>JASXTE010000014.1:16923155-17468155 GCA_030280995.1 Hemileia vastatrix
GGCTAAACTTGTGGTGGACCCCTTTGATCAGCCACAGTCAGATGAGATCAACTCTTTAGATGGGAATGAGGATGATGTTTTGGTCAATCATGGAAATAGAAGTAGTGTGATGTGGCCAAATTACCCCCCTGAAGGTCAGACAAACCTCAGAAGGACACTTTTTAGCAGGTAGTAACTGAGAAAAATCCATTTATCAGAAGGAAAATCTTTTATTGGATAGATGCCAAGGTTTCATACTTGTGTATTATGGTCAGTATTAATTTTGAAAGAGTCTGTCCAAGCAATTTCATTGCCCATCATGACTCATTTTGTTTTAAATGTTTCAAACTGCATGATACAGTATTAAGGTGTCACATAGTATAATTAAGTTCTATTACATGCCCTCCTATGATTCTTAAATTTATAATTTAATATCTTACATAATAATTTTTTTTATATAAATTCATCAATATTTTATTTTATTATCAAATTTAATAGAGCAAGTATCCTGAATTATTATATATGCATAAGCTTAGGTTAGATCAATTTGTGCTCAATTTGTTCTCATCAGAGGACCAAAATCAAGTTCTGGAGGATCAACTTGTGCATAATTTGGAATCAGTTGATATTCTTTCTATAATCAATCTGAGAATAAATGTAAATCTAACTCTAATTTACTTATGTTTATAAAGTATTCATAAACCTGGAATATTTAAGGGACACTCTAAATTTCAAGAGAGGGGATTGCTAGCAATTCACCCCTAGATTTCCCGTGGTGACTCTCCTTGAAAAAATTTCTACAAATTCCTCTGCACTAGGTGGTATTCCTGCATCTTTCATCTTAACCCTATTTAGTTCCCTTAAATCATGAGCTAACCTAAGCTTTCCATTATTTTTTTAATACAGAATACTGGACTTGAATAACTTTATGATGATTGTTCATATAATCCAGTTTAAATTCTTTCTCTAATGACTTCAATATAATCTTCTTTTAAAGCAGTGGGTATTGGAATTCTCTTCTGTTGCCATGGTTCATGGCAAACAACTGGAATATTGTAGGGCTCCCCATAAGAATGCTTTAACACACCTCTCTCCTCTTCTATAAATGTAATGGCCTCCTTCCTTTCAAACATTAAATCAAACAACAACCTTTTTTTCTTCATCTGACAGCCATCCCTCAGGTCCAAAATTAATAACCTCCAATCTCTTGACATTGATCCTAGAAGTTTCAGAAAATTCAGGCGTATTCTTGACTAAAGGACAATCATATGGATCTCTTGATAAAGCTGGTCTTCTCAAAGGAGGATTTAATTCAGCTGTAAGAGGTTCATTGATTGACCTAATTTTATTTGCTACCTTTTTATATTTTGCAGTGCAAATATCCACTTTTACTTGAGATATTTGATCCATTATAGTTCTGCCATAATATAATTTGTCATAAAAATTTTCTTTAGCTTCAGATCCAGATTCAAAAATAGAGTAAGTTGAAACATAATTTTTATTTTCAATATTTTCATTTTTATCACTACCACCCCCTTTTCCTTTGTCTAATTTATCATATAATTTTCAAACATCTTTTTCCCTTTCATCTTCCATCATAAAATCACCAGTAAATAAATTTGGCAGTTTAACCTCTTGCTGGGGGAAAGAAATAGAATCATCACAAATATCATTTTATTGTGATTAATTATACTAATATTTTTTTGTTGATTTTGATGTGATAATTTCAGTTTTTCCTCCTTCTGGAGTCTATAAAATAATCCTTCACTAATATCCCTATAATTAACCAAATTACCTTTCCAATTTTTATCCAACATAATAAATCCCATATTTCCCTTTGAATCATTTTTAAATTTTATCAAATAGTTTGATAAAGATAATAAAAATATAGAAAAATCCAGCCCATAATGACATTCCAATGAAATATTAAGAGAAAATAATTCGGAATTCACTTGAATTATCTGCAAGTGAGCTGACCTATTTCAATCTGGGATCTCTTCTTGAGGAGAGATTTCAACATTAGAGAAATAAGCCCTAAATAACCCAAAAATTAGGGTATTCATACTTATCTTTAATAAATACACCAGAATCTAACCTTTTAATTTGCCTCTTCTTGATGCAAATACAACACTGGCACATTGTGGTAAGACCAGGCCTTGTTTCCCAGACATCATCTCCTGGAGGTGCTAATTGTAAATAAAGCCTTCTCATATTGTCACCAGTAATCTCTAAACTAACTCCCATTCTACTCTGATAACCTATCCTTGCTTCAAAGTCCATTAAAAAGGGCCCACAAAGAAACATTCTTACTGATCCTCTGGCCACATAAAAGTGCACTCTTCCAACATATCCACCAATACATAACTTGACATGCTCTGCTGTACTCATACGCTCAGTATCATGACCACCAATGCCTCTTAAATTATCACCAGTACCAGTTTTAATTGGAAAGCCTATCATAGATGCTTGCTATAAAGAAATTAAATTAATTTATTACCCAGAATCCATCAGGGCCTTTACTTCTTTACCATTTAACATCACCATTAAATACCCTAGAGGAGCAGAGAAATGAGTTTCCACTTCCTCTCTAAACTTTTCTGCACTTTCACATATATATTCCACCTCTCCAACCAATACTCTTCTCCTATTCAGATGCTTCTTCTGCCTTTCTGCAAGGGCTGGACTAATTGTAAATAATTCTCCTAAATATAAAGGAATATGAAGTCGATTCACTCTACCCACAACATCTCCATAGCATTTTCTTGACCATGTACTACTGGCCTTTATTTTTGAACTTTTGATTTTAAAACCTTGGCCCTGGGAAACTCTTGAGGACCCACATTTCTATCTTCACCCCCCATAATAACATCTTCATCTAAAATAACCCTAGCTCTATCACCAGATTCTTTCACCAATTCAGATCCATCCCTGGTTCTCCTTACCCCTTACATAGGAGTAGGACCAGAAAAACTTGTTATGGGAAGAGACACTATTGGTAAATCTTCCTTAGAATCAGATTCTTCTTCCACAGGCATAGGCTCACTATTTAAATCAAATTTTCTATAACTGGGAGGCCCCATATCCGCCATTCCCTTCTAAATTTTAAAGATGTTTTCCTTAGTGTAAGGTTTCTTCTCAATATTTTTAATTTCTGCCTTTCCCAGTTTAGCCCTAAGTTGGCTCTGAATGCTACTTATAGCTTAAGTAGCAGCTGCTCTTCTAGAAGCATCAATGTCATATTCACCAATCATACAATTACCATCCACTCTAGAAACAGTTCCCAACTCTAATCCACGAAATTAAGTTTTAAAAGTGGCCTTACTGACCTCCTTTTCTTTATCCTTATCTAATTTTCCACCATCAGTGCCACCATTTATTTTACCACCTTAAAACATCAGAGGACTTTCCAGGATGGGCCCCTGACCCCTGAGGGAGCCAGGGGGCCAATACTTTACCCCCAGAATCCCCTTTCCTTCCCATCTGAACCTTCATTTTCTTCCAGTAAATTTGTGGGTTATATAGGTGTATCCATGTCATCCCCACTACCATTTTTACTGGTATTTTAGGTTTGTCGCATATTCCCTGCACTTAAACTCCCTTCTTTCACATTAAAACCTGCAAAAAACCTTTTTTCTTACTTCTCCTCCCCCACCTGGGGATCTGTCAAACATAATTGGATTTCTAGGGTGGTCCAACTTTTCTTTTTTCTTTTTTTTTCTGTAAAAACTTGTTAGAAATAAAACAGTCTGTGGCCCTACAGTCCAGTAGGGCTTGTACATTTTTTATGGTGTCAAGAGTCATTAAAGGCAAGTTTAGTATAATCCAATTATCATTTACTTCAAGTGGCTTACAATCTGATAATTCTTCTACTAAGTCACCCTTATCCTTTTCATCTAATCTGCTTGTGGAGGACGCAGCCTTCACTCCCAAGAACTGTCTTTTACCTGTGCCTTTCCTGCACTACCCTCCATCTCACTAACTCTTATTTTTCCCCGACATTCCCTTTCCAGATGACCACTACTCCCACATCAGAGGCACAGACCTCTACTCATACGCCTTTGGCATTCCTCATCAGATACCTTTTTTTCCACTAGCGCCACTGACGGGCTCCACTACAACAATTTATCCACTGATGTGTAAACTTGTTATTTGTTTGGATGGCTAGCTCCATGAGCACTTGGAGAGAGGTTGTAAAAGGGTGACTGATTAAGGTGTTCCTTATTTCTTGCAAAAGCCCATTTCTTAAGTGAAAAATGAGTGCTCCTTCTCCCCATGTTGTAACATAGCTAGCATGGCCACAGAATTCTGACACATATTTGGCGACAGAGTGTTTCTTTTGCAACTAGTTGAGAGCATTCTCTAAGGTTGTGGCCACATCAGTGTTGAAAAAGGCCATTTTGAAAGCTGCAATGAACTGACAGTAAGTTGTTTTTGGCTTCCAATTTCCAAGGAGTTGCTTTGTATTTGGCCTTGCCCAGTATGCTGCCTCATCTGTAAGGTAAGAGATTGCCAACCAATTTTGATTGCTCATCTGGGAACTGGTGAATTTTGAGCAGGACATACAGGCTTACTTGAAATGCATACTGATCTTCCCAGTGGCCTCACTTTCCATCAAAGATATCAGGGACTAGAATTTTTGGGTCTTTAAAAAGTGGTGCTGGTGTTGTAGGCCATGCCTGTGCCTCAGCTTTGGCAGAATCCAGTTCTGTTTCTATCAGGTGGGGGTATGAGGGCCATTGCTCAGCTAGAAGTTCCATGAGTCTGGTGTTGTTTTCTTGCAAGCATGCCATTTGTTCTTGAATTGCAGCAAGGATTACTGCATCAGGTTTACCTGAGGGATTCATTGCTCTTCAGTAGTAGGCCAATTACGATTGGAAAAAATTTTAAGACCTAAGAAGGTGAACTACTACTAGCACTGAAACTAGCCTGTGATGTGACTGACTATGCTACTAAGCAGTGAGACAGGACTGAATATGCTGATACAGCAGTGAGACTAAGAAGTAACTGGATTACTATATAAGTTGTCCAATGAGGAGTGCTCCACAGTGCTTGCCCCATATAACCCCCTTATTCAATATCCCTTCTTCCACCTCTCACAATGCATAGTCTCTATAGCACTTCTCCTCCTCACCTTTCAACCAAATCCTAACAATTTCTCCCCTTCCAGAAATTCCTCAAGCATACCTCCTCCCCAAAGCCCCCTAGCCTCTTCTCACTCTCACCCATCAAGGCTAATATTTTCCCAAATAGCTGCTTCATGGATTCTCTCCTATGACTGCCCTTCTCTGGCACCTCCTCTCCCCCCTTCCCCCCCATTCTTCACAACTAAGAAATCAAATCCAGTGTCACCTTTCTTGAAAGACTTTCTCAACCCAAAGCTGCTTCCTCTTATCAATAATTAAATTTCCTCCAAGAATATTGTCAACCCATCCACCAATTCTACCATACATGTCAAGGGTTTAATGTGCCACAGGTCCAATGACCTGAAAATCATCATGAATTACATTGACAAGCAGTCTATCCTCACCAGCTCCTGGAAAGAATGGATCCATTAGGGACTGATTAATAAACTTTACACATTTTCTGTTGTTACTCATGGAATACCAAAATATTATGATTTAAATGACCAATCATGCATTGATTCACTTATTGATGATAGCCCAGATTTTCTCAGGTTTTTATATAAGATCTCCTGGCTCAGACACTGAAGCTAGGTCAGGGAAGAGACACTTATTGGTTGTTCTCCATCTCCACAACAAATTAGATGCTGGTTCTCTCACTTCCCCCTTTCCCCCCTCCCCCCTCATTTTTAAAAGAGAAGATCCATTGCACTGAGACTGTCAAACATGAGATGAGCACTTTTTTTCAGTGCTGGAGAAGAGTACACTTATAAATTTACTGTTACCTTCCCCCTCTCTGCTCCAATTGCACTTTTCACCAGATTACTAAACTATGCAAGGCCCAAAAACTTTCATCTCCATTTTGCTTCCAATGTGTTTACTCCCTCCCTCATGACCACCCACTAAAAAACTCTCTCACAACTCTTCTCCTTTTCTTTAAAAATCCTCATGACTCTACACCCATCTTCCTCCTACCCCATTTTCTAATCTTCCCTCACAATAACTCATGAGTAGCACAAATACTACAAAACCCTCATTCATTCCCCCTTTTTTCTCTTTATTTCAACTCAAATTTCACAGAACTTTTCATGTATTTTACTCATTATTCAATGGCCCTAGCATTAAAATCTATGACATACTTGCTTTTCAGGAGCTTTTTCTTTCCTCTGACCACTTCTCTCCCACCCTGGCCAGGTGATGGCACCTGAGTACTCCTCTTCATACTCCATCCTCTTCTCCCCCCTCTACCCATTCCATTGTTGCTTTTATGTCAATAAAAGACTTTCCATCCACCTCTTCACCTCAATCCCTAGCCTGCTTCTTGATTTCACTCTCCTCCAACTTAATTTCTTATCTAACCCAATAATTTGTTCTATTCTTTATAACCATCCTGCTTCTTTTTCTCCTTCCATTAACTTTTTTCATCAAATCCCCACCTTCTTTTTTCTGACTCAAACTTACATCATGACCTATGGGCAGATCTGTGCAAAAATCATTCCAACCATCCAGAATCATCCTTTTTTATCAAATCTTTCTCTGATCTGGGAATTTCTCTTATCTCCCACACTTTTATCCCCACCTTTTTCAACTCCTGGTGCTTCAACTTGGTGATTGACCTGGTTTTGGCAAATTGGAAGGCCACTGACTGGATAATTATTTGTACTACAAACAGAGATGGGTCCTCTCCTCACCTTTCTGACCACAAATCAATCATTGCCAAAATTCTCCTTCTCATGTGCCCCCTCCCACAAAGGCACCCCTTCATGAATTGGAAGATTTTTTATAAGTTCCCTCTTCATTCTTCCCTCTCCTCTCTCCCCCCTATTATCCCCCTCTCCTCCCCTTCCTCTATTGACTTGGCTTCCAAAAAATTTCACTTCCCTCTTTATCAATCTATTAGAATCCTTTTTCTGATGCAGAATCCCAGCTTGTTGTGTAAAACTTTGTGGAATTGCAGTATCTTGGATCCCCTCAAGAAAAACTTCTATCAAGCCCTCTGTCACATGAGGCTCTCCCCTGCTCTACAACTCAATACTGAGTCCCTTTTAGTAAGAAAGATACTCCATGCTAAGATTAAACCTCTTTTCAAACAACACAGGAATAAATTTCTCCCCACCCTCAAACCCAACACACCTTTCAAACCTGCTAAGCCATTTTATAATGTATTTACCCCCCTCTTAGACCTAGATGGATAATTGGTGACTGAAAAACCTACTTAATTCCCAAATACTCTTTGAAGTTACTTCAGTATCATCTATTCCCTGTGATATCTCAGATATCACAACCCCTTCTCCTCCATTTACAGTTTAGGAGCTCTCTTCCACCCTTTCAAAAAAAAGAAAGGAAGATCCCCTGGATGTGATGGTATTTCAAACTTCTTCCTACACTAAAACACTTAAGAAGTGGAATCCATTCTCCTGTCTCTCTTTCAAAATTGCCTTAACCTTGGAAACTACCCCAAACCCCAGAAAATTTCAAGAATTGTGATTATCCCCAAACCAAATCACCCAGACTACTCTGTCACTGGCACCTACGACCTCATAGCCCTTCTTAACACCATGAGAAAACTTCTATAAGGCCTACTTACTAAATGCATCTCCTACTATGTTTCATCAGCTTGCCTCCTTCCTGACACTCACTATGGTAGTCACCCTTTCAGAAGCACCTTCAAGATGCTTCTTCATCTTACAACATGGAGGAAGGGTAATGTAGTTGGAGCTCTGTCCCTGGATGTGAAAGGGCCTTTCCCTTGGTGAATGTCATTTGATTATCCCAGATCCTTCTCTCAATGCCCCTTGCTTGCAACCTAATATCCCTTATCATTAACTCCCTAAGTGAATGAAAGACTAAAATTAATTTCTCCTCTTTTATATATCCTTTTTCCCCAAAAAACTCCTGAAAGAATCTCTTTATCCCCTCTGCTTTACATGATTTAAAATTCTGACCTCTTAACTCTCCCATCCCTCTTACACTCCTCTCTTGACCTAGGTTACCTCAATGATGTGGTATACCTTTCTGAAAGCAAGGACCTGGAGACAGTGGTGGATTTACTCACTAAGTTTGGATCATAAGCAGTTTATTGAAGCTCCAGGCATTCAGCAGTTTTTTTTTCTTAAAACTAAAATGGATGCTCTTCACTAGATGCAAAACTTTACAATTAAATAGCCCTAATAACTGATAGCTAATCTGACATCAGGGCCTTGTCCTCCCCATTCAAATCAACAAATAGCTCTATGTTACTATCCTTAATTGTCGCCTCTGTCTCTGAAATCTTAGAAGCTAATCCAGGATTCTCCCTTACTCTCCAATGGTGCCCTGGATACACAGGGATACTGGGTAATGAGGTTTCAGACATGCTCTCCAATAGTTCTCATACCACGGATTCACTTTCTGAGTCACTAATCTCATTAAAGGCTCCCCTTCCCTCTATCTCTGCATTTGAAATCTCAAATTAAAAAGCACTCAAAGATCCTCCTTCATTCTCCCCCCAGAAGAGATACACTGAGAAAACTAAGGGTTTGGTCTAACCCATCCTTCTTTTTTAAGGTGCTGTTTACTCTCTCAGATAAAATGCTACCACATTTGTTCAATGCCACTCTAGTCACTCCCCCTTGAAGCACTACATATCCACTTCAAGGCTGCCCCTTTGCCCCTATGCACTCTTTGAAATCTCAATGCCCCTGACACCCTGGAACATGTGCTACTCTTTTCCCCTTCCCACCCCATAAATCATATTGTGCTCTTTGAATTTCCTAAAAAATAAAAAATAAAATTTTTTTCCTCCTCTCTTTTGTCTCCTTCCCCTGCCACACTCCATGTTGCTACTTTTATTATGAACACAAACAGATTTCTTAACAATTTCCCCCCTCACAATAGCTCTTAAATTGTCTCACTCTTAATTTATCTCTGTTATCCCCCTCATGTCTTTCCCACTCTCTTGTACCTAGACTATATTTAACTTGCTCCTTCATTCCCCTATTTTAGTGAGATTGTATGAAATAAAAAAATTATTTTAATTTCAAATTTCTCAAAAACTTGTTTAGGGCATTCAACATGAAAGAAAAAATTATTCTCACTCTTAATAACCTTGTTAGATTTCAGATATATCATAAGTTTTTCATTTTCATAAATTATTATTATTATTATTATTATTATTATTATTATTATTATTATTATTATTATTATTATTATTATTATTTTATTTTGAATTTTCAAACTGGCCATTTTCTATATACCTACCAAACCAATCATTACATTTTATTTGTGATTTAATTATTTAAAAGATCTCTCCTTTCATACTAGCAATTCACCAAAAAAAATAGAAAAATAAAATAAAGTTGAAAAAAAAATTATTTTTTCTTTGAGATGTCACTAAAAATTTGAACCAACCTAGGTAGTAATACTGGCTTTCATTTTCTCTGGTATAGATTCAAGGTAATTCCTAAGCTCTTTGAGAGGGGGATGAGAGGGAATATCCAATGCTTTCTGGATTTCTTGACACATCTTGGGTGGTGACATTTTTGGGTTGGTAATATTTTTGAATGTTGGATTTCAGTGATTTCTAATCATTCTTCATGGGATTCAAATCAGATAATTGCACTGCACAGGTGATCTTTTAAAGGTTAATAAAATCTTGGATTTCTTGAGAAAGCTCTGGGGTGTGCACAATTGTGTTATATTCTATAAGGAAAAGGTGGTTGTGTGAGGGAGGGAGGGGGGTCAAGTTTAGCAAGCTATAGAGAAGAAGTGATCCAAAATAAAAATTGTTGATAAAGTCTTGGAATTTTTTCTTGTTTTTAAGAAGGAATTATATTGATAATTTGTAGGTTTTGAGAAAGGCCACTTACATATATCATGATTGATGTGTAACCACTTTTAAAGTGAAGACTGATAACACACACTCTTTCAGAAATTTCTTGGGGGGGTTGACTATTTTCCACAGAAAGCCAATACTTGGCTTAAGATCTTTCTAGCTTAAAAAATTGATTCATTCATTCAAATTTACCTTAAATCAATCATTAAATGTCGACTTTTTCTGTTCAAAAGCAAAGTTGATTAAATGTTGTTGGTAAGAGATATTAAGGTAAGACTTTTTAGAATCAAAATATTAAGAGAATCCTATTTCTTGTGTGTGGAGGCAAAGAATCTTAGATGTTGTATAATAGTTGAGAGATTCTGAAATTTTATTTAGTGTCATTTTTTGAAGTTTCTTGAAAAACTTTGAGAAATTTCTTACATTACCCTTTGAGTGGACTTTTAAAGATAGCCATATTATGGAAATAGATTCAGTCAACCCTACTGGTAGTTGTTTTTGTAATAATTTGGTGAAATTTTTTATGAGGAGCCCTATAATGAGAAGGTATTTGGTTCACTTTTGAGTCCCCCCCATCAGCCATGCCTGAAATTTCCCCCCTTTGAGTAGTTGTAAGATGCTTCTTGTCAGCCAGGCTGCTAAAATTACCCAGTAAAATATTTAATTATTTACTGGGATGAAGACACACCTTTTTTTTCTTATATTATTATTAATTATAATACATTTACTTTAAAATTACTTGTAATAAATTAACTAGTTACAAAAAGTAAATTTAGTAAATATTTAAAATTAATATTAAATGTCCCTTATATTTTTTATTTCCTAACACTGTGCTCAATGACAGGTTAAAGGAAATAAAAATTAATATTAAAATAAAATAAATATATACAAAGAATTCAAATTACTTATTTAAAGTGACATTTACAGAAATTTCTAAATAAATCAATTAATTTTGACATATACAGTAAATACATTATTTCAATACATTCTTTATAGAACAATCTTAATATTTGAAATATTTTATACTGGAATTTATTTTTCTTCTCTCATACTCCTGTATATAGTATTTTAACTCTGTGCTTTCTCTTGCCTTTGCCTATATAAGGCCTCCCCTTTTGGTTGTTTTTAGATCATCCTTTACTTACACATTATTTTATTACATTTACAAACCAATAACATATTTGTTACTATTACCTATTGTTTAGTATTTAAAACTGCTTACTTCCTAATCCATTAGCTATAATAATATTTATAATTTTTACCTTTTACATTGAGTAATTAATAAAAAGATTCCTCCATACATACCTGACTTTGAGATCTTCAAAAAATCCACCTATCATTGCTGTTGAACCTCCGGTAAAATCTTCTAGACCAAAAGATCCTCTCAACACTTGAGGCCCTTTCCAAATTTTTTTCAACACACCAATAACTTGAAGCTGGCAACTGTGGGACCATCCACTACAAGGAACAGTAAGGACGGGTGGACAATGAAAATGACAAATGTCATCAGGCACGTGACTTACTTTTTTGCTGTGACTGGGAATCTAACCACGCTCCAAATTTTAGGTTTATACATTGGTAATTTTCATATATATTTGTGGTGACTATATTGGTTACTATCTGTGCGTCCCACTTTACATATTTCATAGTTAATGTATATCTTTTTTACTCAGCACTCTGTAGTGGCATTAATTTGCTCACATTACAGAGGGAGGTGCCTGGTAAATAATAATTTTTTTCCTAGTTGACCAAGATAGAAATACTTTGTTCAGAGTCCTAGAAGTAATATAAAATTAAATTAATTATATAATTTATATTTTTTCAATTATTTTAGTTGACCTTTTTTGCCCTGATAATTAAGATATTATATTATTGTTTCAGCTGAAAAATTGTTCTGGAAGTAAAATAATAAGAATTAAATTAATTATTAACTATTTCAGTTGACCTTTTGTCCTGATAATTAAAATATTATATAATTGTTTCAGTTACCAAATTATCCTGGCAGTAAAATAATAATAATTGAATATATTGTTAATTATTTCAATTGACCTTTTGTCTTAAAAAATTAAAATATTATATTATTGTTTCAGTTGACAAATTTTCCTGGAAGTAAAAAAATAGATATATAAAATTAATTAAATTAATTATATTAAATTATTTCAGTTGAAATTAAGTCCTGGTAATTACATTTTTCAGTTGACTCTTAGTCCTGATAATTATCAAGATATATATTTATAATTAATTTAGAATTGGGTTGATTATTCCAGTTGACTATTTGTCCTGATAATTAATAAATTATTTTATTATTTCATTTGATTTATTTTAAATCCTGGTAATAAAATATAAAACATCTTAATTTAATTAATAAAAATTTTGATTAGTATATCAGTTGATTTTTTGTCCTGATAAACATTATATTTTCATTATTCCATTTGATTTAAAAGTCCTGATAATTGATTATATACTAGAAATATTTTTTTTCTCTTATTTTTCTTTAAACAAAGAAAAATAATAACTGATTAAATTTTAATATTTCCCTCTCTCAGTTCAGGTTGTCTACAACAATGACTAATCAAAGAGCTTTTGCTGCCCGTGATGAGGAACTAGATTTGATTGATTATGATGAGACTTCTGTAAGTTCTCCTTTGACTACAAAACTTGCTCAAATTCATCAATTTCTGGACCAATCAGGACGTGGAAATGCAAGAAATAGAAATAAAAGTGGAAAAAACTGCTCTGGATCAAAAGCCTTTAGTCAACCCCCCAGAAGAGCTTCCAAAAGGATTCAAGATAAAAAAGATGCCCTTGCAACAACAATTCAGAAACCTCTCCACTCACATCAAGGAGTTGAGGGCAGAAAATCTCAAACTGAGGTAAAAATCAGAAATTCTAGAGGAAAAGGTAAGAAACAGAGAATTCTTTCTTCATGAAAAGAAGAAACCTCCTCCTGCTCCAAAAGCACTTCCATAATTAGCCCCTCAACAACAGGAAAAGGTGGAAATTTCAAAATGGCAATGGGACTGGCTAAACACCCAGTGGGACTACCTCCAGGCCCAAAAACAACAACAAAAACAACAAAAACAACAAAAACAAGTACCTCAGGCAGGTCCTTCAAGAACCAATCAGTTAAACCCCACACCTCCTCACACCTATCAAGGAGGAAGAAAGAGTAAAAAAAATCACATTAAATTCTTTCACAAACCATGGTAAGTCCCTCTATTGAATCTCAAGTACCATTTCTTGTTGCTTATTCAGTTCCTTCAGGTAATTCTGGAAGAGGAGATGAGGCTGTGAGACCAGTAGAGGCTGAGAGTAGTAGACAAGTTTCTCAATATTCTATTCTATCTAATCCTATGGTTTTGATTGCTACTTAAATGATAAATTCTGATATGGCTATTATTGATGAGACACTTGAACCTGAGTTTTATGAGAATCTGGAAATTTATATGGCTAAATAAAATTGTATAATAAACAACATGAAATTGACTCAGAAATTTAATAGTTTTTTAACTGAACAAGGTTATCAAGCAGTGAGAAGTGAATTACAGTGAGTTTCTGATGATTTGTTTAAGTACAAAGTAACTCATGAAAAGAAAGTTGCTTTGTGGCAAAATATCAAGAATGATTTGTCTAAATTACAAGATACTGTGTCTATCTGTTTCCAGGAGCTAGAGGGACATGAGTTGAACTTTAAGATATTAGGTGACCATTATTCAACTTGTCAAAATAAGAACCAGTTATTTTTTGAAACCTTAAATGAGATTTTATCTAGTATTCCAAGAGTGAAGACTAGGATAACAACCATTGAAGAGAAATTGCATTCACTGCTACATGACCAAAAGTTTTTTTGAAATTTCTTTAAAAGAACCTGTTTCACAGGATACTCCAATTGTACCTGTCCCTACTTCATCTTAAGTAAAATTAGTGCCAGAAATGCCTGTAGATATTACTGAGTTTCATCAAAAATTGATGATGTACCTTGTTCATCTACAGAAGGGTTAAACAATGAGATTACTGTCCAATTAGAGAAGTTACAGCTTCTTTTCACTCAGAAACAAACTTGTAATAAGGAAATTACTTCAAATCAAAAGAATTGTCCAAAACTTAACCAATATCCAGCATTTGATGGTGATTCTTCCTCTGATTGGCAGCAATTTATTTGCAGGATTGATAATCTGAAAAATTCTTACAAACTCCCAGATGAGGAAATTTTGTCAAAATTAATTTCTTTATTTACCAATGTAGCCCTAATCTGGTAAGAATCTGTCCTCTTAGATAAAAATGACTACCCATGGGAATATTGAAAGAAATTAATTAAAGCACAATTCGGTGGTTCCATGTTTAGATTAGCTCAACAAAGGCAATATGAAGAAGCCAGATATAGCTCTTCTTCTACTGAAAAACCTATTGAGTTACTGTGGGAAATGGACCCAGATATGGAGTTTGAGTTATGGAAGGACAGGATCCTCTATAAATTACCTATGTCTCTGAGAGACTTAATAGTTGCTAGGACTGAGTTCTCAAGGGAACCTTCTTCTTTCATTAATACTTGTAATGAGATCGTTCTAAATAACAAGTATGATTCTAGAATATTCATTCCTATAACTTCATTGGAGAAAACCTCCAATCACCAACATAAACCTCTTGAAAAAGTTGGTAAACCTTCTTTCCCTTTTGCACATAAAAATTATGCACAATTACTTGCTTCAAATGCAGAAAGCCTTGGCAGAAAGGCCATGTTTGTGAAAAGAAAATAAGTCTTGTTGAACAAACATAGGAACATGCTGATGACACAGTTGCACTGGATTATACTTCAAGTGATTGTTCCAGCAATATTTTATATGAATCTCACCAGGAAATTTTAATGCTGGAAGAAGATATTCATTATTTAAATAATATTTATATGGGAAATAATGATTTATCTACAGTAGAAGATTCTGAGATCATAAGAAATCTTGAGGACAGCTCAATTATTATTTCCCCTCTCAAGGCATAAGTCTTGATTAATGGAAATAACATTGATTTTGTTTTAGATTCTGGAGCTGGAGGAAGTGTAGTATTTGAAAAAGCACTTGCTTCAGTGGACCAGGATTATAGCTCAAAGCTTATACCTATCCATTCTGAGAATTGGAGAGGTTATGGATCTCTTGTGTCCCCCATTGGTAAATAAAAAGCCGCAGTATTTTTCAAATATAACCATGGTTTTTTAAGAGGTATTTGTGATTTTTTTGTCATGAAAAATGATAACTTAAGCAGTTGGTTCATTGTGGGAAATGACATTTTAACCAAATATGGCATAGAATTGGATCCCTCAAACCAATGCTTCACAATGGGGATGAATGGGAAGAGAAAATTTAATATTTCCTCCCCCAAAAAAGTATTAAAACCAGGATTGAATACATGTCATTCTGTAGCTCAATAAAAAGGAAAATCTACAAAAGAAATGTCTGATCTTTTGTCTGAAATAGACAATGCTTCTTCTGGAGAACAACCTTCTGGTGAGAAAAAAGATTCCATCATTCAATTGATAAATTCTTTTCCTATGGTCTTTGCTCATGGTTCACATGAATTAGGATTGGTAAAAGAAGTAATGAAGCTTTCATTACCTTTCCCATTAGATGAAATACCACCTATTTTAAAGAAGAAGCCTTATCCTGCTTCTCCCACAAAGTGAAAAGATATTGAACACAATATCTCTACCCTTTTAAAAATGAATATTATTGAAAAGGTAGTTTAAACACCTAATAATTTTGTTATCTCACCTGTCCTAATTTCTTATGAGAAAGATAAAGCCAGGTTATATTGGGATTATAGAGCATTAAACACTTAAACTGTAGAAAATATCTATCCTTTACCCAGAATTATCCTGCAATTCTTTCCAAAAATCAACAAGATTTACTGGTAAGGGAGCTGGATTAATGCAACATATTGAAGCTCCTGATGCACCATGGCAAAAAATAAACATGGAATTTGTAACAGGACTACCCATTTCTGGGAAAGACAGTTATAACTCTTTCTGGGTTATTGTGAACAGATTCACAAAAATGTGTAAATTTATCCCTACTCACAAGGATTTTTCCACTAAAGAATTAGCTTTCTTGTGGTGATCTCATATGTTTAATACTTATGGTTTTTCTAAGGCCATAATATCTGAAAGAAACAATAAATTTATTTCTGAATTTTGGATGTCTCTGATGGATGTTTGTGGTTGTGATCTGAAACTTTCTACTGCCCATCACCCCAAAACCAATGGATTAGCATAAAGAATGATTCAGACCTTAGAGAACATAATAAAAAGTTATTGTACCTTTGGTCTTGAGTACAAATACAATGACCTTTTTATTCATGATTGGGTTACCATACTTCCTGATTTGGAATTTGCTTGTAATGGTACTGTTCATTCTGTTACTCAGAAAAAGCCTTTTGAGCTCTGGCTTGGATATGTTCCAAATACTCCTGCCCAAATTCTCAATAATAAAATACCTAAATTGGATTTACATCCTTGTTTAAAATCTTTTCTTCAAATGCAACAACTATGTAGAAATCATGCTCAAAAATGTATTGAAAAATCATTTGAATATGAGAAGAAAAGATGGGATAAATCCCATAAAGAATACAATTTTAAAAAGGGTGATGAAGTACTTATTTCTACAGTCCACTTCAATTTAAAAGGTAATAACAAATTAAAAGAGCAATTTTAAGGTCCATTTGTTGTCAGAAGAATGGTTGGTGATAATGCAGTTAAATTTATCTTGTATTCTCCATATGACAGAAAACATCCTGTGTTTCCAATATCTCTTCTGAAACCTTACACATCCAATAGTGATTTATTTCCCAAAAGGATGGGAAGACCAAAGAAGACCCCTAATGAAATCACTGAGACAGTAGAAATTGATAAGATTCTAAATGGCAGAATAGTTGCTGCTGAAAAAGGTACTGAATACTTATTGAGATTCAAGAATAAATCTTCTGAATATGATTCTTGGATACCTAGGAAAGAGATATCAAATCTTCCTACTCTACTAAAGAAATATAAAAAGAAAAAATCATAGCATTTTTTTAATTTTTTTTTTTTACAGTGAGGGAGTGTTAACCAGGCTGCTAGACTTACCCAGTAAAATATTTAATTATTTACTGGGATGAAGCCACACCTTTTTTTTCTTATATTATCATTAATTGTAGTACATTTACTTTAAAATTACTTGTAATAAATTAACTATTTACAAAAAGTAAATTTAGTAAATATTTAAAATCAATATTAAATGTCCCTTATATTTTTTTATTATTTCCTAACACCGTGCTCAATGACAGGTTAAAGGAAATAAAAATTAATATTAAAATAAAATAAATATATACAAAGAATTCAAATTACTTATTTTAAAGTGACATTTACAGAGATTTTTAAATAATTCAATTAATTTTGACATATACATCAAATACATTATTTGAATACATTCTTTTTAGAACAATCTTAACATTTGAAATATTTTATTCTGGAATTTATTTTTCTTCTCTCATACTCCTGTATATAGTATTTTAACTCCATGATTTCTCTCTCTTTTGCCTATATAAGGCTTCCCCTTTTGGTTGTTTTAGATCATCCTTTACTTACACATTATTTTATTACATTTACAAACCAGTAACATATTTATTACTATTACCTATTGTTTAGTATTCACAACTGCATATTTTCTAATCCATTAGCTATAATAATATTTATAATTTTTACCTTTTACATTGAGTAATTAATAAAAATATTCCTCCATACATACCTGACTTTGAGATCTTCAAAAAATCCACCTATCATTGCCATTGAACCTCCAGTAAAGTCTTCTAGACCAAAAGATCCTCTAGAAACTTTTTTCAAAGGTGAGGAACAATTTTAAATGTCTGAATGTTTCAAAAAATAAATAAAATAAATAAAAAAGAGAAAATATGTTAAGTGAGAGAGAAAAAAAATAAAATGAATTGTGAAAAGGAAAGTGAGCTTACTGAATGATGATATGAGGTTCAAAGAGACAAGGAATAGAATTTTGAATCACTATTGATGATAGTTATGGAAGAAGAGAAAGATGAAAAGTTTTAAAAATTAATCTTAATTATATGTAAAATGTGGTCAGAAATGTCCCATTACTTTTAATGCTTGATTGTTTTTTCCACATTTTTTACTTTTCCCTCTTATGATTATGATCACTCAAAAAACTTCAAAGCTCATCTCAATAGCACATACCCTTTCTTTCTACAATCTAAAAATTTTCTATCCTTCATTTACGTGTTTTTTTTCTTTATTAAGTTAACTTGATACTGACAAAAAATAATATTTTTGCCACTTTGGACCATATATGACAGTTTTCAGAAAGAACAATGACTTCACATATCTTTATAGAAAGAAAAAGAAGTTCATAGACTAACTCTATAATTTTAGAACCTATAGTCAAACTCTTCAAAAACTGTGTCATGAAAAATGTCAAAATTTCCCTTCTCTAAGGGGTTGACTCCAGCTAAATGAGAAAAACAAAACTCATAACCAATCTATCAGAAGGCTCTTTGTATTACCTATTTATTTCTTTATTTAATTTTAATATTAATTTATTAAATTCTCATGAACTTTTTCTTATCACAATGTAATTTTTTCTTAGTTTTATTTCCTTCATCACTGGGTTGAAAATTGATCTTCTAGTGAACATTTTTTTCTCTTGTTTTTTGTCTTCATTTCTTTGGATAAATTTTCAACTCATTTTTTTAAATATAAAATACTTCAAAGCTATTTTCAAATTATATTGGCTGATATTACTTGAATTAATTTGAATTATAGATGGTTTTCAGAATTTGGATGGACATTAATCAATTTTTTTCACCAACTAAATGTAGGTATGAAAGCAGGAATTTAAAATTTTTAAAGGCATATTTTCATGAGGTTACTAGTTTAGATTTAGAAATAATCACCACGGAAAATCTGGGGGTGAGCTTCTAGAAATCCCCTCTCTTTGAAATCCAGAGTGTCTCTTATTATTCCAGGGTTATTCTCACTTTATAACAATATACAAAATTGTATTGGAAGTACATTTATTCTCAGATCGACTATAGACAGAATATCAACTGATTCCAAATTATGCACAAGTGGATCCTCCAGAACTTAATTTTGGTCCTCTGTTGAGCACAAATTTATCTAACCTAGGATTATGCATTTATAATAATTCAGGATACTTGCTCTATGAAATTTGATAATAAAATAAAATATCAATGAATTTATATAAAAAATAATTATTACGTAAGATATTAAATTATAAATTTAGGCACCATAGGAGGGCACTTAATAGAACTTAATTATACTATGTGACACCGTAATACTGTATCACACAGTTTGAAACATTTAAAACAAAATGTGTCATGATGGGCAATGAAATTGCTTGGACAGTCACTTTCAAAATTAATACTGACCATAATACACAAATATGAAACCTTGGCATTTATCCAATAAAAGATTTTCCTTCTGATAAATGGATTTTTCTCAGCTACTCCCTGTTAAAAAGAGTCCTTGTGAGGTTTGGCTGACCTTCAGGGGGATAATTTGGCAACATCAAACTACTTCTATTTCCATGATTGACCAAAATAGAATCCTCATTGCCATATAAAAATTGATCTCATCTGACTGTAGCTGATCAAAGGGGTCCACCACAAGTTTAGCTTAAATTTTGGTGAACATTTTTTTTATGGATAGTGACTAACCGGTGCTTTCCAAAATTGTCCACCTGAAGTTAGGCTAAACTTCAGGAGGATAAATTTATTTTGAATACCAAATTAACTGAAGAATACTTTTTCTGTCAAGGTACGCTTTTGGTCTAGAAGATTTGGTACGGAGTTTTTCAAGGATTTTAAAGGTTTTAAATGGACTCTCAAAGATTTGTACGTATTTCTTAATCTAAGTGATTTATTACTCAAATAAAAGAGGTAGATTTTTAATATTGTTATAGTCTATTGATTAGAATTACGCTATTGTTAATACTAATGTGATAAAATATAAAATATAAGTTTTGTGTTGTAATACGTGGTAATAAAAGTAAGGTGATAAAAGAATGGTTTGAAAAGCACAAAATCAGAGGCCTTTTATAGGCAAAATATGATAAAATAAAATGTAAGGAATTTACACCGTCTACTGTGAGTGTGAAAGAAAAGAATGAAAAGAAAAAGGAGTACATAAATGACATAAGAAAGTAATAAATTAGTACGTCAACAAGGGCATCAAATTTATTAGCAACAAAGTTTGAATTCCTTGGACTGTCACAATTATTACACAATAAATAATCAATTACATTACTTTCACGGGATTACAGATCTCTCACTGAGGTAATATAATTGTTTTAAAGTTTTTATATTATAAATTTATTATTAATTTTACTCCCTTTGACATATACTTTTGAGCACGGTGTTAGGGAGTAAAATTGTAAGGGACATTTTATTTATATTATTTATTTATACTACTTATTGTACTTAACTTTAGATAATTGTAAGTACTACTTAAGTAAATAAATAAATTATTATTATTAAGAAGAAAGGCGTGGCTTCAACTCAGTAAAATAATTATTTATTTTACCGGTGTGGTCTTCCAACATTGGCAGGGGCCTTTGTTGTGTGATTTGGCGCTGTTTGTGCATGTCTTAATTGACATCTGTTAAGGAATTGGGTATTTTTATGGTTTTATTCTGTGGATATTGGGTCTGCGGGTATGTGGTACTATCATTGGATAGCCCTGGTTTTTCTCTATATTTTATGTCTTGTAGATATTTTTCATATTCTGAGTTTTAAGGGGTCATTTCCTCATTTTTCATTTATAAAAGATATCTGTTTAATTTTGTTTTTCGTGTTTTACGGGCTAACCTTAAGTCTTAGGGTTAAGTGCTTAGTACCATTGGATAGAGCTAATTTTTCTCTATATTTCATGTCTCAATGTTGTTATAGTGAAATTCCGTGTTTTAAAGGTTTTAGTAGTTGTAGCTAATTTTTCTAAGTAGATTAGTGGTTTTTATTGGTTTTCTGGCTTCAGGCAGGCCGGGCCGCTTCAGGCGGCATCTCTAACATCGGGTGGCCCGCCCGCCTCTGTTTTAGGAGGTTGGGGAGCGCTCCAGGAGGGTTTTTTATGCAATTTGGCGGGTACAGGCACCAGATTGGTGGGTGCGCATGGGCTCTTAGTTAGTGGTCTGTGTGTACATAGTTAATAAGACAGTTTGGGGAAACCTTAATAATCATACAACCATCCGGAGGTGATATCATTGTTCCTCACTCAGTTTTAACTGTTTTCTGGCCACAATTGGCTGTGTTTGTTGCAAGTGAGTTCTTCATTTAACTTAACTTTGGCAACTGTTTTCTCTGTTATAGTCTTGCACGCTATAGCAAGTATTATTGCTGTCTCTGGTGTGGATTTGCAGACTACATCAAGTATCTTTGCTGTCTCTGGTGTGGACTTTGTTCTACATTTCAGTTCTTTGGTCTGGTAGTCTATCTGGGGACTACTTTCTTGGATCATCAAGCAGTCAAGTGTGTTGAAAAGGAGCTTTAGCAAAACAGGAACCAACTTACTTTAGCAAGTAAATCTCACTCTATTTTTCTAAAGGGACAGGGGATTTTCTATCTGGTTTTTCTCCAACTCCCTTGGTCAAGGCCTATAGCTAGTACTATAGGATTGTCTACATTTCTGGCGCCCAATGTGGGGTATAACTTGCTAGTTCTTTGGAATCTCTGTTTTCTTTGGTTGGCTCTTTTTGGTGTTTTGGACTGGAGAAATGGCTTCTAGTTCCTCTATTCCTGTGGTGACTGTCAGTGGGGGGGATGGTCCTCCTTCTGTGATGGTAGGGAGTGTGTGAGGATTAAAACTTGGGATGGTACCAAGTTCAATGGGGAGTATGTCAAGTGGTTTCTAGAGAAGTATGAAACTGCTGCTGGAGTGGATGGTGCTTCCTACCTGGACATGGTGAAGCAGATTATCTTCTTCATTGGTGATAGGTCAGTGGAGAAGGAGATTGTGGCCATGTCTGGCTACAAGAAGAGGGATTGGAAATTGTTGTGTAGGGAGATGGTGGATAGATGGGGTGTCAGGTTCACTATGGTGGATCTGAACAAGGTTGTCAGTGAATGGCAATCTTATGGTGGTGTTGGTAACTTACATAGTTACAGGAAGTTTCTGCTACAGTTTGATCCTTTGGTGGAATATTTGGTGGAAGTGGAGGAGCTGGCTCATGAAAATGCTGCCAAGGATGTTTTTTGGTCTGCCCTGGCTAGAGATGTCAGGATGGATGTGTTGAAGGAGTTGTCAAGAAAGGAATTGATGAAAACTCTTTCTAATGGGGATCAGAAGTTTCCTGCCTTGGATAAGGTGAAGGAGGCTGTTGAGGCCCATTTGAAGTTATTGGCTGTGGACACCTATCAGGAGGGGTGTGCCAAGTATGTCAGCAAAGTCAGTGAGGCTTTGGCTGAAGAGGAAGTTAGGGAGAAGAAGGAGGATAAAAATCTGGTGCAGGTTCCCAAACAGGAGAGGGACCCAACGGTGGAGCAGTTGGCTGATCTAACAAAGCAGCTGCACATTTTTGTTCAGGAGGCCAAGAAGGTTAATAATGCACCTTCTCAGCCTAGAGATTTTGAAAGGAGGGCTGGTAGGAGTGATCCTTGGGTTTGCTCTTATTGCAGTAGGAGGGGGCACAGGTCCAATGATTGTTGGGCATTGAACAGAGATGTGTCTGAAAGAAAAGTGGAGTTTGATGGCAGGGTTTTTAAGTTCCCTGACAGTTCTTTTGTGAAGCCCAGTGAGGGGCAGGCTCCTGTTGATTTGGTCAGGAGAAGGGGTGGTCTCAATCAAAGGAGGCCAAGGTTTGAGGAGATTCCTGATCAGGGGAAGTCTTCTGTTAAGGTAGATGAGGACGTCAAGGGAAAGGGGAAGGAGTTCAATAAGGTCTCTTTTTCTACTTCCTTTGGTGGTTTTGAGTTGTATTCTTGTGGTGGACAGTCAAGTGGTGAATGCTTGGCTGGTGTTTATGATGTGGAAGCAGGAGAGGTGGGTAGGCCTAAGAGTAGCTCTCAGGCCCAACCAAAGCCAAATGCTTCAATGGTGGATCCTAAGCTGAGTGCAGCTAGGAAGAGTTACAGCAAAGAGGAGCTGTACAAGATGCAGAAGGGTATGGCTGACATGGGCCCCCCTAGTTTTGGTGCATTGGACCTGAATGGTGAGCCAATGCCAATGGAGGTGGATTCTGACTCTGAGGAGGATGTCCCTTTGGCTTCATTGCCAAAGCCTGTTGGAGTCAGAGGTTCTGGTGAGGGATCTGGGTTGGTTCCTGTTAATGGTAAATCTGTTGGTGGTGCTGGTCCTCAACAATTTTCTAGGACCAAGGTGGTGAAGCAAAGAGCTCACTTTGAGAGGCCAGTAGTGTCTGGTCAAGTTAATGTTATGGAGTCTGTCCTGGAAAGGATGAATCAGGGTCAGGTTTCACTATCTTATGGGGAATTGTATGCTATCAGTCCAGGGTTGGCTGATAGGCAGAAAAAGTTGTTGACCAGGAGAAGGGTTTCTTCTGGTGAGGTAGAATACATTTGTGACTCTGCTGAAAAGTTTGGTGAGGGGTTGGAAACTCATTTTTCTGCTCCTCTGGGATATGTCAATGTCACTCTGAATGGCAGGGAGACACGGGCATTGGTGGATTCAGGTTCTCAGATAAACCTGATTTATTTGTTTGAGGCAACTCATATGGGCCTCCCCATCAAAACTGGTATTGGTGGGAATTTGAGAGGGATCGGTGGCCATGTCACTGAATTGGTTGGAACTTCAGAGTTTGTGAAGTTAGATGTTGGAGGAGCCTCAGGGAAGGTTTATTTTTTCATTGCTAAAGGTAATGTAAAAGCAGTTTTGGGTGGGCCATTCTTGATGGATTTTCAGGCAAGAATTGGTTATCAATTTGATTTGGGAATCAGTTTGGAGTTGACTGGTGAAGACAAAAGGAGGCTTCACATGAGGTTGTCATCCCCTGGAGAAGATGGTTGGGAGACTAGGCCTGGTTTATCTTCAATGGCCAGTGCATGGACTGCTGCAGGAGAAGGAAAGAAGTGGGTGCTGCCTCTGGTTTTTTGGAGTACGGCTCAGGCTCTATTAAGAGTCTGTCTTTTTTAAAGTAATAAGGGCTGATTACCCTAGTGCTGCAACCTCTCCCCAAGATGAGGAAATCCCAGGTTGTACTAGGTCAGCTCCCTTGGAGATATACCAAGTGGATTTTCAACTTTCTCTTTTTAATGTTTCTCTTCTCTGCAAGTATTCATCAAGTTTTTTATCAGATCTTTGTTCTCTCTCAAGATTTTTAATTCAAGTTCAAGGAAGAAAATTGGTTATATATCTTTATTGAAAGATATGCAGAAAAGTTTTGGGGCGGTGAGATTGGGGTCTAAAAGTAAGTCCTCCCGATTGTGCACCGCTAGGGTTTCTTCTACACCTTTCAAAAACATTACCTGGGCCACACCTGTGAGCATTGGGGAAACCCCTGGTTATTTTTGTAGGTAAGAAGAAAACTCAAGAAAAGAAGATAAAAATTTCAAGATAATTCATGAAAATCAAGAAAAAAATCTGAAGATAATGAAGAAAGAAGATGCAAAATATTTTTGTGAAGATCGTCAAGATCTATTTTTGGGCCTCCAGCATGAGGTTAAACTGCAGAAAATTTTAAAGAGAGAAGATCATCAAGATCAATTTTTGGGCCTCCAGAATGAGGATAAACTGCACAATTTTAGAAGATGTGATTCAGAAGATGAATCAAGATTTGAAGATTTGGAAGTTGGAAGTGAGGATGAAGATGTGGAATTGCAGAAAAGTTTTGAAGTGGTGAGATTGGGGTGTAAAAGTAAGTCCTCCCAATTGTGCACCGCTAGGGTTTCTTCTACACCTTTCAAAAACATTACCTTGGCCACACATGTGAGCAATGGGGAAACCCTTGGTTTTTTTCCAGGTCTGGTGGTGAAGAATTCCTGAAGATCCCTCTAGTTGAATATGGAGCGGCAAAGTATAAGAAGGTAGCGCAGAAGATTAGGCCTGTCAATGAGCCTATGCCTGTGGGTTTGAATCTTCCTTTGAAGAGACCTCCTTTGTCAAGAGATCCGTACTGTACTCCTTTGATGAAGAATCCTCCAGAATTTGTAGAGATGGCTAGGGTGACTTTGGAAAGATTGAAAGTTGTTAATTTTGGTCCTGATGGGTGTTTGTCTGAAGAAGAAAAGAAGTTGTTGTTGCACGTTATTGTGCTAAGGGAAAAAGCTGTGGCGTTTGTTGAGGAGGAAAGGGGTGTATTGAAGCATTCTTATGGGGAACCTTACTTGATTCCTGTGGTTTGTCATGAACCTTGGCAAATCAAACCTATTCCGATTCCAGCCGCTATTTGAGAGGATTTTGTAGAGATTGTTGGAGAAAGAGTCAGGACTGGGTTATATGAAAAATCAACATCCAGTTACTCAAGTCCGGAGTTCTGTGTAAAGAAGCAGAATGGAAAGTTGAGGGTGGTTCATGATCTTAGAGCCTTGAACTGAGTCACTATCAAGGACGCTGGTATGCCACCAAGTGCAGAGGATTTTTTTGAAGCTTTTTCTGGAAGGGTGTGTTATGGTTTGGGTGATATTATGGGTGGTTATGATGAGAGGGAACTCCATACAGATTCAAGGCCTCTCAAAACTTTTGAGACTCCTTTGGGAAGATTTCAGCTCACTAGGTTGCCTCAAGGAGCAACTAATTCAGTGGCAGTTTATCAAGCACAGATGGCTTGGATTTTGCAGGATGAGGTTCCTACTCATGCTGGTATTTTTATTGATGATGGTGGAATTAAAGGACCATTCACTGATTATGGTAATGAGGTGTTAGTGGAGAACCCTGGCATAAGGAGGTTTGTGTGGGAATATGTAATAACTCTAGAGAGAGTGTTGTTCAGGATTGAAGAGGCTGGTTTGACCATTTCAGGTTCAAAATTCTGTTGTTGTGTTCCTGCTTTGGAAATTCTGGGTCATGTGGTATGTAAAGAGGGAAGGATTATGGTGAAGAAGAAGATTAATAAAATTCAGTCATGGCCAAGGCCTAAAAATACTACTGAAGTCAGGGGATTTTCGGGTGTATGTGTATATGTCAGGATTTTTATTAAGGATTTTTCTTTGTTGGCTTCACCTTTAAGGAGGTTGACCAGAAAAGATGCAGATTGGGAATGGACTGAAGAGTGTGAAGAGGCTTTTCAGAAGTTGAAAAAGGTTGTTGGTGAAGATATTGTTCTTCACAAGTTGGATTATGGTGTTGGTGCTGGAAAAATTTATCTGGCAGTGGACTCAAGTTATATTGCTGCTGGTGCTGTTTTGTCTCAGGAGAATAAGACTGGGAGGGTCAGGCCAGTAAGATATGAGTCTGTGGTGTTTAATGAGGTGGAATCTAGGTATTCTCAACCTAAGTTGGAATTGTGTGGCGTAGCTAAAATTTTAAAGAAGCTACAGACGGTTTTGTGGGGGCAGCATTTTGAGCTGCAGGTGGATGCAAAATCTTTGGTTCAGATGATCAATACACCTAGTCTTCCAAATGCTCCAATGACTAGGTGGGTGGCATTTATTCAACATTTTTCTTTTGACCTGGTACACAAACCAGATAAAACTTTTACTATGCCTGATGGATTATCAAGGAGGCCACCTACAGATGAGGATTCTGATTCTGAAGAATTTGACGAAGATGTTCCAGTGGTTAGGGCCAGCACAAAGGGTGCTGAGGATTTTTCTCTCCTCCCCCATGAAGCTAAACTGGATGATTTTTCTGACCTCCCCCAAGAGGCTAAACTGGCTGGATCTGATCTTGATTTTGGTGATCAGGATGTTTTTGTTGATGAGGATGGAGTTGTTGTTTGGGACAGCTCAAAATTGGAAAAGAGTGTTTTTATTAGTGAACTGGATTCTCACAAGGTTCAGTGGAAAGAGAAGGACGTGCCAAAATTTAAGGATTGGTGTCCTGGTTGGGCTGCTCAATTGGCTCATGTTCACACTGGTGATTTTGGTGACATAATTGTACCCTTGGATGTTGTTTTGTTGGATTTTGAAGATGAGACCTGGGGTCAGTGTGGGTTTTATTTTATTTTGGTGGAATATCTGTTGACCTTGGAGAGGCCAGATAGTTGTGATGATGATACTTGGTTGGCAATCAAGAAGAAGAGTCCTGGATTTTATGTGTCAGGAAGGCGGTTGATGATGAGGAGACATCCAAATCCTCAAGTGGTGGTGACTCAGAAGAAAGGTCAAGAATTGATTTTGAAGTCTTTGCATGAAGACCTTGGTCATAGAGGCTTTGGGGAGACTTATAGAAGAGTAGCAGACAGATTTTGGTGGCCAGGTATGAAGTTGGCTGTGCAGGGTTGGGTTCAATCTTGTGAAGAATGTCAAAGAAGAAGTCACTTGAAACCTAAAGAGGTGGGCCGTGCTACTGGTGAATCAACTGTTTTTTGAAGGGTCAGTCTGGATGCTGTCCATATTAAAGAGGGCAGGTATAAATACTTGATTGTTTCTAGGGATGATTTGTCTGGCTGGGTTGAGGCAGTGCCTCTGTTTAATTTGACTGCCAAGAATGTGGCAGACTTTTTGGAGAAGGAGTGGATTTATAGGTATGGGTTGATAAAGTTGGTGACTGTTGATGGTGGGCCAGAGTTTGGTGCTGAATTTAAAGAATCTGTGGCTAGTGTTGGTTCTAAAGTTAGAGTGGCTACATCTTATTATCCTGAATCTGAAGGCATGTTAGAAAGAGGCCATCAAGTTATCAAGAATGCTTTGGTGAAGATGTGCGGAGATAGTGCTGAAAAGTGGAGGCATTATTTACCCTTGGTGTTATTTGCTGATAGGGTCACTGTGAAGAGGACAACTGGCTTTTCTCCTTATGAATTAATGTTTGGTCAGAAAGCCGTTCTACCAGTGGACTTGAAAGCTGTCTCTTATCTTAGAATTGATTGGGATGACGTTATGGTAAGGTAAACTCTTACAGTCGCCTTGCTGTAAGCAGAATCCAGAGGAGATATGTGGATTTAGTGGAAAACCGCGTCCTTCCAATAAAAATAACAAAATGGGAATTCTAAATCACTAAGCTAACCAGTCTACTTGGATCTGATTGATAAAAATAATGAAACTCTAAAATAATTAACGCTTATTGAGATTTAAAGAAAGTGGCTGTTGAGAAAGAAATACTGATTACAGCAATTAAGGTGTACCATTGAAAGATCTGAAAAGATTGACTTTTATGTTTTTATAATAATTTAAATTTTTATGAGACAGCAATAATCAAGTCTCAGTGATGAAGACCTTTCTAAAGATACCTTGTATGAAGTGTGATTTAAATTGTTGAGTAGTATTTCTAAAATGTTATATATATAAAATATAAAGTTATAAGGGTATTAAAATTTTATTTAATTTATTGAGTAATAAAAAATGAGACCGTGGTGGTTAAAGATTAAGCTGTATGATGTATCCCCCCCTCAATTCAAGTTTGAGAGACTCTTAAGTATTCCTAGTCACGTGCCTAAGTTTTCCCCTCCAGAGCTCACCCAGAGTCAATCCGGAGCCCGTACGGAGCTTGTACGGAGTCCGAACGGAGTCCGTACGGAGTCCAAGCGGAGTCCGTCCGGAATCAATTAGAACCTTTAAAACTATAATAAAAAATCTAGAAAAATTACACATAATAGAGCCACTTCCCTTTTACATTTCAAACTGATTTTCGTAGTTTGCGCAGCTCTAATCACCCTGTTAAAATTCATCAAAGTTAAGTATTTTCTAAAAACGTAAATATTTCTATAAAAATTTAAAATTCATTTAAAAATATAAGAAAAATAGTAAAAATTCTGGGAGAATTTCCCAATGTTCTTAAGTGAATCGACTTGATACTTATAAACTCTTCAGACCGTAAAAATAAGTTTTCTCTGTAAAATAAATTGTTTTTGCATAGGCATTTGCTCTTGACCAATTTCTTCATATTTAAAACACAAATAAATTAAATAAAACCCTTTTATAAAAAAAAACGCCAATCTTGCACGCCATAATAGCTCCATTTACGTACTCAGGTGCCATACTAAACTTTAGGCTACCACATCCTCCCTCCAATTGAGAATGTCACCATTCTTAAAACTTTGCATAAGTGGTTGAGCAATTCCAAAAGAATTATCTTTTCTATTAAAATAATTTGATAAATTTGTTTTAGCTGGTCTACTTTTAATTCTTTATAATAAAAGCGTTGTTTCTTCTTCTCTGGCTTGATATAACATAAAATAAAATAATATAAATCTTGTGATGATTCCACTACTGAGAGCAAGGTTTGAATCCCTTCAGACTCCCATATACCAGTCTTCCTTCTTGTCACAGCATTGAGAGAGTGGATCTTCCTATGAGCCAAATACTCCTGATTCCAATCTCATAGGGCCCCCCACTGAGCCAAATTCTATGATTCCAATCTCGCCATAAGGTCCTCCAAGCTTCACACCAAAAATGACCTAACACTGAGGCACTAAAAAATCATTCCCTAAAATCCAACTACCATCCTAACTTCTGATTACTTCATCACAATTTTCAAACTTTGCTATACAGCAAACCCATAAAATACTTTTTCCAGGCTTCCCATAATAATATTAACTTTAGACCATGTTAAAGCGCCACAAATTTCACCTAATTAACCATTATGCTTTCCTTAGCATCATCACCACCTAAAATTTTAACATCCTAAAGCTTATCAGCACCCAATTCCAGAAATAATTGAATAACAAGTTTAGAGTCTTAGTGGACAGTGATAAATTAAAAGATTGAATTGAGTTATCCAAACAAGATTGACATTCCAGTTTAAAGTCTTGGTGGACCAAACATATAATCGATTGCCAGTTTATGGTCTTGGTGGACCAAAGATTGTTTAGGTGCATAAATAACTTGATTAATTCCTAAATAAGGCCTAGGCTTGACCAAAGATTGAATAAATTTGATAATCCAGTTTAATGTCATAGTGGACCAAACATTTGATTGACAAGTAATCCAGTATAAGGCCATAGTGGTCCAATGAATGTTGAATTATCCTGCAGATATTAATTTTCCAGTTTAAAGTCATGGTGGACCACACATTTGATCGATAAGAAATCCAGTTTAAGGTCATGGTGGACCCAACAACTTGATAATAGTCCAGTTTAGGGTCTTGGTGGACCTAACATATGATAACACTCCAGTTTAAGGTCTTGATGGACCTAACATTTGATTGCAAAAAAAATAAAAAAATCCGTCTCCAAAAATATCCATAAAATCTTGAACATCCTTGAAATTCAGTTTAAAGTCTTGAAGGACTAACATCTCCAATATAAAATCTTTAATGACAGTCTTGAATATTAGCCAGTTTAAAGTCTTAGAGGACTAACAGCTCCAAAATTCGTATAAAAAAAACCTTAAAGAACGTCTTGAACAGTAGCCAGTTTAAAGTCTTGGAGGACTAACAGATCCAAAATACGTATATAAAAAACCTTAAAGAATGTCTTGAACAGCAGCAAGCTTAAAGTCTTGGAGGACTAACAGATGTCTGAAGTAAAATCCCATAGGTATTGAGTTCCCCTAGACCCTGTTTCCTGTCTAAACTATATGAATAAACTAAAAAGAATAGTGACTGAAAAATAAAACTAAGAAATATAATAATAATTTTGATTTAATTAATTATTATTATTATTTTTATTTTTTTTTATTATTTATTTTATTTTATTTTATTTATTTATTTATTTTTTATTTTAATTTTTATTTATTTTTAAATTTTATTTGTTTTTAATTTAAAATAAAAGATTTTAGAAAAGATAGTTTTGAAATAAAATTTAATTTTTAATTTTTAAAGAAAGATAAATGAATGTGAAAAGAAGTAATAAAAAAGAATTATCAAAATTAAAATTTTAAAAGACGCCCCCCGGCCATTTGATGAGTCGTACCCTCGACATCATACCCACATCCAAGTGCAACTTGATGTGGTTACACAATTTTGAGAAATTGAAATGAAATGAAATGAAATGAAAGTTTTTAGAAGATAATTTTTATAATGATGATCACTGGGTGGGCTCCCTCCAATTTATAAAAATGATTAGAGACCACCAGTGAGCATCACCTTTACAATAATTCATAATATATATTAAAGAAAAGAAATAACAATCTAACATAAAAAAAAAATCAAAAACAAAATAAAATAAAAAGAATCTTGAATCCGGCGTTGAGAGCGGTGTCTCTCGATTCGTTCCAGTTTATAGTCTTAGTGGACTTCCTATAATTAAAAGACAAAGCCAGGATTCAACTAGAAACAGGGAAAATTTTGTAAAAGAACATTATGGGGTAATTGTGTATAGAGCAGCCAGCCCATCAATTACCCCCACACTTGCCAATATTAAATTAAGAAGGTTCCCCTGTAAAAACTTCTTCCAATAAATTTTTTTAAAATTTTCCTACACTATCTTCACCCATATTTTAAGAATTTTAAATTTTGAAAATTTCAAAGAAGGTCTTCTTGCATTTTGTTAAGTTTCATCACAGTTTTGTCGCCCATATACAGTGTAACGACAGTAAAGTATTTTGATATAAAGAAGATAGTTTATCCTCTTTGCGGAGGTTAATAAAATTTGATAAATGTCATAATTTATCCTTATTGCGGAGATCTATAAAATTTGATAAATGTCATAGTTTATCCTCATTGCGGAGAAATCCATAAAATTTTGTCGATATCATAGTTTATCCTCATTGCGGAGGTATCCATAAAATTTGATAACTGTCATAGTTTATCCTCATTGCGGAGGTAGACTTCGGCACTCCTGGTGCCTCTAGGATAGAACCGCTTCACTTGATCGGCTGCTACCCTCTTCTTCAATACAACTCCATCCAACTCTTCTAACACATATGAACCGCCAGAAACTTGCTCCTTAACTTTATACGGTCCATTCCACCTATCTGCAAACATCTTTCCCCACTGACTTTCCAAACTCCTATTATACACCAGGACCATATCACCTGGGTTCAAAGGTTTCCTTAATCGATGTGCCAACTGCTCATCCCAATATCTAACTGATTGATTTCTGATCTTCATCATCCGCGAATATGCCTTTTCTAAATATTCTTCTTTCTTTTCTAGCTGCATCATTCTTGCACACAATAATTCATCAGTAGTTTTGACCATGTCCCATTCAACTCCAAGATATGATTCAGCTTCTAAATCAACCGGTAAAACTGCTTTCTGTCCAAAAACAAGTTCATAAGGTGAAAATCCGGTCGTCCTTTTGGCAGTGATTTGATCAGCAAATAAAACTAAAGGTAAATAGTGCCTCCACTTTTCGGCACTTGTCCCACACATTTTAACTAAAGCATCCTTAATAACTTGATGCCCTCTTTCAACCATACCTTCAGCTTCAGGATAATATGGGGTTGCTACCCTAACCTTTGATCCAACTTTCAATACGGCCTCTTTAAACTCTGTCCCAAATTCAGGACCTCCATCTACCGTCACCAGCTTCATCACCCCATACCTATATACCCAATTATTCAACAAACATTCTGCCACATTTTGGGCAGTTAAATTAATAAGAGGCGCTGCCTCTACCCAACCAGATAAATCATCTCTGGCCACAATTAAATATTTATACCGTCCCTCTTTTATATGAACAGCATCTAAACTAACTCTCCCAAAGAGCGTATATTCACCGGTCGCGCGTCCAGGTTCTTTTGGCCTTAAATAACTTCGTCTTTGACATTCTTCGCATGACTGAACCCACTGTTTAACAGCCATCTTCATGCCAGGCCACCAAAATCAATCAGAAATTCTTCTAAACGTTTCTCCAATGCCTCTATGCCCGAGATCTTCATGCAGTGATTTCAAAACTAATTCTTGCCCCTTCTGTTGAGTTATAACTACTTGAGGATTTGGATACCTTCTCCTCATTAAACGTCGACCAGATAGGTAAAACGTAGATGACTTCCTCTTGATAGCCACCCATTCATTGTCTTCACAATCTTCTGGCCTCTCTAAATTCAACAAATATTTGACTAACAAAAAATAAAAACCAGTCTGACCCCAGACTTCATCTTGAAAATGGATTAATATAACATCAATAGGGACTTCTCTATCACCAATATTACCTGCACATGAATGAGCCAATAATTGTTGACCCCTAAATAAATCTTTAATTGAGCTATGCCGGCAATTTTCTTCTGAACCTTTGGATCCTTCGTAAACCGTATTTGAAAATACCTCTTTCTCTTTATCCATCTTTTTATTTAAATTCTCTAATTCTCCAACATATACACCATTCCTTAATTTACTACTATCCCACACTACCAATCCATCTTCCTCTACATACACCACATCTTCTTCTACCTCCTTTCTACCAAATTTATCTACACCTTTTCCAACACCTTTATTAACATAAAAAATATTTTCCAGTTTATCCTCTTGGTGGAGGTTATCATCACCATAATCTAAACACAATAGTCCTGCCAGTTTAACCTCATGGGGGAGGTATGGAAAGTCTTCAGCTCCTTTAGTGCTGGCTTTGATAATAGGTATATCTTCATTGAACTCTTCTGAGTCTGAATCTTCTTCAGTGGGTGGTCTCCTTGATAAACCATCTGGCATAGTAAAAGTCTTGTCAGGCTTGTGAACTAAATCAAACAAAAAATGTTGAATAAAAGCTACCCATCTTGTCATGGGTGCGTTCGGTAAACTTGGGGAATTAATCATCTGGATTAATGATTTCGCATCCACTTGCAACTCAAAATGTTGCCCCCACAAAATATGCTGAAGTTTCTTCAGTATTTTTGCCACACCACATAATTCCAATTTTGGTTGAGAATATCTTGATTTGACCTCAGTAAATACTACAGATTCATACCTAACTGGCCTGATGTAACCAGCTTTATCCATCTGAGACAAAACCGCCCCAGCTGCAACCTGACTTGAATCAACTGCTAAATAAATTCTACCAGCATCTTTTCCATAATCCAACTTGTGCAGGACTAAATCCTTCCCCACAACCTCCTTCAACTTCTCAAACGCCTTCTCACACTCTTCATCCCTCTCCCAGTCTGCATCCTTTCTCGTTAACTGTCTCAATGGAGCTGCCAAAGAAGAAAAGTCCTTAATAAACATTCTAACATATACGCAAACGCCTAAAAACCCTCTAACTTCGGTCGTATTCTTGGGTCTTGGCCAGGACTGAATTTTGTTAACTTTCTTCTTGGACATAATCCTACCCTCTCTACATACCACATGGCCTAATATTTCTAAGGCTGGCACACAACATGAAAATTTTGAACCTGAAATAGTTAAACCAGCCTCTTCAATTTGAAACAAGATTCTTTCTAATGTAATTGCAAACTCCCAAATGAATTTGCGTATCCCGGGATTCTCTTCCAACACCTGGTTATCATAGTCGGTTGTTGGTCCCTTAATTCCTCCATCATCTATAAAGATTCCAGCATATTGTGGAATTTTGTCTTGAAGGATACAAGCCATCTGAGCTTGATAAACTGCAACCGAATTTGTTGCTCCTTGAGGTAATCTTGTTAACTGTAAATGTCCAAGTGGTGCATCGAATGTAGTGAGAGGCCTTGAGTCTGGATGTAACTCTCTCTCATCATATCCACCCATAATATCTCCCAAACCATAACACACTCTTCCTGAAAACGCTTCAACAAACTCCTCAGCACTAGGCGGTATCCCAGCATCCTTTATTGTAACCCTATTTAATTCTCTAAGATCATGAACAACTCTAAGCTTGCCATTCAGTTTCTTGATACAAAATATTGGACTAGAATAACTTGACGTTGATTGCTCATACAGTCCAGTGCGTATCCGTTCTCTGACAACTTCAATATAGGCTTCTTTTAATGCAGCCGGAATACGAATCGGTTTCTGCTGCCATGGTTCATGACATACCACAGGAATCTTGTAAGGCTCCCCATAGGAATGCTTCAACACACCCCTCTCCTCTTCTACAAAAGCAATGGCCTTCTCTCGCTTGACCATCACATCCAACAACAAATTCTTCTCTTCTCCAGACAACAAACCATCAGGTCCAAAATTAACAACACCCAGTCTCTCAAAAGTGATTCTTGACGTCACAGAAAATTCAGGCGGATTCTTTACCAAGGGACTTTCATAAGGATTTCTTGATAACCTTGGTCTTCTCAAAGGTGGATTTAACTTGGCAGGTAGTGGTTCATTAATAGGTCAAACTTTATTTGCTACCTTCTTATATTTGGCTACGTCCACATCTAAATAAGCTTGATGTAAAACATTTACTTTTGTTTCACCATTAAAAATTTCATCAAATTAATCTTCTTCATCGTTAGAATCGGAATAAGAAAAATTAGAAAAATATTTTATTTCATTTTTAAATTTTACCCTTTTCTCCTTTCCCTCGTCTAATTTATAAACAGATTTTCCAACACCTTTGCTTCCCTTATCCAACAGTAAATCACCCGTAAAGAAAGTTGGCAGTTTAACCTCTTGCTGGAGAACCGGAATTGAATTTTCACAAAAATTATTTTTTTGAGTTTTAATTATACTGAGATTTTTTATTGGATTTTAATGTGATTTTTGCAGTTTACCCTCTTGATGGAGGTCCAAAATAGAAGGAGATACTTGCAGTTTAGCCTCTTGCTGGAGGTCCGGAATAACATTTTCACATAAATTATTTTTTTGTGTTTTAATTATACCAAGATTTTTTATTGTATTTTGATGAGATTTTCGCAGTTTACCCTCTTGCTGGAGGTCAATAATAGAAGGAGATACTTTCAGTTTAACCTCTTGCTGGAGGTCATAAAACATACCCTTCCAATTTTTATCCAACCTAATTTGGCCCATTTTGCCTTTTTTACCATTTTTAAATTTAATAGAAAAACAGGGTAAATCCAATAAACATATAGAAAAGTCCAAAACGTATTTGCACTCCAAATTAATATTAACAGAAAATAATTGAGAATCCACTTGAATTATCTCCAAGTGAGCTGACCTATTGCAATCCGGGATCTCATCCTGAGGAGAGATTACAACATTAGAGTGATCAGCCTCTGCTACCCCAAAAAATGAGGGCATTCATCCCTTTCCAACAAACATAATTCACCAGAAGCCGTCCGTTTTATATGCCGCTTCTTGGTGAAAACACAACACTGGCACAGAGTAGTAATCCCTGGCCGTGTTTCCCAACCTTCATCTCCAGGTGGCGCTAACCGCATATGTAACCTCCGCATATCTTCACCAGTGATCTCCAAACTAATCCCCATTCCAGCTTGATACCCTATCCTGGCCTCAAAATCCATCAAAAAAGGACCACCAAGAACAGTTTTGACTGCTCCTCTGGCCACATAAAAGTGAACCTTACCAACAGATCCACCAATGCCTAACCTGACATGCTCAGCTGTACCCATCAGCTCTTTTGCATGCCCTCCAATACCTCTGAGGTTTCCCCCAGTCCCACTTTTAATTGGCAAGCCTATACTTGTCGCTTGCTCCAATAAAATTAAATTAATTTGAGACCCTGAATCAACCAAGGCCTTTAATTCTTTACCGTTAAGAGTTACCACCAGTTAACCCAGGGGAGCGGAAAAATGTGTATCTACATCTTCCCCAAACTTTTCAGCATTTTCACAAATATATTCCCCCTCTCCAGTGGAAACCCGACACCTCGTCAAATGCTTCTTTTGCTTTTCAGCAAGCGCTGGACTAATCGTAAATAACTCCCCCAAAGATAAGGGAATCTGAAGTTGATTCACCCTATTCAAAACTGCGTCCATTGCATTAGCTTGACCAGAAACTACTGGCCGCTCATACTGGACCTTTGATTTAACAACCTTGGCCCTGGGTACCTCTTGAGGTCCAACCGAACCATCTTCACCCCCCATAATAACATCTTCACTTTCTATAACCCTAACTCCGTCACCAGCTTCTTGCACTAATCCTGATCCATCGCTAGTCCTTCTTACACCCTCCATTGGGATGGGACCGCTAAAACTTGGTCTGGGTAGAGACGCCAATGGTACGTCCTCCTCAGAATCCGAATCATCTTCTGGCATAGGCTCACCATTTAAATCAAACTTGCCATAACTAGGGGGCCCCATATCAGCAATCCCCTTCTGCATTCTATATAATTTGTCCTTAGAGTAAGGGTTCAATTTGTTGGCGGCAGTTTGAGAACTAGAATTCTTCTCCTTAGAGTAAGGGTTCACTTTATATTGGCCTTGCCAGGATTAGCCCTCAATTGGCTCTGAATGCTACTCTTCGCCTTAGTAGCAGCTGCTCTTCTAGCAGCATTAACATTGTATTCGCCAGCCATACAACTACCCTCCACTTGGGCAACCGTTGCCATCTCTAAACCACCAAAAGAAGTAGAAAATGTGGCTTTACTGACCTCTTTCTCTTTACCTTTGTCAGCGTTTCCACAATTACAATTACCATTTTTGCCACCCTTGGCATTAACATCTTCATCCGTCACCTCTTCAAATCTGGCTCTCCTTTCAGCCGTTAAACTTCTTCTGACCAAATCAGAAGGAGACTGTCCATCACTGGGCTTGATGAACAAACCATCAGGAAATTTATAAACTTTACCATCAAATAAAACTCTCCCAGCATCCATATCCTTATCAAGAGCAAAACAAACTGTTGCTCTGTGCCCCCTCCTATTACAATAGGAGCACACCTTTGGCTCATCGTAGCCACCTCTATAACTACTACCACCATTCCCACCATTTCTCCCATTGCCTGGGAAGCGGTTACCGTTATTATCGCCATTATAATTTTGACGTTCATAGCCTCTAGATTGATAAGAAGTCGACCTCGACAAAGAAGCGATTGGGGCCTTTTTAGCCTTCTGTGTCTCTTGAACAAATATTTTTAATTGTTTAGTTAAGTCGGCCAGGTGATCAACCATCTTATTATCTACATTGCCCTCCACTTTAGCAGCAGGTAATCCCATTTGTGCCTTCTTGGCCTCCTGGGCTTTGACCATAATATCGTTGTTTTCGGCCAAAACTTTGCTAACCTTGCTAACATATTGAGTGCAGGACTCTTGATATTTGTCCAATGCTAACAACTTGAGATGGGCCTGAATGTTCTCTTTGATAACCTCCAGAGCCGGCAGTTTCTGCTCACCATTAGGCAGTTCCTTTATCAAATCTTTTCTTGAAAGATCCTTCAAGACGTCCATACAAATATCCCTTCTGCATGCTGTCCAAAACAAATCTTTTGCTTGATTCTCATGCACTAACTCATCCACCAATATGAGATATTCCACCACTTCATCAAACTGAACACAGAGCTTTTTGAAGTCAGCCATAGAAGAAACTCCACCTTTTGCTTGCCAGTCTCCAACAATTTTATTGAGGTCCATCATAGTAAACCTAACACCCCATCTATCAACCATAGCTTTAGAAAGCTTAACCCAATCCTTGTCCTTGAATGCCTGCATAGCAATAACCTCTTTTTCCACCTCCCTATCAGCAATAAAAAACCTAACTTGCTTCACCATATCCACATGAGAGGCACCATCAACAGCAGCAGCAGCTTCATACCTGCTAATGAACCATTTAACCTCCTCCCCATCAAACTTTGGGCCATCCCAAGAAACAATTCTAACTGAGGGAGTAAGAGGGTTAGAAGATCCAGAAGCAACAGCAGAAGAAGACATCCCATTAAGTAATGAAAAGTGTTAACAATCAATAAAATAACAAGCCTCTTGCAGGCTAATAACAAAAATCTAATTAGAGTTCCAGAAAATAAGCCTCTTGCAGGCTAAGAACGTTCTTGATCCAAGTAAGTCTTTAAAGAAAGCTAGAGAAATTGAACCCCATGTTGGGCGCCAACTATGGTAAGGTAAACTCTTACAGTCGCCTTGCTGTAAGCAGAATCTGGAGGAGATATGTGGATTTAGTGGAAAACCCCGTCCTTCCAATAAAAATAACAAAATGGGAATTCTAAATTACTAAGCTAACCAGTCTACTTGGATCTGATTGATAAAAATAATGAAACTCTAAAATAATTAACGCTTATTGAGATTCAAAGAAAGTGGCTGTTGAGAAAGAAATACTGATTACAACAATTAAGGTGTACCAGTGAGAGATCTGAAAAGATTGACATTTATGTTTTTATAATAATTTAAATTTTTATGAGACAGCAATAATCAAGTCTCAGTGATGAAGACCTTTCTAAAGATACCCTGTATGAAGTGTGATTTAAATTGTTGAGTAGTATTTCTAAAATGTTATATATATAAAATATAAAGTTATAAGGGTATTAAAATTTTATTTAATTTGTTGAGTAATAAAAAATGAGACCGTGGTGGTTAAAGATTAAGCTGTATGATGTATCCCCCCCTCAATTCAAGTTTGAGAGACTCTTAAGTATTCCTAGTCACGTGCCTAAGTTTTCCCCTCCAGAGCTCACCCAGAGTCAATCCGGAGCCCGTACGGAGCTCGTGCCGAGTCCAAACGGAGTCCGTAAGGGGTCAAAGTTGAGTCCAAACGGAGTCCAAGCGGAGTCCAAACGGACTCAATTAGAACCTTTAAAACTATAATAAAAAATCTAGAAAAATTACACATAGTAGAACCACTTCCCCTTTACATTTCAAACTAATTTTTGTAGTCTGCGCAGCTCTAATCACCCTGTGAAAATTCATCAAAGTTAAGTATTTTCTAAAAACGTAAATATTTCTATAAAACTTTAAAATTCATTTAAAAATATAAGTAAAATAATAAAAATTCTTGGAAAATTTCCCAAGGTTCTTAAGTGAATCGACTTGATATTTATAAACTCTTCAGACCGTAAAAATAAGTTTTCTCTGTAAAATAAATTTTTTTTGTGTAGGCATTTGCTCTTGACCAATTTCTTCATATTTAAAACTCAAATAAATTAAATAAAACCCTTTTATAATAAAAAATAAGGCCAATCTTGCACGCCCTAATAACTCCATTTACGTACTCAGGTGCCATACTAAACTTTAGGCTACCACAACGTGCACTCAACAGAAGATTTGCTCTGTGCCAGAATGCAACAGTTGGAATGTAGAGAGGAATGTCAAGAGAAGGCATACTCTAGAATGATGAAGATTAGGAATCAATAAGTCAGGTACTGGGACAAGAAGTTGGCTCATAGACTCAGGAATCCCTTGAAACCTGGTTGTTTGGTTTTGGTGTATAATAGAAGTTTGGAGAGTCAGTGGGGGAAAATGTTTGCTGACAGATGGAATGGACCTTACAGAGTCAGATCTCAGGCTTCTGGAGGTTCTTATGTTTTGGAAGAATTGGATGGTGCAGTCTTAAAAAAGAGGGTGGCTGCAGACCAAGTGAAGAGGTTTTATCGCAGAGGCACTAGGCATGAAGAAGATTGACCCCTCAATGAGGATAAACTATGGAACGTTCTTTTTTTGTTTTGGAATTTTTGTGGTGTTGCAGAGCAACTTTTGTGTGGAAACTTTTTGTTAGAAGGTACCCATGGGTGGGGCTTCTAGATTTGATCTTGGCAAGTGTAGGTGTCACCGGACAACCTACGCACAAGGTCGAGGATGTTCCTGAAAGTGAGATGAGGTCTTTAGAAATTTCTTCGAAGCGCAGAGGAATGATTCGAGGAAATGGTTCGAAGATCACTCGAAGTAAGAGCTACAGGTTCGAGGTTTGTTCGAGAAGAATTATAAACTAGTTTCAAAGGTAATAAGAATTCTTAATGTCTCACGAAGGGTTGGAAACTCAATAATCAAAGATTTAGGATTTAGAAATGAATATTGAGAAAGTAAAAGAAAGATACAATAACAATGATTTTAACTTTAAAGGTTTACCACTATTAATGTAAATACGATTTTATAATTTAATTCTAAGGAATATCGAACCAAATACCCAACCCCTTTTATATCCTTTGTTCCTCCTCGCATTGACCTCCCTTCCATCGCACCATTCCCATTCCATTGACCATTACTAACATACACTTAAACCCTCTTCGCTAAATATCCGTCCATGCTCAATTTACCCCTTTTTTTAATTAATTAACAAAACTTTAATGAAAACTACTACTGTACTATTTTGTTGAACCTAGCTCTGTGCGTCGCTTATTGAAAAGGACTAAGGCACCCTATTGTGAGATTGACTAATTTAGATTTAGAGTTTAGGCTAGCGCAGTTAAATAGTAAGTACACAAAGGAAAATCGCAGTTGCTATGGAGAATTTCTTTCTGCGCTTCGAGTATAGATTTAGGACTCGATATTATTGATTTAATGAGCTGCTTTCGCCTTGAGTGTCACGTGGCGCGTGACAGATGCCCGGGTATAAGAATTGCAAACTCCGTTGAGCTTGAGCCATCTTCCCACACTAGTTTCCCTTCTTCTATAATTTTTTCCTCACTTATTAATTTCTCTTGTTTTTTATAATGAACTGCCCCACTCCCACACCTACGCCTCCACACCCTAAAGCGGATGGGGGAATGATCACGCGACAGTTTTCACAAACTTGCACGGCTTGTGAAAGCATGGAGTATTTCTGTGTCAAAAGTACGGCGACTCAAGGCTCTTGCCAGAAATGCGAGTTTTGCCATTGGCGACAAGTGGCGTGCAATGCGTTGACAAAGAACGCAGAGATCGAAAAGTGATTCACCAAGACCAAGTTTTGGGTAATCCCTAAAACCAAAGAGGTGGTCGAAGACATTTGGGATGTCTCGATTGAAGATGAACAATCAGTGGGGGAGAATGATAAGGAATTAAATAACGAGATCTCAACCTGGGTAACCCAGGCCTCAAGTTCGAAGCGAGTTGTCGAGGAAGAGGTCGACGAGTTGGTGGAGGAAGATGAAGATGAAGTCCCTGTTCCAGGGCAGGCACCCAAGAAACGACGGGTGGTCATCAAAGACGACAAGGAGGAGAGAGAGGCAGAGGTCTAAGTGGCGCCAAGGTTATTTTTAGAGCCTGACCCCATCTTCGAGGTAAGTTTTAATTGTTATTTTAAGGATGAAGTTACTGATGAGTTTTGTTTAGACATCAAATACCCTTGAAGAGCCGATTGGGGAGCCTGCGCCGGTTATACCAACTGAGGCAAACCCTCCGGCCACGGAAGTAGTTGAAGAACCTGAAGACACCCTGGACCAGGTGTGGTCGAAGAAACCTCGTCAAGGTCGACGAGTAAGGTTTGGGGAAGAGTTATGTGGGGAGGTTGACACAATTATCGACGCTGCTTCCTTCGACGTGGCAGAGGAGCTCTTGGAGATTGGAGAGGTGGTTCCGGTAGGAGAGGAAGAGGTATTTGAGAAATGCAGGAAGGAGATAAGGGTAATTTTGGAGAAGATGAAAAGATTGGTTTGAGAAAAATTTGAAATGAAAAGGAGAGATGTAAAGAAGTAGAAAAGTAGAATTGTATTTAGTTTTATTTTTTTTGTATTATTTTATTGTATTTAAGGTGAATATTATTTTTTATAAGATTTGGGAGAGAGAGAAAAAAGAAAGAAGAAGTTAAAAATAAAAAATTTTAGAATTTGAAAGAAGAAATTTAAAGAAAAAAGGTTGTTTAATTGAAGGAAGTTTTAATGTTTTAAAAGGAAAATTTTATGTAAGAAAAAAGAGAGAAAAAGAAACGGTTTTGTGATTGAGATGAGTTTGTTAAATTGAGGATTTAATGAAAGAAAAATATATATATATATATATTTTTTTTTTTTTTAGGAAATTTTAGTTTGAAAAGAAAGGAAGAAGAAAGAAAAGAAAAAAACAGAATTTAGAATTTAAGAGAATTTGAAAAGAAGAATTATTTGTTTCAAAGAATTATTATAGGGAGATTTAGAGGTTGAAGTTGAGTTTGAGGAAATGGTCATGTCGTACAAGATTTGATGATTCGAAGGAAAGAAAGTTTTTAAAGAGAGAATAAATTTTTAGAAAAGAAATTTTCAAAAAGAATTTTAATTTTAAGAAAAGAATGTATTTAGAGAATTGAAAAAGAAAAGAAAGAAAATATTTAGAGAGATTTAAGAGTTTTTTTTTTTTTTTTTAGTTTATTTTATTATTTATGTTTATTCTATTTATTTTATTTTATTTTATTTTTATTTTGATTGTTTATGTTTATTCTATTTTTTTTTTATTTTTTATTTTTATTTTATTTTATTTTATTTTATTTTACTTTTGATTTTACTTTTAGTTGATTTTTTTGAGAAAAATTATATAGAAGTAGAAGAAAGAAAAAAAAAAGAAACAAAAGAGAGAAAAGAGAAAACAAGGCTAAGAAATTTAAGAGGTGTTTTAGATTTTAAAGAAAGAAAGAAAAAGAAAAGAAAATTTTTAAATAAAAGAAATTTTAAGGTTTTGGTCTTAAAGGATATTTCAAATGAAAAGATTTTAGGAGTTCAGGGGCGTTAGAAACATTGATGGCTGGTTCCCAGGATGTTTTGTCTGAGTCATTGAGGAAGCCTTCCCATTCCAGGAGGTATTGAAGTTTCCCCTTGCGTATTCTTGAATCAAGGATACAACTTACTTCCCACTCTAGATGATCTTCTACTTCGACCGGTTCCGGAGGGGGTTGGTTCTTGCCCGGGTATATTTCTCGAGCCAGTTCCAGGAGAGATACATGGAAAACAGGGTGAATTGCCTGCCATTTAGGAGGTAACTTGAGTCGAAATGCAGTTTTAGAGACTTCAGAGTCGATTTCGAATGGTCCCAAGTGCTTTTCAGCCAGTTTCTTTGATGGTCATGTTGTTCAAATGTTTCGTGTGTCGAGCCATACTTTGTCGCCTGGTTTAAAGGAAGGAGCAGATTGTTGATGTTTGTCGGCCTGTTCCTTGTATCTTTGAATCGCTGATTCCAAATTTGTTTTAAGTTCTTCTTGAAGTCGTGATATAGTTCGAAGATAATGTTCTGCAGGATGATTAGTTCCTACATGGATTAAGTTGAATCGAGGATGTCGTCCATAAATGGTTTCGAAGGGAGATTGTCGTGTCAAAGAATGAGTCGAGTTATTATAAGCAAATTCGGCCAATGGTAACCATGTGGTCCAATCGTCTTGTTGGTAACTGACATACATTCGAATATATTGTTTGAGGATTTGGTTAACTCTTTCTGTTTGACCATCGGTTTCAGGGTGATAGGCCATGGAGAGATTCCTTGTGATATTGAGTTGTCGACACAGTTGGGTCCAGAATGTGGATACAAACAATGAGCCTCTATCTGAAATAATATCATTTGGTAAGCCGTGTTTAGAAAATACATATTCTAGAAACAATTTTGACAAATCTTCTGCTGTAGCAGTAGTAGTGGTTTTAATGAAAATAGACATTTTTGAAAATCTATCTACTATTACTAATATAGCATCAAAATCATTAGACATAGGAAGTTGAGAAATGAAATCCATCGATAAAGATTCCCAAGGTTTAGAGGGAATAGGAAGTGGTTGAAGCAACCCATGCTTCCGGTGACGGGGAGCCTTATTCCTATTACATTCGTAACAAGCTTTTATATAGGCCTTGATTTCCCTGGTCATACCTGGCCAGAAGAAATCCCTCGCTATTAACTGGTAGGTTTTATCAACCCCAAAATGACCAGCTAATGGAGAATCATGTCGACTGTTGAAAATCCATAATTTTATCTCATTGTTGTCGGGTATGACTACTCTACCTTCGAAGACTAATAGACCTGATTCAATACTAAATCTTTTGGCCCCTTGCTTCGAGACTATTTTGTCTTTTAACCCTAAACAATATTCGTCCTTCAACTGAGCTTCGAGGATGTTGGATAGTGGATTTTGAAAAGATTGAATTGTCATCGAATTAAGTTGATGAGTCGTTAACATTGATTCGTTGAAGATTGATTGCACATTTGCTGGGTTCTTGTCAGCAAATGCGTCCCCCCGCTGTGGGTAAACGTCGTGCCGACGTGACAAGATATCTGGGACAATGCAGTTTTTTCCTGGGCAATAGAAAATAGAGAAAGAAAATTCAGACAAAAATTCAGCCCACCTGGCTTGACGCCTGGTTAACACTTTAGAAGACATGAAGTATTTTAAAGCATTATGATCTGTTAAGATTTGAAAAGGACTATCTAGGCTGAGAGGAAAAGAACACCATTTTTAAGACAATGGATAATAGCTAAAAGCTCTTTGTCATGAATTTCATATTTTAATTCTGCGGCTATGAGTTTGCGTGACTCAAAAGCAACAGGATGAAACAAATTTGTTTCAGGATTTAATTGGGAGATGACCCCTGCAATAGCATAATCACTCGCATCTGTCTCAACTATTGTCGAGGCAGAAGGATCAAAATGTCGAAGAATTGGGGCTGTGGTGAACGCCGTTTTTAGTGCTTCAAATTCCTTTTGTGCTGTAGAAGTAAAAACAAAAGGAATATCTTTTCTAAAAAGAGAAGTAAGATTGGAAATAGTTTTAGAGTAATCTTTAATAAATCTTCTATAGAAGTTTGCAAAACCCAAAAATCCTTGGAGCGATTTAATGTTTTTGGGCTCAGGCCATTCCAGGATTTTCTGGACTTTTTTGTCATCCATGACTAAACCGTCAGTGGACAACGTAAAACCCAAAAAATCAATTGATTTGAGGTGGAATTCACATTTATTATGCTTGGTGTAGAGACCATGATCTTGAAGATGATTTAGGACCTGTCGAACATGATGAATATGTTCATCTAGTGTTTTCGAGAATATTAAAATATCATCTAAATAGACGACTACAAATTGTTCAACAACATCTTGAAAGATATCATTAACAAAAGTTTGAAAAGTTGAAGGTGCGTTACATAATCCAAAAGGCATAACTAAATATTCAAAACTACCAAATCTAGTGCGCATTGCAGTCAGTGGTTCATGACCTTCTGCAATGCGAATCAGATTGTAAGCGCCTCTAAGATCAATTTTAGAAAAGAAATTAGCACCATTGAAAAGGGTAAGAAGTAATGACATAGGAGGAACGGGATATGCATTCTTCTTCGTGACTGTGTTGAGCTTTCTATAGTCAACACACAACCTAAGACTACCGTCCTTCTTTTTTACAAAGAGGACAGGGGAGCCGGTTGGAGATTTACTGGCTCTGATGAAACCTTTGGCTACATTCTCTGCAATGTAGTCTCGAAGAACTTGAGATTTGTCCTTCGATAAGGAATAGATAGGACCTGCCGGAGGTACTGGGCCTATTAACTATATTTGATGGCCGTAGGGTCGATGAGGTGGTAACTTATCGGCCTTGCCAATTGAGAAAACATCGAGGAAGTCGTGGTAGATTTCCAGTAGATTTGATTTAATGGCTTCAACGTTGATTTGGTCGTCCTCTTCATCTTCGAGAGAATCTGTTGAGGGGATACCTGTATTGAGAGAGCAGAATTCGATTACTTAGAGGCAATTTAAATCCTCTTTGAGTGAAGTCATCGAGCTAGAAGGGTTAGCCAATTGCTCATTTAGAGAAGGATCAGATTCTTGCAAGTCATCTGGCAGAGACTTGTCCTCTAGAAGGACGTTGTCAGGCGGGTTGTTTAACTCCCTATTGACCTGCATTGAAGAATCAGAAATATACTTAGATCGTGGGGTGATCAATCCCTTAGTCCAATAAATTTCGGGATTCCAATGCGTTAAAAAGTCATGGCCAAGAATGGTATCGTCCATCTTTGGGGCGTCCAAGACTGATAATTCCCACTCAAAGGGGGGGAAGTTCGGAAAGTTGAAAACCCATCAAACTTTCTTACTTACCCAATATTTGGGTTCCTCTGATTCGACCAAATAGATTGGAGTTCGATTGATATCTGTAAATGTTAGTTGAAGCTTCTTGGCAAAAGATAAACTAACAAAAGAAATTGAAGCTCCAGAGTCTATAAGACAACTGAAGGGGATATCCTCCTTAAAAAGAATGAATCTCAAGCGGTTTAAGGCAACTCCAGTCCTTAAGACATGGAGGTTCTGTGCACTGGGAGAGATAAGATAGTTTGCTTTGCACACAAGTAAACTATCTACTAGTTTTTTTACTTCGAACTAGTACCTTCTCTTTCCTTCAACTTTACACAGTCTTCCAACTTGTGCTTACCCCCACAATACATAGATAACCCATTATCTGCTCGTCTCTTCCTCTCAGCTTCTTTAAGTTCCCCTTTAGGATCCAGTACTTTGCTGATATCGCCTGGGGTCGAGCCTTTTGGTCGAGGTTTATCCTTTCCCTTATTGGGTTTGGATTGAGTCGAGGAGGATTGATTTGGTCGTGGGTGTGAAGAAGGTCCCGATTTAAAATTTAGGCCTTGAGATTTGTTGGCATATCGACGATGTTGAAGTCGTCCTTGATAAACGCCGTCAAGTTCGAGGGTTCGATCCATTAAATCCGTTTAAGTATTCATCTTCTGACCGTGAAGATTTAATTGATCTAGAATCCTCGAAGGAAGTCCTTTCTTGAAATGATACTTAAGGGCAGCATCATTCCAACCTACTCAAGTTTGAAGTGCTCTGAAGTTTGAGATATATTCAGAGGATTTACCATTATCACTCATGCAAAGAAAATCAAGTTCAATTTCCGCGTTTTCCGTTTCATTAGGGTCCCCAAACAACGTAAAAAGTTGGTCTTCGAACTTTTCCCAATTATTGATAAGTAAGTGGGTTTCTGTCGAAGAAATCATGAGTAGATAAGGTTTGAACCATCTTGCTGCTTTCCCGGCTAGGAATGAAGAAGCGTAAACAACCTTTGATCGGTCGCTGTTAAAGGTTCGAGGGTCATTATGGAACAGTAGCTTGCAGGTTTGCAAGAAGGGTCGCAATCTGTCGGGGTGATCTCCGTCGAATTTGTCAGGAGATTTCATAGAAGGAGTTTTGAACTTAGATCCCTCTGAAGATGTTGGATTTGAAAGGGTTTTCATAAAAAGTCTCATGAAATCTTCCAGAGAGTTAGATGGTCCAGGTTCTGAGGATTGGCCAGAAGGGTGATTGGCAGGGGCGGATGGTGCCTCGTGCATTGTATCCTCTCCTTCTTCTTCATCACTAGAATCCTCAAAATCTTGTGGGATGTCTTCTACAGATTGAACTGAATGTTGCCGTTCCCTAAGGTCAAGTGGTTCCAAAGAGTGAGTGTGGGAAACAGACCTTGTGGCTGTTGGCCTGCCTCTAGCGCGAGCTCTAGTAGTAGCGCCCGTAGGAGGAGTGCGTTGAACAGGTGCCATTTAAAATTTAAAACACCTAAAAGGACGTAGTAGTGCAAAGAATGAGAACTACGGAGAATTAAATTATACTGTCACCGGACGACCTACAAACAAGGTCGAGGATGTTCCTGAAAGTGAGATGAGGTCTTTAGAAATTTCTTCGAAGCGCAGAGGAATGATTCGAGGAAATGGTTCAAAGATCACTCAAAGTAAGAGCTACAGGTTCAAGGTTTGTTCGAGAAGAATTATAAACTAGTTTCAAAGGTAATAAGAATTCTTAAGATCTCACAAAGGGTTGGAAACTCAATAATCAAAGATTTAGGATTTAGAAATGAATATTGAGAAAGTAAAAGAAAGATACAATAACAATGATTTTAACTTTAAAGGTTTACCACTATTAATGTAAATACGATTTTATAATTTAATTCTAAGGAATATCGAACCAAATACCCAACCCCTTTTATATCCTTTGTTCCTCCTTGCATTGACCTCCCTTCCATCGCACCATTCCCATTCCATTGACCATTACTAACATACACTTAAACCCTCTTCGCTAAATATCCGTCCATGCTCAATTTACCCCTTTTTTTAATTAATTAACAAAACTTTAATGAAAACTACTACTGTACTATTTCGTTGAACCTAGCGCTGTGTGTCGCTTATTGAAAAGGACTAAGGCACCCTATTGGGAGATTGACTAATTTAGATTTAGAGTTTAGGCTAGCGCAGTTAAATAGTAAGTACACAAAGGAAAATCGCAGTTGCTATGGAGAATTTCTTTCTGCGCTTCGAGTATAGATTTAGGACTCGATATTATTGATTTAATGAGCTGCTTTCGCCTCGAGTGTCATGTGGCGCGTGACAGTAGGGGTGACTGATGGGCTGGCTGCTCTATCAACAGTTACCCCAGATTGTCTGTTTCCAACCCTTTTTCTTAATTTGGTTGAACCCTAGTACTGGTTTCTTTTCACAGGTTTTAGTCCTCTATGACTTTAAACTGGAATTTCTTCTGGTTTTCATGTGCTGGTCTCTTCACTCATATTGGTTTTGGTTTTTTTTCTGTTGGATGTTTTGTTTTTGTTAGAAGGTACCCAGGGGGGGCTTCTAGATTTTATTTTGGCAAGTGTGGGGGTAACTGATGAGCTGGCTGCTCTGTAGAACAGTTACCCCAGAATGTCTGTTTCAAGTCTTTGTTTTTCCTAGCTGAATTCTAGTTCCATTGTTTATTATTCAGGTTTAAAGTCCGCTATGACTTTTAACTGGTTTGGGACTGGCTTCTTTATCTTTGGTTCTTTCAGATTGGTGGTGGATCACTGGTGGACTCCCATCATTTTTACTTATTGGAGGGAGCCCACCCAGTGATCATTCCTATGGATCGGACTTTCCCTTATTGGACCATTTTTGCTAGATAGCAGTTTTAAATTATTTTCTTTTTTCTCTTTTTTTCTTTTAATTTTTTATGGGGGTTGTTTAAAATTATAAAATCAAAAAAATAGGGTGTTACCACATCAGGGTCACCTGGATGTGGGCAAGCATTGGTGGGGAAAGGCTCATCAATTGGCCGGGAAATGCTATTTTCTTTTTTATTTATTATTTATTTCATGTGTATCTGTGTCTCATTTATTTTATTATTATGTTTCTAATCTTTTGCAGGACATTGTCTGGATGATGAAGCTTCTGGAGGCTGGTCCGGATTGTGATGACGTTTTTGTTTTTTGTTGGGATTGTGGGAAGCACTGTGTTCTTTGAAGTGCACTCTGCTGGAGAGATGATAGGGATTTTAATGGTCAGGAATTTGATTGGAGGGAAGCTCAGAGGAGGAAGAAGAAGAGGCAGGAATGGAGTGCTGGAAGGTGTGCTTAATGATCCTAGACATTTTCCAGTGGTTGTCCAGTAGGCGCTTTCTCAGGGATTTTTCAAAGTCATTCAAAGGTCCATGGAGGGCAAAGGCTTTTAGCATGTTGGAACACATGGTGCTTAGGTGTTTCTTCATGTCTCCATAATCCAGGGTCAAAGAAGTTTCAAGAGGTTGGCCAACTCCAATAATAGATTCAGGAGGAGGGGTGCCAACTAGACAAGAAGAATTGGATCAGTAATTATTTTTGTTGAAGAAATGGAATAATTAATTTGGTACTTAAAGATTGGAAGCTCATCAAATCTGTAAGCATCTGGGATTTGGATCTCTAAAGATTTTGTAATGGTCATAGTAGGTGGATCAACTATGGAAAGATATGGATTCTCATGGTCTTCCTCTGAAGGATCCTGAGAAGGTGAACTGGGATGCTGATGTTCCTGGGGCCTAGTTGGAGCAGTGAGATTGTTGTTGTTGTTGTGGTTGTTATTTCTGTTGGATTCAGCTGGAGGAGGTGCTGGTGATGGAGTACCAGGGCTGTTAAAGGATGGAGCAGGAGAGGGGGATTTGGAAGCAGACTGCTCTCTTCTGGATGGAGAATTTGAAGAGATGGAACTGTCAGAAGAGTAGTTGGCTGACAGAGGAGAGGTGTAGTTTCTTTGTCTTAGTTGGGGACAAAGTTGTTGTTGTGGAGCAGTGTGTGGTGTTCTGGTTTCTTCTTGGGGTTCTCTGGAAGGTCTCTTAGAAATCTGGGAAATTTTGGTGTTTTTGGACTTTAGAAGGGTGTATTGCATTGCTCTGGGAGCAGTAGGAGGTAGTTGGGTTGAGTTGTTGTTGTTGTTTGGATGAATTTGGCTGTTTTCTGGCCGTTTTTGGAGGTTTTGGCCCTGATTTTCACTGTTTGGTGAGGTGGGCGGGCCGCCTGGACGCGGTCTAGAAGCCTGGGAGTTGATCTTGAATCTTTTGGAGCTAATTTGGTGGAGATAAAAGTAGTTTCTTGTGAGGCTAAGGCTGGTCTTTTGGGAAGAGTGCGGGAAGCTGAGCTTCTGGATCTTCTGGAAGGAGCAGAAGATAGAGAGGAAGAGGAAGGACCAAGCTCTGGGGATCTGGTAGGGGATCTGGAGATGTATTTGTGAGAAGGAGAAGGCGGAGGAATAGGGTAGTTGGCGTCTCTGAAACATCTTTTCTTTTTTGGAATAGCAAGAGTCACAAGCCCTGTTGTAGAATTTGGATTCAGGATTTGGAAGAGTGAATGTGCAAGGTCTGCACATGTGGATGCACTGTTTGCAGGCATAGTCCTTGGGAGCAGTGAAGCAAGGGAGAGTAGAAGGGTTAACATCAGGAGATCCAGCCATGATCTGTGGTGAGAAAAGATGATGAAAAGGGATAGGAGGAGATTTTCGTCAGTGATGGGTAGATGATGAAGTGAAGGTGGAAGTTCAGCAGGTTGGCTGTAGAGGTGTGCTGCATGAAATTGGCTGCTTCCATTTTATGCAAAATTCCGTCAGTCCAACAAGACTCTAAACTGAAAAAGCTATGGTATCTAGTCAGTCCATCAAGACTCTAAACTGAAAGTTCTATGGTATCAAGACCAGTCCATCAAGACTTTAAACTGAAATCTGATTTCTGTTAGTCCTCCAAAACTTTAAACTGGCTGGTTTCAAGATTTTATCAAGACTAGTCCGTCAAGACTTTAAACTGAACACTGTGTTAGTCCCCCAAGACTTTAAACTGAGGATTGTTGTTGGTTTAGTCCCCCAAGACTTTAAACTGAGGGTTGTGAGTCCCCCAAGACTATAAACTGAGGGAAAGGTTTTTGTTGTTGGAATTGGTTTTGAAAGATTGGTGGAGGGTATCCACAGGGGGAGCCTCCAAATTTAGCAAAGGCAAGTTTGAGGGTAATTGATGGGCTGGCTGCTCTATTTACAATTACCCCAGAATGTTAGTTTTTTCTCTGTGTCTTAATGTGGTTGATCTCTGGTTCTGGGTTTATGATTTAGGTTTTTGAGTCCCCCAAGACTTTAAACTGAGGGTTTTTGAGTCCCCCAAGACTATAAAATGAGGATGGTCCCCCAAGACTTAAAACTGAGGGTTGTTTGTGGTTACATCCTATAGAGGGTGTGGTCAATTTTTCTTTTCTGAATCAAACTCAAGTACTAGTGGAATTACAGAGGGAATCAAGAGATGAAATGAAGTGTTCAGAATTAGCCTTGAACTGGTGAATGAGGCGTCTTCTGTTCTCAATGTCCTGTGGATCTCTAGCAGGAGTGGATTGGAAGTAGTGAAGCAGAAGTTGTTTCTGTTGAGATGTGTGTTGTTGGAACTTGGCCTTGATAGTGGGCAAGTGTGTTGGTGTTGGTGGTGCAATGGATCCTACATTGTTATCATCACTATCAGAAGAGGGAGGAACTGAGAAGTTATCAGTTTTAAAGTTGAAGGAAGGAATGAATTTTCTTTACCATCAGATGGACCAGGGATGGGGGAACTAGTTGTTTTATGGGTTGTGGCACTCTTCTGGGAAGGGTGGAGATTTTTGATTAATCTGGGTATCAGGATGGATGGCCTAGATCTTTTGGTGCTGGCAGAAGAAGGACCAGGTTGAGGTGGAGGTCAATCTGTTGTGGAAGAAAGTGGACCAGGTCTGTGGCAGGTCTTCTTTCTGGATTGGCAGACATGGCAGGACGTTCTGTATGGATGGACAGGTGGTGTCATGGCGCAGATTAAATTATTGTCAATGCAGTATTGGAAGGGGCCCATTTCAGAGGCAGATTTGGGAAGAAGGTTAAACATGGTGGTTTGATGAAGAAAGAATGTGGACATTCTTAATTTGAGGGAGGATGTGGTCTTCCAACATTGGCAGGGGCCTTTGTTGTGTGATTTGGCGCTGTTTGTGAATGTCTTAATTGACATCTGTTAAGGAATTGGGTATTTTTCTGGTTTTATTCCGTGGATATTGGGTCTGCGGGTATGTGGGTACTATCATTGGATAGCCCTGGTTTTTCTCTATATTTTGTGTCTTGTAGACATTTTTCATATTCTGAGTTTTAAGGGGTCATTTCCTCATTTTTCATTTATAAAAGATTTCTGTTTAATTTTGTTTTTCGTGTTTTACGGGCTAACCTTAAGTCTTAGGGTTAAGTGCTTAGTACCATTGGATAGAGCTAATTTTTCTCTATATTTCATGTCCCAATGTTGTTATAGTGAAATTCCGTGTTTTAAAGGTTTTAGTAGTTGTAGCTAATTTTTCTAAGTAGATTAGTGGTTTTTATTGGTTTTCTGGCTTCAAGGAGGCCGGGCCACTTCAGGCGGCATCTCCGACGTCGTGCGGCCTGCCCGCCTCTGTTTTAGGAGGTTGGGGAGCGCTCCAGGAGGGTTTTTTATGCAATTTGGCGGGTACAGGCACCAGATTGGTGGGTGCGCATGGGCTCTTAGTTAGTGGTCTGTGTGTACATAGTTAATAAGACAGTTTGGGGCAACCTTAATCATCATACAACCATCCGGAGGTGATATCATTGTTCCTCACTCAGTTTTCACTGTTTTCTGGCCACAATTGGCTGTGTTTGTTGCAAGTGAGTTCTTCATTTTACTTAACTTTGGCAACTGTTCTCTCTGTTATAGTCTTGCAAGCTATAGCAAGTATTATTGCTGTCTCTGGTGTGGATTTGCAGCCTACATCAAGTATCTTTGCTTTCTCTGGTGTGGACTTTGTTCTACATTTCAGTTCTTTGGTCTGGTATTCTATCTGGGGACTACTTTCTTGGCTCATCAAGCAGTCAAGTGTGTTGAAAAGGAGCTTTAGCAAAACAGGAACCAACTTACTTTAGCAAGTAAATCTCACTCTATTTTTCTAAAGGGACAAGGGATTTTCTCTCTGGTTTTTCTCCAAATCCCTTGGTCAAGGCCTATAGCTAGTACTATAGGATTGTCTACACCGGGTAAGTCTAGTAGCCTGGCTGACACTCCCTCACTCTAAAAAAACAATAAAAAAATGCTATGATTTTTTCTTTTTATACTTTTTTAGTAGAGTAGGAAGATTAGATATCTCCTTCCCAGGTATCCAAGAATCATATTCAGATGATTTATTCTTGAATCTCAATAAGTATTCTGTACCTTTTTTAGCAGTGACTATTCTGTCATTTAGAATTTTTTCAATTTCTGCTGTTTCAGTGATTTCATTTGGGGTTTTCTTTGGTCTTCCCCTCCTTTTTGGAAATAAATCACTATTGGATGTGTAAGGTTTCAAAAGAGATATTGGAAAAACAGGATGTTTTCTGTCATATGGAGAATACAGAATAACCTCAACTGCATTATCTCCAATCATTCTTCTGACAACAAATGGACCAACAAATGGATCTTTCAATTTGTTATTACCTTGTAAGTTGAAGTGGACTGTAGAAATCAACACTTCATCACCCTTTTTAAAAGTGTATTCTTTATGGGATTTGTCCCATCTTTTCTTCTCATATTCAAATGATTTTTCAATACATTTTTGAGCATGATTTCTACATAGTTGTTGCATTTGAAGAAAAGATTTTACACCAGGATGTATAACCAATTTAGGTATTTTTTTATTGAGAATTTGGGCAGGAGTATTTGGAACATATCCAAGCCAGAGCTCAAAAGGCTTTCTTTGAGTAACAGAATGAACAGTGCTATTATAAGCAAATTCTAACCCAGGAAGTAAGGTAACCCAATTATGAGTGAATCTGTCATTATCTTTATACTCAAGGCCAAAGGCACAATAACTTCTAATCATGTCCTCTAAAGTCTGAATCATTCTTTCAGCTAAACCATCAGTCTGAGGGTGATGGGCAGTAGAAAGTTTCAGATCACAACCACAAAAATCCATCAGAGACATCCAAAATTCAGAAGTAAATTTAGGGTCTCTGTCAGAGATTATGGCTTTAGGAAAACCAGCAGTATTAAACATATGAGAGCACCATAAGAAAGTTAATTCTTTAGTGGAAACATCCTTGTTGGTAGGGATAAATTTACACATTTTTGTGAATCTGTCCACAATAACCCAACAAAAGTTATAACTGTCTTTACCAGCAATAGGTAATCCTGTTACAAAATCCATGTTTATTATTTGCCATGGAGCATCAGGAGGTTCAATATGTTGCATTAATCCTGCTCTTTTACCAGTTAATCTTTTAGATTTTTGTCAAGAATCACAAGACTCAACATATAATTTTGTTTCTTCAGACATATTAACCCACCAAGCAGTGTTCTTAATTCTGATCATTGTTTTGTCAAGATCAAAATGTCCAGCTAATTTGTCATCATGACAAATTTTCAAGATGATTTCTTTCATAGAAGGAGGAATAACAATGACATTACTCAACTTTCTTCTATAATATAGATATCCTTCATCAATTGAAAATTTACCTTTTTCCAAAGCTTTTTGGTACTTTGGTGGAAGGGTTTTAATTAATGCTTGTATTGAAGCATTCTTTGGATCATTTAATATGGTGCATAACTTTTTCAAGTCAGTGTCCTTATCATATGATTCCAGAATAAGCTGTAATAGCTCTTCCTACATATCAACCACATATATCCCATGTATATGAATAATTTTGTCCTCAGGATCATATGCAGGATTAGAGTCATTATTTGGCAAAGGTAACCTAGATAACATATCCACATTTGATTGAACAATATCAGCCCTATGAATAATTGTCATTCTCCCTCCGTACTCTTGAACAGCCAACTGCCATCTGAACATATGTCTGTTAGGTGTTTTCAAGTTTAAAAGGGATTTAACTGCACTGCAGTCAGTGACAAGTTCAAATTTCTGGTCATCTAGGTAATAATGAAGCTTTTCTAGAGCCCATACTACAGCTAAACACTCTAATTGAGTAGCACCATATTTCAATTCACTATTTCTCAAGGTTCTTGAAATATAACAAATTACTACTTCTGAAACTTTATCATTTATCACTTGTTTTTGATGGAGGGAAGCACCAAGACCAATGAACCTGGCATCAGTGTACAAAACAAATGGTTGATTAAAGTCAGGTAAAGCAAGAATTGGTGCTTACATCAAACAGTGTTTCATAGTGTCAAAGGCTCTTTGTCTTTTACTATTCCAGACAAAAGCAACATCCTTTCTAGTTAATTGGGTAAGGGGTAAAGCTATGACTTGGTAATTTTTAATATACTGTCTATAGTATCCACACATTCCCAAAAAACTTTGGAGCTCTCTCACTGTTGTAGGAGCCTTCACCTGTTGTATGGCTGCCACTTTGTTCTGGTCAACACATATCTGTAAGCCTGAAACAACATGACCCAGAAATTTTAAAGAATGGAAACCAAATTTACATTTCTTCAAAGCAAGTGTCATATTTATTTCATCCATTTTCTGGAATACTTTACACAGGTGGTTAAGATGGTCCTCAAATGTTTTTGAGAATATAATGATATCATCAATATAAACCATCAGCCATCCTTCAATTATCTCTTGATGGAATGTGTTATCCATTACTTTTTGGAAAACTGAAGGGGCATTTTTAGGGCCAAATGGCATCCTAATATACTTATAAATACCCATATGAGTGGCAATCATCAGAAAGTTCTGAGAATTTTTCTCAACAGGTACCTGGTGATATCCTTTGTTACCATCCAAACAGCTGATATATTTAGCACTCTGTAAAGTAGCATGTATAGAGCTAATTCTAGGTAAAGGGTAGATATCATCAACAGTATAAGTGTTTAGTGCTCTATAATCACCACATAACCTGGCTTTATCTTTCTCATAAGAAATTAGGACAGGTGAGATAACACAATATTTAGGTGTTTCAACTACCTTTTCAATAATATTCATTTTCAAAAGGGTAGAGATATTGTCTTCAATATCTTTTCTCTTTGTGGGAGAAGCAGGATAAGGCTTCTTCTTTAAACTAGGTGGTATATCAGTTAATGGGCAAGACAATGAAAGTTTCATTTCCACTTTAACTAATCCCAGTTCATGTGACCCATGAGCAAAGGCCATAGGAAAAGACTTTATCAAGTTAATGATGGAGTCTTTATCCTCACCAGAAAGTTGTTCTCCAAAAGAGGCATTGTCAATTTCAGACAAAAGGGCATGCATCTCTTTTGTAGATCTTCCTTTACATTGAACTACAGAATTACATGTGTTTAATTCTGGTTTCAATAATTTTTTAGGGGAGGAAATCCTAAATTTTCTCTTCCCATTCATCCCCATTGTGAAACATTGATTTGAGGGATCCAATTTTATGCCATACTTGGTTAAAATATCATTCCCTACAATAAACCAATTGCTTAAGTTGTTATTCTTCATGACAAAAAAATCACAAATAGCTCTTACAAAACCATGGTTATAATTAAAAAACACTTTGGCTTTGTATTTACCAATGGGAGACAAAACAGAGCCATACCTTCTCCAATTTTCAGAAATGATAGGCATCAGTTTTGATTTATAGTCTTGATCTACTGAAGCAAGTGCTCTTTCAGATACTACACTTCCTCCAGCTCCAGAATCCAGAACAACTTCAATGCTGGTTCCATTGATCAAGACTGGTGCCTTGAGAGGGGCAATAATAATTGAGCTATCCTCAATGTTCTTTATGATCTCAGCATCTTCAACTGTAGATAAATCATTATTATCAATATCAATAGTATTTAAATAATGGATATCCTCTTCCAGCATCAAGATTTCTTGTTGAGATTCATATGAAATATTACTGGCACACTCACTTGAAGTATCCTCCAGTGCCACTGTGTCATCAGCATGCTCCTCTGTTTTTTCTACAAGATTTATCTTCTTATCACAAACATGGCCCTTCTGCCAAGGTTTGTTGCATACTTTTTAGGTGCAACAGGGGCAGAAGGCTTCCCAACCTTTTCCAGAGGTTTCTGTTGAAAAGTTGAGGGTTTTTCCCAATTGGTTCTAGGAATGAATCTTCTGGCATCATACTTGTTGTTTAGAAGAATCTCATTTTAAGTATTGATGAAAGAAGAAGGTTCTCTGGTGAACTCAGTTCTACCTACTATCAAGTCTCTCAAAGACATTGGTAATTTATAGAGGATCCTGTCCTTCCATAAGTCAAACTCCATTTTTGGGTCCATAGCTCTTAAGATTTTAACAAGTTTCATTAAGAACTCAATAGGTTTATCAGTAGAAGAACTATATTTAGCTTCCTCATACTGCCTTTGTTGAGCCATCCTAAACTTGGAGCCCCCAAATTGTGCTTTAATTAATTTCTTCCAATCCTCCCATGAGTAATCATTCCCATCTAATAGGACAGATTCATACCACATAAGGGCTACATTGGTAAATAAAGAAATTAACTTAGACACAACTTCCTCATCTGGGAGTTTGTAAGAATTTTTTAAGTTATCAATTCTGCAAATAAATTGTTGCCAATCAGAGGAAGAATCACCATCAAATGTAGGATATTGGTCAAGTTTTGGCCAATTCTTTTGATTTGAAGGATTCTCCTTACTACTAGCTTGTTTCTGAGTAAGAAGCAGCTGTAATTTCTCTAATTGGGCTGAAATCTCATTTTTTAATCCCTCTGTTGCAGATCCTGGTGCATCATCAGTCTTTGATGGAAACTCAGTGTTATCAACAGGTATTTATGGATTTAATTTCACTTTAGATGAACAAGCCACAGGTAATATTTCAGCATCCTGAACTATATGTTCATTCACAGAAATGTCATTCAACAATGAGTTCAATTTTTCTTCAATGTTTGTTAGTCTTGTTTTCACTCTTGGAAGACTAGATAAACTCTCATTAATAGTTGCAAAAGATAACTGAGTTTTATTTTGAAAAGATGAATAATGGTCATTCAAACTCTTCATATTCATCTTATCTATCTCCACCTCCTGGCAACAGGTAGATACAGTATCTTTTAGTTTAGACAAATCATTTTTTATATTTTGCCATAAAGCAACTTTCTTTTCATGTGTTTCCTTGTAATGAGACAATTCATCAGAGACTCTCTGTGATTCACTTCTTAATGCTTGATAACCCTGATCAGTTAACAAACTATTATATCTCTGAGTCAATTGAATATTGTTCATTATATGATTTTGCTTGGCAATAATATCTCTCAAGTACTCATCATTAATTCTTGCTACATCTGGAATGTTTCTCAATAAGGAAACTGAGTAACTTTCCAGACTCTCATAGAACTCAGGGTCAAGAGTTTCATTAATTACAGCCATATCAGGGTTAATCATTGAGGTAGCAATTAAAAGTAATGGATTAGATACATGAGTTATCTGTCTACTGCTCCCAGCCTCTACTGGTCTCAAGGTGTCTTCTTCCCTCTCAGATTTACCTGAAAGAACAGAATCAGCCACAAGAAAAGGCACTTGAGAATCAATAGAGGGACGTACCAGGGTTTGCTGGGTATCACCATATTGGGCTTTCTCCTTCTTTTGCCTCCTTGATAAGGGTGGGGAGGAGTGGGGTTGACCTGGTTGGGCCTTGATGGACCTGCCTGAGGTAATTGATGCTGATTTTGAGACAGGTAGTCCCAATGAGTGTTTAACCAGTCCCACTGCCATTTGGACACTTCCACCTTCTCTTGGGACTGGGGAGCCAATTGTTGTTGATCCCTGGGAGGAAGAGGTTTCTTCTTCTCTTGAAGAATAGTATCTGTTCTTCTCACCTTTTCTTCCAGAGCATCTACCCTTGCCTTTAATATCAAGCTTTCTGCCTTAAACTCCTTTATGTGGGATGACAGATTCTTTATTTGTTGGGGCAATGGCATCTTTTTTATCTTGAAGCCTTTTGGAAGCTCTTCTGGTAGGTTTATTATAGGCTTCTGTTCCTGAGTTTTGTCCACTAGGATTTCTACTTCTTCCATCTCTACATCCTGTTTGGGGCAAGGATTTATTAGTCTGAGAAGTTTTTCTTGTTAAAGGAGAACTTACAGAAGAAGGCTCATCATAGTCAATCAAGTCTAGTTCTTCTTCACGTGCAGCAGAACCACTTTGGTCATTCATTTTAAGTGTCAACCGAAATGAAGAAAAAGGGATAATAGATGAATTAGTTTTTTTATTTTTATTTTTAATTTTTTATTTAGCAAAAAAAAAAAAAAATTTTAGGATAAAAATCAACTAAATAAAATTAATTTATTAATTCAAAAATAATTTAAAACCAGGATTATAATATAATCAACTGAAGAAATAAATTAAAATTTATTAATAATAATTTTTTTTAGGATTTAAACCAACTAGTTTATTACCAGGACTTATTGTCAACTGAAGTAATCCAATATAAATTTTTATTTAATTAAAAAAAAAGAAATTTTATTGCACTTAACTACCAGGACTTAATGTCAACTGAAGTAATAAAATATAAATTTTTATTTAATTAAAAAAAAAATATTATTGTCAGGACAATTTGTCAACTGGAACAATAAAATTTAAATTAATCAGGACAAAGTCAACTGAAAAATTATAATAAATAATATTAATATATAATTATGTTATTACTTCTGGGACTAAGAACACTTAATGCTCTATCATGGTCAACCAGGAAAAATAAAAAAAAATATATTCCAAATTACCAGACACCTCCCCCTGTAAAATGAGCAAATTAATGCCACTTACAGAGTGCTGAGTAAAAGGAAATACATAGCAAATGAAGAGTGAAGAGTAACCCACAGATAGTAATATCAATAATTACCACAATATATACAATGTTTAGTCAGTATATGAACTAAATTTTTGGAGCGCGGTTCGATTCCCGTTCGCAGCAAAAAATTTTGTCACGTGACGTATGACGTTCTTTGTTTTCTCGCTCTCTCGTCCTTTACAGGTACTCGCACACCAATGATCCCCTCGATTACGCCTCAAATATCGTTTCCCCGTCAATAATTTGGAAAGGCCCCCAATTGTCAAGGTACGCTTTTGGTCTAGAAGATTTGGTACGGAGTTTTTCAAGGATTTTAAAGGTTTTAAATGGACTCTCAAAGATTTGTACATATTTCTTAATCTAAGTGATTTATTACTCAAATAAAAGAGGTAGATTTTTAATATTGTTATAGTCTATTGATTAGAACTACGCTATTGTAAATACTAATGTGATAAAATAAAAATATAAGTTTTGTGTTGTAATACATGGTAATAAAAGTAAGGTGATAAAAGAATGGTTTGAAAAGCACAAAATCAGAGGCCTTTTATAGGCAAAATATGAGAAAATAAAATGTAAGGAATTTACAATTTCTACTGTGAGTGTGAGAGAAAAGAATTACAAGAAAAATGAGTACATAAATGACATATGAAAGTAATAAATTAGTACGTCAACAAGGGCATCAAATTTATTAGCAACAAAGTTTGAATTCCTTGGACTGTCACAATTATTACACAATAAATAATCAATTACATTACTTTCACGGGATTACAGATCTCTCACTGAGGTAATATAATTGTTTTAAAGTTTTTATATTATAAATTTATTATTAATTTTACTCCCTTTGACATATACTTTTGAGCACGGTGTTAGGGAGTAAAATTGTAAGGGACATTTTATTTATATTATTTATTTATACTACTTATTGTACTTAACTTTAGTTAATTGTAAGTACTACTTAAGTAAATAAATAAATAATTATTATTAAGAAGAAAGGCGTGGCTTCAACTCAGTAAAATAATTAATTATTTTACCGGGTAAGTCTAGTAGCCTGGCTGACATTTTCCCTAGCTACTCTGCATCATAAAAGTGTCCAACTCAGTTTTTTCCATAATTCAGGTTTAAAATTTTGGAAAGGCACAGTCTGATGGGTTAAGTATCTCTATATGGCAATAATTATGAGTTTTTTATCAACATGGAGCTAGAATTAACTTAATATGGCCAAAGTGTCCACCTGAAGTTTGGCCAAAATACAGGTGAAATATTTTATGAAGATTACTTGATGAAATGAAGAAGACTTGCAATTACTTTCCATCATAAAATTTTCAAACTTAATTTTATCAAAAATTGTGGTGACACTTTTTGTAGATCCAGTCATATGGTATCAACTCTCTATATGGCAATGAGAATCAATCTTCAGTCAATCATGGCATTAGAAGTTATTTGATATGGACAAAATTTCCACCTGATTTTTGGCCAAAAATAAGTTGGAAATGTTTATGAGGAATACTAGATTAACTAAAGAAGACTTGCACCCTACTACTCTCCATCATAAAAGTGTCCACCAGAAGAATTGTCAAACTTGTGGTAGACGCCTTTTGGCCTGGTCTAGCCATATGGGATCTATTCTGCATATGGAAATGAGAATGTAATTTGGTCAATCATGGTACTATAAGTAATTTGATATAGACAAAGCCTCTAACTAAATATTGGAAAAAAATCAGTTGAAAACTTCATTTAGTTTTTCAAAAAATTAAATTAAGTACTATTCTATTCCTGATGGTGCCCATTTTATCCAACACCTCTTCTGAGCCTTGAAAGTAGTTATTTAGCTTGAATTTTTAATCTCATATAAAATCCCTTTTATTCAACCTATTTCTTTTTATCCCTTTTTTTTCTTTTAGATATCAATTAATTTTATGTAAAACAAATCCTTTACATAATCTTTACCTATATTTAATAAAATTATTAAAGGTGTAATATCACCCTGTAAGCATTTGGCACATGTGTTTTTTCTATACTAATAAAAATAATAATATTCTGGTGAAAAAAAGTTGATCAATTGATAAAATATTAATAAAACAGAAAGATCAAATACCAGTGGATGTGTTTTAAAAAAATACCAGTTGCACTGAAGAAGACCTGCTCCCTAGATACTCACCATCAAAAAAGTGTCCAGAACAAGTTCAGCCAAACTTGTGCTGGAAACCTATGGTCAGGTGCACTCAGATGAGATCAATTCTCTCTATGGCAATGAAAAAAATTATTTGATAAAAATTTTCACTAGAAGTAGTTTTATATAGCCAAATTTTCCACCTAGAGTTCATCCAAACCACAGGTGCACAATTTTTTATCTTTAAAAAAAGTAAATTTAGTACAGTTTATTCATGATGGCTCTCATTTGCTTCAACACCTCTACTGGCCTTTGATAGTAGGAATATTACTTGGGTTTCTTTTTTTGTATTTGATCCCTTCAATTTTATTTTTTTTCCTCATATTGCTTTTGGATATAAAATAATAATTTTTAAAATAAATTATATTCATATTTTTATACATTTATTTAATAATATCATAAATGGTGTGACATCACCTTGTATGCATTTGGAACACAAGTTTTTTCTATACTTATAAAATTAATAATATAATGGTGACCAAAAATTAATCAAATGATATTTATGAGTGAGGCACAAAGATAAAATACCAGTAGACATGTTTGTAAGAAATACCAGATGATCTGAAGGAAAATCCTACCCTAGCTACTCTCCATAATAAAATTGTCTAGCACAAGTTTGGCCAAACTTGTTCTGGACCCTTTTGGTCAGGTGCAGTCAGATGGGATCAATTCTCTCTATGGAAATGAAGATATATTTTTGATAAATAATTACACTAGAAGTAGTTTGATATGGAAAAATTGTCATACTGAAGTTTTGGAAAAGCTCAAGTGGATTTTTTTTTATTTTTACAAAAAAGAAAATTTAGTGCAAGTTTATCCCTGATTTCACTTATTTGATTCAACATCTCTTTTTTCGGATTATGGCAGGAATTTAACTTGGATTTTTATTTTCATCTTTTATTTCTTTTATTTTAATTTTTCCACTCATATTCCTTCTGGATAGATATTTATTTTTTGTAAAAAAATCATTTTCATATTTTTTTACCTGTATTTAATAATATTATAAAAGGTGTAACATCACCCAGTATTAATTTGACACACAAGTTTTTTCTATACTGATAATATTAATAATATAATGGTGACAAAAAATTAATCAAATGATAAATATGATTGGGGCACAAAGATTGAATAACAATTTACATTTTTATAAGAAATTCCATTTAATTTAAAATGACTTGCACCCTGGCTACTCTCCATCATAAAATTGTCCAGCACAAGTTTGGCCGAACTTGTGCTGGACACTTTTGGTTGCATGCCATCAGATGCAATCAATTCTCTTAATAGAAATGAGACTGAATGATCACTCCATCCTTGCACTAAAAGTAGTTTTATATGGACAAATTGTCCCCCTGAATTTTTTCCAAACCTAAGGTAGACAATTTTTTACTTTGGTAAAAAGTAAATTTAATCCATGTTAATTTATTATGGTGCCCATCTTTACTGAAGCCTCTACTGGCCCATGATAGCAAAAATTATACTTAATATCTTTATTTCATGTTTGATCTCTTTAATTTTAATTTTACCCTTTTATTTATCCTTTAGATTTTAAATATGAATTTTATTTTTGTAAAACTGATAATTTTCACATTTTTTTACATTTATTATATAATATTATTAAATTTGTATAATCACCCAGTGTACATTCAGTACACATGTTTTTGCTATACTAAAAACATTAATAATATAATGGTGACTAAAAATTAATCAAATGATTATCATGAATGACACAGAAAGATCAAATACCCATAGGCATTTTTATAAGGAATAAAAGATTAACTGAAGAAGACTTGCACCCTAGCTACTCTCCATCATAAATGTGTCCAGCACAAGTTCAGCTGAACTTGTTCTGGACACTTTTGGTTGCATTCAGTCAGATGGGATAAATTTACTCAATGGAAGTTAAAATGAATGTTTGCTCAATCATTGCATAAGAAGTAGTTTTATACCGCTAGACTATCCTCCTGATTTTTTGGAAAACCTCAGGTGGACACTTTTATTAATTTTAAAAAAATGGAAATATATTCCAAATCTAGAACTAGTGGTGCAAATTTGGTCTGAAAACTCAAATTATCTTTGATGGCAGAAATTTTATTTGAATGTTTAATTTAATATTTAATCACTTTTATTTTACTTTTTTATTCCTCTTTTTGCTTTCAAATATCAATTTATTTATTGTAAAACTAATACTTTCATATTTTTTTAATTTTACTTAATAAGGTTATTAAAGATTTAGCATCTCCCAGTATGCATTTGGCTTACAAGTTTTTTCAATACTAATAACATTAATAGTATAATGGTGAAAAACAATCAATCAAATGATAAATATTAATGACACAGAAAGATCATATACAAGTGGATTTGTTTGTAAGGAATACCTGATGAACTGAAGAAGACCTGCACCCTAGATACTTACCATCATAAAAGTGTCCAGCATAAGTTCGGCCAAACTTGTGCTGGACACTTTTGGTTTCATGCAGTCAGATGGGATAAATTCACTCTATGGAAATGAAAATGAATTTTTGCTTAATAATTGCACATTAATTAGTTTGATATTGCCAAAATGTCCTCCTGATGATTTTTCAAACCTCAGCAGGAAACTTTCTTTGGTTTAACAAAAAATAAAATATAGTCCAAGTTTATCCCTGGTGGTGCACATTTGATTTAACACCTCTACTTGTTACTGATAGTTGGAGTTTTCTTTAGATTATTTTTCTTATTTTATCTCTTTTATTTTACTTTTTTATTGCTCATATGGCTTTTGGATATCAATTTTTAATTTGTAAAATAAATAATTTTCATACTCTTATACCTTTATTTAATAATATATGATTAAATGTGAAACACCATCTGGTATGCATTTTTCACACAAGTTATTACTATAGTAATAATGTTAATAATATAATGATGACAAAAAATTAATCAAATGGTAAATTTAAATGAAGCAGAAAGATCAAGTACCAGTGGAAATGTTCATAAGAAATCCCTTTTGATTTTAAGAAGAATGGCTGTATGCCTACTCTCAATTATAAAAGTGTCCATTAACATCACCTGGTATGCATTTGGCACATGAGTTTTGCTATACTTATAACAATAGTAATAATATAATGGTGACAAAAAATTAATCAGATAATAAAATATGAATAGCACAGAAAGATCAAATACCAGTGGACATGTTTTAAAGAAATACCAGTTGCACTGAAAAAGACCTGCACCCTAGATACTCACCATAATAAAAGTGTCCAGCACAAGTTTGGCTGAACTTGTGCTGGACACTTTTGGTCACATGCAGTCTGATGTGATCAATTCTCTCTATTGCAATGAAAATGAATTTTTCTTCAATAATTGCATTAGAAGTTGTTTGATATGGCCAAATGGTTCTGCTGAAGTTTTGTTAAACCTCAGGTAGGCACTTTTTCTGTTTTTCAAGAAAGAATTTATAGACCAAGTTTAGCGCCACTCGTGGGCATTCACCCCAACATGTCTACTTGCTCTTGATGGCAGGAATTTTATTTAAATTTTTTATTTCATATTTGATCCCTTTTATTTTAACTTTTTATCCCTAATATTGCTTTTGGATATCAATTTATTTTTTGTAAAACAAATCATTTTCATATTTTTTTACCTTTATTTAATAATAGGGGGTATCAAAGTTAGAAAACTTCCATTTCAAAATACCTCTTTTTTCCACCAAAACAACCATGATTATTTTTTTAAAATATGCCATATTGTAACCCATAAACACCTTTTTACTGTGAATTTATGTCAAGTTTCTGGCTTTTTTATTGTGCTGTGGAATACCTTTTAAATAATTACAAAATTCTAACTTTGATACCCCCTAATATTATAAAAGGTGTAACATCACCCGGTATGCATTTGGCACACGAGTTTTTGCTATACTTATAATATTAATAACATAATGGTGACAAAAAATCAATCAAATGATAAATATGAGTGAGGCACAATGGTCAAAAGCCAATGAATCAATAGTTCATTTTAATATTATAAATTTTTTGATTAAATAAAATAGTAATAATGAATTATATTTTTCATACACAATCCCACTCTAATGATTCCCACTGCACAAAAAGGGTACACTCAGTCCTCTCTTTACTGCTTGTGCATATATTTTATTGCCCACAGTACTACACTTTTTTTGTAGTGATTATCCCACATCTGATTCAGGAATATTTTTAAACAATCTAAGTTTTTTTTACAAAAGACCTCATCATATCCAATATCCCACAAAAATTACAACCTGTTTTTGTATTAAAACCCATTAATTATTAAGAAATTGTTAAAATAATTAGATTAGACCCTGGCACAGCTAGTTCCATACCAACCAACCAAAAGTCTTTTCAATATTGAAAACAATTAAATAAAATTATGATATCATACTAAATTATGGGCACCAACCATAATTCAGCACTTCTCATTTGCTCTGCCACAAAATGAGTGCATGTAGCATTTTTCTACTGTCAGACTGTTTTTCTTCCTTCCTTCACACCTATATAGTCCAGAATGAAAATTTAGTATGAGTTTTGGTCAAGTTGGTTTGCCAGTGTTATTCCTATGCAATATGAATTCATATTGCATATTTCTATTTATGCATAAAATATACTCATTAAGCATCATTTTTTGTATATTTCAATCATAATGCATATTTATGCATATTAATTATACGGATATATATGCACATTAATATATCTTATTCATATACATATATGCACCTTTTTTTTGCTTATTCAATATGCATATTTTTAATGCATATTCAATTTGCATATTTTTATGCATATTCAATATGTATATTTTTATGCATATTCAATATGCATATTTTTTATGCATAATCACTATGCATATTTATTCTTCATAGTCATTATGCATACACTTTGGATAGGCATTTCACATAAATTTTTAACATGCAATAAGTATCCACCATGCAAATTCAAATGCATATGCATCTATATCAAACACACAACATATATTCAAGTTTAATATTTGAATATTAAGGTATGCTAAGTGATGTTGTTCAACCTTTTGCCAAACCTGAGATTAACTGATGTTCAATGTGGTTCTTAAGCTCTGCTCAAGGAGGGATTGTTCTGGATTCAATCTGTGACAGTTTATTTTTTCAATGTTTTTTCATCTGATTTAAAAACATTTTTCTGACAGTTTCCTGATAGTTTCAAATAGAGGAAACTGCTAGCAGTTCACCCCCAGATTTCCTGTGGTGAATGGTATTTTTGAAAATTAAAAAATTTAAGGAAATGGTTGCATGAAATAAATTTTGGATTTTATTTTTGAAATATACATATTAAAAGAATGAGATTAGAGTCTTGGTTAAAATTTATTGGTTTACTAAGTGTGTGAGTTACAATAAAATAAAAAGTGGCTGAACAATTTGCCAGCCACTGCACACTCCTACCAATTAATACTTGCATATTTATTGCAAAATTGACTCACCTTCACTTTCCTCCTGAAACATTTATCTTGTCTATACAACCAATAAAAATGTTTTTAGGCTTTTTAAACTCTTATCTATCACTAGTGAGTCCTCTTTTTTCTAGCTCTAACTTTTTTCAACATTTTAAAGCTTACAAAAATCAGGAAACTTTTCAATTTTTGTTCTATGGCAAGTTGTAGAGCCAGGGTTATTGAGTTAGGCCTTAAGCTGAAAGAATTTATGGTTGGAAAGGTTTACACAGAAGTGAATCCTACTAACCTTTCATGAGAAATAGATATATCCTACAACAAAGTCTTATCTACCCTTTCCTGGTACCAAGAATGTGGAGCTTTCCAAAACTTGCCTAGACTAAGCAGCTTAGTCAAAAACCCCAAATAAGACTTTGATCAACTTTCCAGTTTTAGTAAATACAACTGCATGGAAAAATTAGCTTATTCAGTGTCATAAAGACTCTTATATTACCACAATATTCTGCAGAACACTTAATTAAATAAATTTTCTGATAGAAATTATTATGACTCTTTGAGTGAATATCATCACCAAGTAATTAATATGAGTGAACAATAAAATAAGATTGAAACTCAAAATTAAGCTTATATTTAAACTCTCAGCTGGGTTTTAATAAAAGGCTCATGGCTCAAATTATTTACTTATCTCAATCTCACAAAGGCTAATTTGAGACTTTCTTAAATCTAAACAATGTATAAGCAGTAAGAAATCTATAAGTTTGGAATACAAGTAATCATAGCTTTTTATTCAAGAGATATATATAATGATTATTTTTTAAGTTATAAAACAAATTTATTCTTATAATAGGTAAAAGATTATTAAAAGATAAAGTATAAAAATGACAGCCATCCAGACATTGTAAAGCCAGATTCTTTCTAGCTGGTTTTCAAATTTTCCCCTCAGAATACTGGTGAGTTTCCCAGGTCCAAAAGTAGATGATCTTCTCAAACTCCTACTAGAAGCTTCTTGAGTAAAATACCCTAATGAATCTATTGAAAAAAATTTCTTACCAGCAATACAAAAATATACTGAAAGCAAGAGATAGAACCTGAATCATGAGACCAAGATAGATAGAAATTTAAGATAAAAGGGAAAAAATCAAAAAAAGTAAAAAAACAATTCAATCCAGTTTATAGTTCCCAAATAAAATCAAATAGGTATTATAGGAGAAATAAATACACCAATGTAGGATAAAAAATAAGATGACCTAAAAAATCACCAAAAATTGAGGAAACCATAATAAATAAAATGACCATAATTTAACAACAAGTAAATCCCATTTAAGCACCTAATTAGAGTTTTTATCTTTTACCAGGAAAAATCTATAATCCTAACATAGGTTTTTTCAGGGTTGGTAGTCTTAAAAAGAGGGAAATGATGTCATAGATGCAAATTTAGCAAAGGTAGACAGTGTTCGAGTTGTCCAACAATGAGAAAAATATTTTCCATACTTTCCAAGCTTCAGAGTCAACCACAGGCCCCAGTAGTTTTTTAGCTCTGTTTTTACATATGTTTTTCATTATATTTAATGTTATTTAACCCCTAAGTTATCACATTATCTACCTAATGTTATTCATGTAGATTTATTCAACTTGAAAGCAAGCAGCATATTCAATTCAATTTTTTATGCATTTTAATATTAGATATCAATTATTGATGCTTTTAATTATTTATTGTTATCTTTATTGGCTTCTGCATAGCAATAAATTTATCTTCTGCTCACTGTGAGAGGGCAAATAGTATACAGACACCAACTTAAACATCTACTTGCACTGTCTGAAATATTACTCAACGTTTTGGTCTCCACAACTGTTTTTTCTCTCAATATACCTTGAATTTTTGAGACATACCATGAAGAACAACTTGAATATTCTTAGGAGAGTTTCAACTGGACCATTTATTACCAAAAGAAAACCATCTGGTCAGACAAATCTTCATGTGAAATTGGAATTTGGAATGGTGTTAAAATTCTAAGCATTTTGACATCAACTTTATTCAGTCAAATTTTTGAGGTGGAGAAACCTCAGTAATGGCTTGTAGAGTATTCTATAAATCTTCCTTTCTCCCCTTGATTATTTTTTCCTAGAAAAAAAGAATGGCTATCCAATTCATATATAATGTCTATCTCACTAGCCTTCTGCCTTTCCTACAAAAAAATGATCACTTCAAAAGACTCATTCTTATGAAAGATCATGCATCCATACACATGAACAAAACTTTAAAAGGGCTCTGTGCTAAAGTAAAAAAAATTTGAAATTTGGGTTTTGGACACCTCAGTTGCCTGACCTCAATACAATAAAAAATAATTTTCATCTAATGAATCTGTCAGTCCAAGACAAAATTGACCCCTGATCAAAAAATGAGATTTTAGAGGCCCTCAATTTTCCTTAGAAAGAAATATATTCAAATTCTTTATGGGTTTAGTTGAATAAATACCATCATAAATGCTAGAGGATGTTGATGCATTTGGTGAAGGAACACACTGGTGACACCCAAGACAAAATGTATTATATTTTTTTAAAAAAAGATTTTTTTATTAATTTGTTTTTTAAAGTGATTTTATACTTTATACACTATCATTTAATATTTTTTTAAAATTTTGAGGCTGCTCTTGTTTCCAAACTTATTTTTTTTCAGAATTATGAATTATAAAAAAATATCAATGAAAATAAATAATATGAAAATATATTGAGAATTTAAAGGTATTTTATTATCATAAATAATTTTATTTAAGTAATTCTAAATTTTTTTTGAGTATAAATTTAAATGTGTGATTATATGCTTACAGTTACTGTACAGTGGCCAGACAAAAATTTACACTTGTCTTTTTTTTGTAAATGGCTTAAATTTTTGTTTCAATTAGCATATGAATCTTTTTACTGTCTCATTAAAACATTTATTCTTTCAATAAAATAATAAAATTTTGTTTCAAAGGGTTATTTTTTTAAATATCAGTGCTTTCAAAAGCCACAATTTGGAAATTACAATGCTATCATTCCAGGGAGATAAAACTGTATTATTGGATAGCCAAAAATCCTAAAACAATTTCTAAAAATGAAAACTAGAGAAGGAGTGTTTTTTAAGAAAAAAATTATGTAATTGTGTCTCCATGAGCTATGAATGACAAATATATTGAAAAAAACTCTTGATTTAATAATAGATCAGACACAGGAGTAAATTCCAATGGTTTTAGAGTATAATAAATTGAGGCATAAAGGAATTAGGTACTAGAAAAAAGGAAAAGTAAATATATAAATTATTATTTTCAGACCAATTTTCAAGTCAGATATTAGGAACATTTAAAATGCTACAGCACACCTTGTGATACCTCAATATATAAAATAAATGAATAAAGAATCAGGAAAATTATTAAAATTCTAAAAGGTTAAAAAAATATAATAGAGGGTCTCAAGCATTAGCATATATGCCTGGAACACTTTAACTTCAAACAGCCATGATAAAAGGGAAACTTGAATTTAGGGGTCTCCAACCTGAGTTCAAGCACTCATATATTTTTGCCTCTAATTTAAAAGCTGTTTTATCATTTTTAATGAACCATATTCTAACACTATTGGTAGCCAGTAGCTACTGTTTGAGAGGAAAAATTAATGATACTTTTGAATACTAGAATAAATTTCAATGGTAACAGACTAACTTGAGGTCATTTTTTATGAGAGATAAATTAAATCAGGAGTTCTTTTTGTAGTATTCTTGAAAACTGGTGAGTGAAAATCTCACCAAAAAAAATACTCTGTACACCTGATAACAGATGCCATTCCCTATTCTTGATTTGATTCAGTTTTATCTCATTTTTAAATCTTCTAAGAAAACTGAACATTGGACACTAAAAATTCCAGCTCACTTGGAATTAGGTTTGTGTTATTCTTTAATCAGAAATAGATAGAGGGACTGGCACCTGATAGCAGGTTCCAAGAGATTTTTTTATGTGGTGGCTATTATTATTATCTCAAAATTTTCTGAAACCTTAAATAATTTCTTTAGTATTTGTTTCATATATTCATATCTCTAAGTTTTAACATAATCTGCACTTTTATGTAGGTGTGTATGGGCATATGTGTGACTTGTTAAATAGGGAAATAAATTATGTAATATGGAAAGATATAAGAAAATTACTCCTGAAAAAATTAAAACAAATGGACTACTGAGTAGAAAACTAAGATAGAGAAAATATATCCATAGAGTAGCCAAATAATTGCTCCTAGTATGAAGTCTTCTAGAAGAGATAAAGGTAAGGTACTAGAGAAATTTGAAACAAGGATCAGGAAATGTTTCGAACTTGAGGGTAGTAACCTACAAAAATATAGGTAATAGGATAGAATATCCCTTTGTGTATACTTCTTGCCACTGTGTATATCAGTCTGAGGTTAGGTATCTTAGAGCAGCAAATCACTACCCTAGATAAGGCCATAAGGTCACAAGTTTTTAAATCAAGGGTAGGAATTGAAATGAATAAACCAAAATATCAAATCTCATAGAGGATAATTCCAATATAGAGGACTGAACTGGAATGTGTTTGATTAGAACCCAATGAGAGTTTATCCTCCTAATATCCATTTGGCTTTAGCCTCCTCACGCTTTTGGCTATCCTCTGACTTATTGGTACTGGAAACTGAGACTGATGGGGCTTCAGGAGCTGTGGATATAATAGTGTAAAATAATATAACAAATGATATGAAAAACAGTGAGGCTTTTATGATACCTTAGGATCAAGTATTACTCAAATTAAGAGAGCTTTGTATTAATTGACTGTATATTTGATGTGATGAAAATTGTGAGGCATGATGAAGGATTTTTTACATGATTCAGGGAGATGAAACATAATTATGAAGTTTCAACTTTCACTTACCTCATGGTAAGCTTCTTGATCATCCACATGATGTGCATTCTACATATATGGCTAAAATAATTTCTTATAAAAATAATAAGTCTAAAATAAGATGAAAAGACAGAGTATTACCAAAAATAAAGTTCCAAAAATAGTGAATAGATGGAAGCCTTTAATAAATTAACCTCAAAAAGTAAGCTCAATGGAAGTAAAAAATCTTGGAAAATTACTTGAAATTTTAAGATAAAGGTAAAGTAGAGCTATCTCCATCTTCTAGATAGTTAAGTTTCACTAATTAGGGGGTGTCAGTTCTGGAAAATCTGCACTTAACTTAAGTGCGGATTTCAAACCAAATCAGCTCTTACAAATCAGCACTTAAATTTTGCAAAAAAGTCACTTATTTCAAAAATGGGTGTCAGTTATGACCTCAAATCAGCACTTTTTTCCTGTTTTTTTTCACAACCACATGTTAGCCACAACATCCTTTCTTTCCTTACCCCATACCTGTCACATGTGACACACTGAACTTCCTTGCTCCCTACCCATCAATCCTTGGCACACACCCCTTCCTAAAATTTTCAACATTTTATTACAACATTTTGACAAGGCATTTTTAAATTCTTTTTTACTTATTTCTTCTACCTCTTAATATATTTTCTCGTTATGTACCAGTATTATAATGCCTCCCAGACATTCCAAATCTCAAAAGGTAACTCAAAAATATGCTTTGTCACAAAAGTCTCCTCGTAAAGCAAGCCCCACACCTGAAAAATCAAAGTCAGGTCAGCTAAAAAGGGATGATTATCTCATCATAATTAACTTCCTTAAAATAAAGTAAAATTATGATGCATGTTTTGGATGTGAAAAGTCCACTCATATTGGATGTCCACCTTCTTCAAAGGTTAATGGCTACTTATTGATGGCCAATGAAATAAGGAAGAAAGAAAGGGGGAGAATAAATATCAATCCTAAACAAATGAAGGATAGATTTAATAGTTATAAATCAAAATATAAAAAGGCTCATCATGCTGCAAATGAAACTGGCTTTGGTATTGATGATGATGATTTGGAGATTGGAATTACTACTGTTTCCAAAAATCTCAATGTCATGTGTCCTTTCTATGAGGAAATGGATAATCTTTTTGGCTCCCGAGTTGATGTAAACCCTTGCTTTCTACACGATACTACTAAGGATATACCCTCTGGATCCAAACCTTCCTATAATCCTCCCGACACACCTTTACTTGAAGGAGATCAATCTCCTCCACCTTCTAACCATATTTCAGCTGAAGATGATCCTGACTATCAAGCAGAAAAATTATATCACAGCAGATCTGAATCCTCAGAGCCCCAAAATTTAAATTTATGTTTACTTTTTCTTTTTTTTCAATTCTTCTCTAAATTTCTCTTTCTTTCTAGTCTCCTCCTACTCAAACTCAAACTCCATTAAATAATCTCAATTCTAGAAATGTGAATCCTGCTTTAGAAGCTGCTTTAGATAAACTTATTGAAGCCTCTTGTTCAAACTCCAAACTAAAGAAACGAGCCTCAACTTCAATGAACTTGAACCATCTTTTAAAATGTGGTAATACTTCAACAAGCTCAATTGGCTCCCTTGAGGATTATTTTGAAAAAAAGATATAAGTAAGATTTTTTTACTATATATCTTATTCATTAACTTATTTTTTTCATTTCTTATTTTGTAGAAAAAATCTGTATTGCAAAAATGCCCTTGACTTTGAGAAGATGAAGTTTGATCATATGCTAAGGAAAGATCAGCAAGCCTTAGATTTGGAAGAAAAAAAATTTGAGGAAGAGCAGATGGAAAGAGTAAATGACTGTCAATTTCAAAGAGAAATGGCTCCTTGTGAATTGGAAAAACAAGAAAGTTTAAAAAAAAAGATTTCATTATGGAATTTGTAAAAAATGGCCAATCTTATGACGACATTAAAAAATTTCTTGACCTTTTCAATTGATAAATTGTTTTTCTAGTTAAATTAATTTTGTTTGATTTCTTTTTGGTAATATTTTCTCATATTCTGACTTATAAAAGGTCTTGAATATAGTACTTTTTTTTGACAAATTTTCAAAAATATCATACAAATTTTCTATCTTTACATTCAAGTCAATAAGTTTGCTTATACTTTTTTTTTGAAAAAAATTTGTAAATATAATACAATTTTTCTATCATTACATTCAAGTCAATAGGTTTACTTATCTAAATACTGCTAAGTCATTAAAATTCTATATCTCTTTTGAAAATTTGGCAATACCTCCCCTTGAATTTTATTGAAACAAGGGGTGGGTACCACCAAATTTTTCTAAGTCATCAAGTTCATATGTCAGATTTAAAAACTTGGCAATACCCTCCCCTGCATTTTATTGAAGTAAAGGGTGAAAGTCACCAAAATTTAATATAATTACATAAATTAATTAATATATAAATAAGATATGTCAAATCTACTACTTTTAAAGTAATGACAATTCCTCATGCCAAAATGCAGATCAAGTCTAGAAACTAAGTTTGGGACTTTCCACAGGAATAGGCTAGAGGAACCCCATGAAACAAATTAATGTTGTCATGATTACCTTTTATACAACCCAAGGTCATTGGCTCATTACTTTAATTTAGTAAAGTGACATATCAGATTTATTTATTAAAAATTTATGGAAGAATATTAAATATTTGGTGACTCTACAAATCCCCATACTTTTTAGATCTACCTAAAGAATTTTTAAATTTATTACCTTTTTCTTCTTTTCTTAACTTGTTTATTTGTTGTATTAACTTTTGACTGATCTAGAAAGAGCAACCAAAATGCGTGAAGTCTTGAAAAGTTTCCAAACCTGGAGGAGCCTTTTTGGTTTGGTGATTATCATAAGAAAAACTCCAAACTGTTTCAATGATTTCATTTCCTAATCCAAAATTGATTATACATCTATGATCCTGGAAATATAATCCATGTCCTTTAATTTTAGAAGGTGACGGAATAGGTTGTCCAGTGATAGGATTAATATATGAGATAATTCCATAAGTAATATAATTGGAATCATTTGAGTTGGTGTGAATTTTGTTATGAAATTCAGAATGAGTGATTATAAAAATTGAAAACATTAGATAATCACAGCTAATATCTTCCCATTCAGAGTTCCACCAATTTGGTATTCCAAGTCTTGTAGCAAGTTCATGATTTTTTTCAAAAGCTTTATTGAAGAGTTTTTTTAAGTCAAAGAGCAAGAAATGAATTAAATTAAGGTAATGTATTCCATTTTTGAAAATCATTATATAATTCAGATTTAGATAAAAATCTGAGTAAAGAATATATGCCTATATAATTAAATTCAGTAATATGATATTAAAAAATCCAGAGAAAGTCTTAAACATACCAAGAGAAAACCCTTTATCAAATCCAGGTCTCCATCAAATACCAATCATAATACCACCCAACAAATTCTTATTACTTAAAGGTAAGAAAACCAAAGCCATTTGATAGAGTGTTATGATGAGATCACAGAGTTTATTAAATGTTTCATCTTTTAAACCATTGAAAGAATGGTTTTCAATAATAAATTGAGGTTTGAAAGTATTATTAATAACAGCTATAACTTCATCACCTCCAATTTCGGTTAAATAATGTATATTTTCAGGTAACATTTTTGGAACATTGTTTTTTTTTCAACTTTAGTTTTATAGTACTTGATTTTTGAAATACGGCCAAAAAAAACAACAAATAAAAAACCAAAAAAAACAACAAATAAAAAACCAAAAAAAAACAACAAATAAAAAACCAAAAAAGAAAAAAAAATTCATGATTAGCAAATAAAAAACAAGAAAAAAGAAAAAAAAAGACTTACCTGGTGAGATGAGTTGAGAAAATAAAAGTAACAAAAATATTTGAGTGATGTTTGAGGAGAGGATGAAAAGGATATGAGTGATGAATGAAAAAAAAAAATCACCGACAAAATATGTGATTTCATGTTGAGCTGGTGAAAGAAAACCAATGAGCCATCCAAAAAAAAGATATTCACTGTAAATTCCAAAAAAAAAATGAATATGCAACAAACCAAAATACCAAACCAAGTGAATAAAGTACACAAAGAGGACATTTGAAGAGTACAAAAAAATAATTTAAAAGGGTTGTGAAGAGAAATGTTGGAGAGTAATAGGCATAATGACAGAGTGTATGCTGGTTGAATGAATGTTTTGTGATTCAAGGGAGGGGAGAGCCGGTTCTGGTTCAGGATCCTCTTCTTCATAAAGATCATTCCATTCATCCTTTAAATCAGCTAGGATATTGTGGAGTATAATGCAAGTCATGATCCAATTATTTGCAGTTTTGATCTCTAAAGAATAGGATGAATGAGAGAAAAGAGGGAAGGGAGAGAGAAAAAAAAGGTTAATTTTACCTATAAATTTAAAAAAAAGCACTTACAAAAAAAACAAAAAAAAATTAGCAAAAAATTAGCAAAAAATTAAGCAAAAAAGAGAAAATTACTTACCTGGAGAGATGAGTTGAGAAAAAAGAAATAGAATTGAAATTGTTTGAGTGATGTAAGAAGAGAGGATGAAACAGATATGAGTGAAGAAAAAAAAAAGAGTGACTGAAAAAATATGTGATTTCATGTTCAGTTGATGAAAGAAAACACAGAGAGATAAAAAAATAAGACTTTAACAGCAAATTTAAAAACAAAATAAATATGCAAAAAAAATTACCATTCTCAGTGAATAAAACATGCAAATTGATCATTTGAAGAGTATGAAAAAAAAAATTAAAATTGTGTTGAAAAATGTTGGAGTGTTATTGGAAGAATTTTCGCCCTTATACTAGTTGATTGAGAAATAGAAGTGTTGGATATAGTCGGAGGTGAATCAACTTTTACATCTTCATACAGCTATAACCATTGATCTTTGAGGTCAGCAAGTAGGTTATGAAGTATAGTGCAACACAGAATCCAGTTGATCACCGTCTCCATTTCAGATTTATTTCTAAGAGGACTTCTTAATTCCCTTAAACTAGAAAAATGGCCTTTCAAGATTCCAATAGAATGTTCAATACAGACTCTTGACTTTGCCAAATGATTGTTGAACTTGGAATTTAGACTGTCTTCTGAAGCTGCTCCCGGAAAAGAAGGAAGTACATACTTTCCATTCACATAAGCAGAATCTGCAAGAAGATACTGATCTTCATCAATGAATTTTTCAGGCTCATTTAAAATTTGCATTCTTTGGAAGATGTAGGAGTCATGACATGAGCCAGGATAGCCAGCAAAGAATGATATAAATTTTTTTAATGTCACATATAAGCTGAAAAGAAATTGAATATCTATAAAGAAGATACAGTTGTTTGTGTTAGTTTAAAAGAGAATGAAAGGATTTAAAAATAATCTACCTCTTTTTATGGTCAAAGTAATTTTTTCCACCTTGAGCAGGTTTCCGGCTTAAAGGAATAGTAGTACTGTCAACAAAACCAATACATCCTGGGAAGCCCTCTGCTTGCATAACCTTAGATGATTCAAGTCGCTCTTCTTTTGTTGGCCAGGTGAGAAGTTGAGATTACAAGGAGTTGATGGCAGTGATACATTGTTTGGTATAAGTGTTTACTGAACCATACCCTAAATCAAAGACATTTTCTAAACGTTTCAAAGTGGCTCTATTACCATTTGAACCCAAATGACATAGTGTGATGGCCAATTGAATTGAAGGATGTCATTGTTCTTTTTGAGAATTATTGTAAAATATGGGATGATCCTGAATAATCTCAAGCAATTTAAGGAAAAATTCTGGAGAAGCCCTGAACAACTGTCTAAAACTGGCTGTAGATAGTTTAAGAAGTGTTTGGATGGTGTACTTGGGGGTATGAAGTACTTGAGGCTTTTTGGGAAGAAGGTAATGTTTTGTGGCCATTTTTGATAAAAAGACAAAATCTTCTTCTAGATCAGAATCAGAATTGCAATCAGAGTCCAAGAGCAGTTCAAGAGCCATGAAAGTCATTGCTTTATGTAATTTATCATTATTTGAAGGTGAGGAAGGCATGACTCTTATATGATATGATATGAAAATGTAAATGATGTATGATGTTTTGAGTTATGAAGTCTTATGCTGCGGAGTGCTGTGTTTGATTGGGATGATGCTGACAAATCAGTGAAATAGGACTTGATGGTGAAATCAGCACTTTTGGTTGAGAAAGTGCGGATTTGAGTGAAATGAGTGACTTATTTCATTTTCAAATCCACCATTATTGGGGCTAGTGTGTTTTGGAAATCTGCACTTAAATAAGTGCAGATTTGCCAGAACTGACACCCCCTATTGAAAGTGTTTGATTCTTATAAGGAGCTATACACAGTTATTTCAAAAAAGAATTCAGGGTTTTTGTTTCCCATCCCACCCCAAAGGAAGCTTAAACTAATCCTTTTTGGTAGAAGATGGGAGGAAAGAAAACCTCATGCTTATTTAAAATAGATATACATACACTTGTGGGATGATATGAAGCATTTAAAATTGCAACAAGTTTGTAAAGCAAAGCTGAGAGATTCAAGAGCATTTTATTTTTGAAAATATTTACTTTTTTTAATTTCTTACAATCAACATAAAATGCCTCTGTTTACCTCTGCTTTATGCAATTAAAGTTTTTTTAATTTCTTTGCTAGAAATTTGCAAGGGTTGCTCAATTTTGCCCCATTTTTATCTTTCCAACAATATCTCTCATCACTTGATATTGAAATTCATTATTAGAATTCAGTTTGTGTCAGACCTGTGATGGTAATGATTATATTAGGGGGTGTCAGTTCTGGAAAAGCCGCACTTACAAATCCGCACTTAAATTTGACCAAATCCGCACTTAAATAAGTGCGGATTTCCAAAACACACTAGCCCCAATACTGGTGGATTTCAAAATGAAATAAGTCACATATTAGGGGGTGTCAGTTCTGGCAAATCCGCACTTACAAATCCGCACTTAAATTTGACCAAATCCGCACTTAAATAAGTGCGGATTTCCAAAACACACTAGCCCCAATACTGGTGGATTTCAAAATGAAATAAGTCACTTATTTCACTCAAATCCGCACTTTCTCAACCAAAAGTGCTGATTTCACCATCAAGTCCCATTTCACTGATTTGTCAGCGTCATCCCATTCATACGCAGCACTCCGCAGCATAACACTTCATAGCTCAAAACATCGTACATCACTTACATCTTCATATCATATCATATAAGAGTTATGCCTTCCTCACTTTCAAATCGTGATAAATTACATAAATCAATGACTTTCATGGCTCTTGAACTGCTCTTGGACTCTGATTGCAATTCTGATTCTGATCTAGAAGAAGATTTTGTCTTTTTATCAAAAATGGCCACAAAACGTTACCTTCTTCCCAGAAAGCCTCAAGTACTTCATACCCCCAAGTACACCATCCAAACACTTCTTAAACTATCTACACCCAGTTTTAGACAGCTGTTCAGGACTTCTCAGGAATGTTTCCTTAAATTGCTTGAGCTTATTCAGGATCATCCCATATTTCACAATAATTCTCAAAAAGAACAACAACATCCTTCAATTCAATTGGCCATCACACTATGTCATTTGGGTTCAAATGGTAATAGAGCCACTTTGAAACGTTTAGAAAATGTCTTTGATTTAGGGTATGGTTCAGTAAACACTTATACCAAACAATGTATCACTGCCATCAACTCCTTGTAATCTCAACTTCTCACCTGGCCAACAAAAGAAGAGCGACTTGAATCATCTCAGGTTATGCAAGCAGAGGGCTTCACAGGATGTATTGGTTTTGTTGATGGTACTGCTATTCATTTGAGCCAGAAACCCGCTCAAGGTGGAAACAATTACTTTCACATTCTCGTCAAAAATTTTCACCAAAATATTTACAAGTCAAAAAAATTCTATATCTGTTTTAAAAAATTGGCAATACTTTCCCCTGCATTTTATTGAAGCAAGGGGTGGATATCACCAAAAGTTTTCTAAGTCATCAATTTCATATGTCAGATTTGAAAATTTGGCAATACCCCCCCCCTGCATTTTATTGAAGTAAGTGGTGGAAGTCATCTAAATTTAATATAATTACGTAAATTACTAAATAAATATCTAATATATATCAATTTCCCTAGTTTAAAGTAATGACAATCCCTCAAGCCAAAATGCAGACCAAGTCTAGAAACAAAAGTTTGGGACTTTCCACAGGTATAGGCTAGAGGAGCCCCATGAAACAAATAAATGTTATCATGATTACCATTTATACAACACAAGGTCATTGGCCCATTACTTTTGTTGAGGAAATTGATACATAAAAAATATTTATTAAAAATTTACAAAAAAATATAAAATTTTTGATGACAACTCTAATCCCCATACTTTTTGGATCTAAATAAAGTTTTTTTAAATTGATTAGCTTTACATTCTTTCATTACCTTATTGATTCTTTGAATCAACTTATGACTGATTTGAAATGAGCAACCAAAATGTGTTAAATCTTGACAGGATTCCAAACCAGGAGGAGCTTTGGTCGTTTGATGATTATCCTTAGAAGAATTCCAAATAGTTTTGATGATACCATTTCCCAAAGCAAAATCAATGATGCACCGGTGGTCTGGAAAATATAAACCATGTCATTTGATTTTAGCTGGAGATGGTATTGGTTGGCCAGTAATCAGTTTGATATATGAGAATATACCAAAAGTAAGAAAATTGGTGTCATTGGTATCGGTGTGAATTTTATTGTGAAATCCAGAATGAGTGATAATAAAATTAGAAAATAAAAGATATTCGTGGCTGATATCTTCCCATACAGAGTCACACCAATTTGGTATTCCAACTTTGGTTGCAAGTTCATGATTTTTTTCAAATGCTTTATTACAGTGCTTTTTGAGTCGAAGAGCAAGAAAAGAGTTAAAGGAAGGTAGAGTGTCCCATAAGCAAAAATCTTCATCTTTTTGAGCTTTAGTGATATTCTTGAGCAAAAAATATATGCCTATATAATTGAAATGCCTAGATAATAATCATATAAGAGTTTCAGAATCCTTATCCTCTAAATATGCAATATAAAAATGTGAAATAAGACAAGTGAAATTTGGAAAAAAGGCTCAACTTCAAAGGTCAAAATCTCAGCAACCACTGAACCTAATTCAAACCTGTTTGAGGGAAATGAAAGATATGCTTTAGTAGAATCTTCAGTTAAAGGACATGTGATTTAAATAAACCTAACCCTAATCTGTTACATAAAAAAATGAAATAAAAATTTAAATTGGGAAAAAAAAGGCTCAACTTTAACAGTCAATATCTCAGCAACCACCGAATCAAATTCAAATCTGTTTGTAGGAAATGAAAGGTAGCCTTCAGGAGAATCTTCAGTAAAAATAACATTAGATTTGAATAAACCTAACCCTAATTCCGAGTCTGATTTTCAAAATTTTACAAAAACTTGAAAAGTGGTAATGAAGATGAGATCAAAAGGAGTTTTATAAGTTCACTGTTATCCAGATAAGAGTCATACATATATTTAAGTATGAACTTTTCATAAAAGGAATGAGATATCATATAGGCATGAAAAAAAGGAGATGAAACTTACCTTGATTGAAAAGGAGGAAAAATAGAGTGAGAAAGATTGATGTTGGAATTGTGGGGAAATTGAATATGGAGTAAGTGAAATACATAAAGAATGTGCAATGTATGTGTTTCAATGAAATGGAGCCAAAAAAAAAGTGAAATAAGAGAAAGGGGGGATAATGACCATGCCAAGGAGGGATGAAGAGTAGGGTGATGGAGCTAAAAAAGAAAGTAAAGAGGGAGAGAAAAAAAAGGTTAATTATAACATTGAAATCCAAAATAACCACTTACAAAAAAAATTTAGACAAAAAAAATAAAATAAACAGAAAAAAACAAAAAAAATTATAATTAGTAATCAAAAAATCAAAAAAAAGAATAAAGTGACTTACCTGGAGAGATGAGATGACAAAATGAATGAAACCAAATTTTTTGAGGGATGTTGGAGGAGAATAGGAAAAGGATATGAGGGATGAATGAAAAAAAAAAAATCACTGACAAAATATGCGATTTCAGAAAATATGCGATTTCATGTTGAGCTGGTGAAAGAAAACCAATGAGCCATCCAAAAAAAAAAATTTCACCATAAATTCCAAAAAAAAAAGAATATGCAACAAACCAAAATACCAACCCAAGTGAATGAAGTACACAAAGAGGAAATTTGGAGAGTACAAAATGGTATGGGAAAGAAAGGGATGATGTGGCCAACATGTGGTTTTGAAAAAAAAATCACGAAAAAAGTGCTGATTTGAGGTCAGAACTGACACCCATTTTTGAAATAAGTGACTTTTTTGCAAAATTTAAGTGCTGATTTGGTTTGAAATCCGCACTTAATTTAAGTGCGGATTTTCCAGAACTGACACCCCCTATTATGACCTAATGAAAATTTAGACAGTGCAAAAATCTCATCTATTTTTTTATATATTTCTTGGGAAAACATTGGATTTAAATCTGTTGATTGCACAGGCCAGTTTTCTTTCCTTTGTTAGTTAAAAGTAACTCAGAATTGCCCAGATAGCCTTGCAGAGGGAATGCAGTGTTATCTTCAATTAAGGTCAGTTAATTTTCGAAAACAAAAAAAAATTGTTGACATAGATATTGATGATGAAATGACTATCAGTTTGTTCCTTAATTGGAATAATTTCTGATGGCACTTTAGCAGTTTCAAAGAAGCCACTCCATTCCATTATGGATGAATAACCATTTTGAAGGTTGATTTCAAATAGGAGTTAAGATATTTTACTTGTGGTTTTCCTAACACAGATTTTTGACTAGATTGATTTCTCACCTCAAAACTAGATTTTCCAGTCCATGTAACAAGTTTCCAGTCCTCAACGGGCCAGTAAAAATGTTTTTAGGTAAAAAAAGGGGGCATTTTTTTCAGTGAGTTGCCCTGACAAATGGTTTTTTTGATAGACACCCAAATATTATACCCAAGTCCTTATATGCATCCTTGAATTGTTTTCAGATATAAATTAGCTGTCAGTGATGCTTAAATTTCATTTATTGATGATTGAAAGTTTGACTTTAATAAATGAGTGGGCTCTCAGATATCACAAGCAAAACAATTTCAAGGATGTTTGGGCCAAGATGAGATCACAACAATGCCTTCAGAGTCCTGTTTAGTGATAATCTCATGGAAAATGGTTTGAGGAAGGCTCAAATAGAAACCAATCTGTGCTGGATTAAAACCCCATTCTGCCAAAGTGTTCACTTCTGTCTTTTGTTGAGGGCTATGATGTGACCTGTAAGTGGGAGACATTTTCATATGATGACCAAACTGATGCATTTTAGGGGATTTTCACATTTAGAAAATCAGCAATTAATTCTGACAAAATCAGCACTTAGATAATTTTCTATTTTTAACCACCCTTACCCCAACACTGATATTTTTCAAAACAGAAAGGACATGCTATTTGTATTCAAACTCACTCTTTCTTTGCAATAAAATTTGGTTTCATTATCTTTGAAATAGCCCATTTATTTCAAAAACTAGAGGTTGGTATGTAATGGCAGATTTGGGTTGAAAATAGCACTTAACTTAAGTGCTGATTTGCTAACTTTTACACCCCTTAATATGCATCCTGATGTTGAATATGTTCACAAAAATATTGCATATGATCTCATGCAACAGCAATGTGGGTGAGATGGTCTAAAAAGTTAGACCATTGCCTGGATGGCCACAGGTCACCTTGACATGTGTGTCATGGGTTCAAATCCCTGCTGCCTCCCCCCTTTTTAACTACACCTCCTTTGTCCATGGTTGGTATGCTCTTTTTCATACTGGTGTCAATGTCTCAATTGCCCCACAATATCTCTATTCTCCTTCAGCAACCAGCAGTGGATGGACAGGTATGTAAAGGCTGGAAAACCCACCCCACTCAATTGTGCTTGGTCTTCACCTTGGGCCAGCTGTGGAATTCCACTCCCCTTATATTCTTGAAAACCCTGCCCATCAAACCATGACCCCTTGAGGATTAACATCTCCCCTATGGCAACCCCATCTTTGTCCTCAAGACACCTGGCAACTCCCTGTTGCCCTGTTAATTGCCCAGTCACCTAACCTGTTGCATTCATTACTCCCTGCTTGTACCTAGACAATTAGTTTACCATGCCTTCATGTCCTTAGCTGAGTGAGAATGAAAGAAATTTTAACAAAAAAAATGCAACATCAATTAGAGCATAATAGCAAAATAGCATGCTTTTAGAGATTTGTCACTCTTTTAATTCAGTTGACAAACTCTAAAACCATTTGGGTCAAATTCCAACATGCAGAAATCAATCAAGGTGCAAAGTAACAGCAAAGTCAATCTAATTCTTTGATTAATCTAGCCCAACCTCAATAATACTTAAGACACTAAAACCACAAAAAAAAAAAAAAAAAAAAAGCTGGCACCCCACAAAGAGTTGCTTATCTCTGAATGAATTTTAATAGGTTAGTTGAGGGGAGGGACCTGCTAGTAGGTGTCAACATTATTTTCCTGGTGTAAAGGATTATATCCAACCATAGGTTTGCTAAGGATAATAATGTTAAAAATCTCCAAACTTCAAGTTGGCAAGACATTGGTGATTCAATGCAAGTATGAATAAAACTAGATTTGTGGAGATGTTAGAGCATATCCTTCCGGCATAAAATACTAGGCAGTTTAGTCAAAGTGAATGGCACCTCAAAAAACACTGGCACAGATGAATCATAGTGTTTGCCCGTTGAAATCATAGTTTTATTCAAAGATTACATAAGTCATACTAAATGAAACCAATCTGAAATAGAAAATTGCCAGCAAATGGAAATTTAATTAGCATTTTTCTATTTCTAGGTAAAAAAAAATAAGTCGAATGCAATATCTTACTTTGTTAGCGATATCTAGAGCATCAACGTCAGGAGTAAGTCGAACAAACGCCTTCTTTTTGCCATCAGGTCTGACAAAATGCATAAAATTATTATGATGAATTGAAATGAGAAAACAGAGGCAAGCTTTGTTGATTTGGCAGGGGAAAGATGATAATGCGTGTATGAGGCTTACCGGATGAGAGTGTTTACCCGAGAAGGAGTAACGTCGTAGAGCTTCTTAACGGCGTCGCTGATTTGTTGCTTGTTGGCTAATAAAACGGAAGAATGAATGTTATTGCGAGCGGTATAAAATCACAACGTACAGTGTTGATGATACGAGTGAAAGAAATCATTAGCTTGAGGCAAACCTTTGATATCGACAATGAACACTAAAGTGTTGTTTTCTTCAATCTTTTTCATCGCACTTTCAGTGTTCAAAGGATGAACTAGAGTTCGATATGCATCCATCCGGGGTAGATGAGGTATCGATGTTCGTTGGTATTTGCCTTTTCGAGGCAAACGCAAGGTTTTGGGTCTTCGAAATGTAACACTCGTTCTTATCTTCCGGGAGATTTTGGAGTTGTCACCCTTGGTAATTAATTTTCTGGCTTCTTTAGCTTTCTTCACCTGAGCCTTGGCAGGCGTGGCAGAAGATGCTTTAAAAGGTAACAATTTAGTGATCATTGTTGAAAGAGAAGAAAGAAGGTCAAATCTTAGAGTGAGAAGCTCTCTGGAATAAAAAAAAAAAAAAGTAGAGGAAATGAAGCCAGCTATAATCACAAATGGACTTACATTTCTTGGGAGCATCGGATGCAGGTTTAGATTTTGGAGTGGGTGCCATGTTGAGCTGTAAAGGGAGAAAGACGATGAGGCCCAAGTGGAGGAAGAAAGCAAGAGGAATGAAGATTGAAACCCTAACCTAACCTAACCTAGTGATGAGGCTGGCAGTTAGGGTTGGGTGGCTGATGTGAACCCGAATTCAAATCACTCGAGTTTTGTTGCCGGATAATCGACTTTGACTTTGACTACGATGGGCCGCACCAAGATTGACCAGAAAGCTCCTACACGGACAGGTTGGTTGACCATTGTGGCTTTTTTGGTTTTTTTTATGTGTCGCTCAGTGAGGGTTTCTTATCTGTAGGCTTGCCAAGGGGCATCAACAGAGGCCATGTTACTACTCCACGCGTCCTTCCACCCAAACCATCTCATCGTAAAGGTCGAGCATCTCAGCGCACAACTGTGAGGCATTTACTTGAAATCCCACCCCGCTAACTCATCATTAACTAAATTCTCCTTCCAGTTTGTGCGCTCAATCATTCGTGAGGTTGCAGGATTTGCTCCTTACGAGCGTCGTGTGATGGAACTAATCAGAAACTCAAATGATAAAAAGGCTAGGAAATTGACCAAACGAAGAGTAAGATGTTTGTTTACTTAATGTATTTCCTTTCTTGCTTATTTATCTTTTTTTTTTTTCTTTTCATAGCTTGGCACTCTCCGACGAGCCAAGCGCAAGGTTGACGAGCTGACCGGTGTAATTGCCGAAAGTCGACGAGTGGGACATTAAACTACTGATCTTCTCTCGAATTTACTCTGGTTCAGAATTGTAAGGAGATATTAGGGTGAAGTGGATTGATATAAAGGATTAAGGCAGTAATTTTGCCCATGTGTAATCTAGCTATCATATTATTCCCTTCATCCTAGCCAAATTCATTCTCAGGACAAAGTTCATGATGTCTCCTTACATGTTAATGATATTATCATTTTAATCATTCCAAAGAGAATAGATTTATCAATAAAATTTTATAGCAGTAGTCCTTGTCCTTCAATTTCACTTTCAAATGCTAAGTTGTCTGAGCCAAGGGCTGGAGAATTCATCTCTATTGATGGGCTCGAAGTGATATCTTCTCTGGAAGGATTATTGAAACTAGCATGCTGTCCAAATTTTGTTATCATCACGTGCTTCAGGGTTTGGATCCTTTCCTGCTGACTGGAACTAAGTATACGTATTGTCAGTGAAAAAATGATTAAATGAAAGACTTTCAGTGGGTTTGGTAAAAAGACCGACATGGTGATAATATTTTCCTCGATAGCCTCTCTCATCACCGTCTTACCCTCTTCGTCTTCGTCTTCGTCCTCATCGAGTTGAGCAGCAACTAATTCTTCGTTCGATCTCTTGAGATGTGAAATGGAATTTTCTAATCTTTCAATTTCCATGATAATAGTCTCTGCTTCCCATTTGGAAGCTTCTTCAAATGTGATTGTGTGGAGTTTTGAGTGGGACTCAGTGTTTGTTGCTGGTGGACATCTGATAGTAATAGTGTCTGGGCCCATTGTCAAGAAGAAGATTGTAAATGTGATGAATGATTGCGTTGGATTGGTGAAATAGATCTTAGCAGGGAGATGGAGAATTGGTTTGATATAATCAATTTGGCAGTAGTTTTATATCTTAATCATCATACACAAACATCTGCAACCGCTATAGTAAATTAACTCTTACGGTAATTTTTCAGCATATAGTATTGAGAGCATCTACCCTGGTGAGGTGTGCAAGTCCGTGGATGCATAAATTACCGAAAATTGTCAAAAATATTCATTCCTGATGGCAATGTGACCCTTCGGTAACTCATGACATCGGCAATTTTTTCAGCAAAGTGTGCATAGTTACAACAAAATGCATGAACCTTAAACTAAGTCACTTACCCACGTGCGAGTTTTTCACCAATTCATTTTTCCCGTCCATTTTTCATCCTCTCCCTTCTCACATTTCAGTAACACTAAAGTCTTACCAATTTTCACTTTTCTCATTCTACACACCCATTAAACCATCTCAATCAACTTATTTTCAACTAATGCTAATATACAACCATGATAACACCTTTATCCAGCTCTAAGATCAATGAAACTAAGAAAAAAAAAAGGTCCCCAAACTCGTCCTCACTTGAAGAGGAACAATTTGCTGTATCTTGGATCACCATTAGCAAGCAGCCTGAATATTCAACCCACCAATCTGGCAAGACATTCTATAAAAAAAATTGAGACACATTTTAATGAGTGTTGCAAGGTTCATTACAGAGACCATGAACAGATAAGAATTAGGTAAGTTTCAACTTTTGACAAAACTTACATATAAATCAAACATTTATTTTTCTTTCACACACAGATGGAAAGCCCTCAACACATCAACCCTTAAATTCAGCTCAATATATTTGTCAGCCAGGCTATACCAGGAGCCCAGTAAATGATATGTTGATTTATTGGACCTGAAAGAGGGCGTAAGAATTGCATTTGATGTATATAAATTAATATTTTATTGCATAATAAAATTATATAAGTATCTTATTAAATATAAGTGTTATATTAATTTTATTGTTATATAAATTATTTATACATTTATATTAAGATTAATATATTTTATATTCTACAAAAAATGGCGCATTTTTATGTATTTAATAATTATAAATTAATAATTAATTAATTACAAACATATATTATAATTATATGTGTAAAATTGACTTATAATGTAATTAAATTAATTAATTAAATTTATATATTAAATAAAACTTTTCATATATTGTTAAACAATAATATTGAGCGCTTTTTTGACCCTTAATTGTGTCAGAAAAATTATTAAATAAATTATAACACTTATTTATGTAGAATTTGCATCAGTAACGTTGCTCCGAGAAGAATCGGAGTTAGTCAGACGCGCATTCTACAGTCTATATACATGGATCACGTGGTAGTTAAGTTAATATATGACTATGTACATAAAAGCCCCCCACTTCACTACCATAGTGAGGAAACAATACAGGAGGAGAGAAAATAATCAAGTGACACCTAAAAGTTGACGTTTTTAAATTGTGAGTACAGGCCCTACATTTTTGGTCAAGATATCAGCATTTTGATCATCACCAGTAACCCAATCTAAAACAATATTCTTCTTGTAAAAATGTTCATTCACAAGGAAAAAATAACGGTCAGAATGTCTAGTATGTTTGTTTGAGGGGTTATTCTTGGCTGAGGAAACTGCAGATTTATTATCACATTTAAGAGAAACTGTCAAGGTACGCTTTTGGTCTAGAAGATTTGGTACGGAGTTTTTCAAGGATTTTAAAGGTTTTAAATGGACTCTCAAAGATTTGTACGTATTTCTTAATCTAAGTGATTTATTACTCAAATAAAAGAGGTAGATTTTAAATATTGTTATAGTTTATTGATTAGAATTACGCTATTGTAAATACTAATGTGATAAAATATAAAATATAAGTTTTGTGTTGTAGTACGTGGTAATAAAAATAAGGTGATAAAAGAATGGATTGAAAAGCACAAAATCAGAGGCCTTTTATAGGCAAAATATGAGAGAATAAAATATAAGGAATTTACACCATCTACTGTGAGTGTGAGAGAAAAGAATGACAAGAAAAAGGAGTACATAAATGACATAAGAAAGTAATAAATTAGTACGTCAACAAGGGCATCAAATTTATTAGCAACAAAGTTTGAATTCCTTGGACTGTCACAATTATTACACAATAAATAATCAATTATATTACTTTCATGGGATTACAGATCTCTCACTGAGGTAATATAATTGTTTTAAAGTTTTTATATTATAAATTTATTATTAATTTTATTCCCATTGACATATACTTTTGAGCACCGTGTTAGGGAGTAAAAATTGTAAGGGACATTTTATTTATATTATTTATTTATACTACTTATTGTACTTAACTTAGTTAATTGTAAGTACTACTTAAGTAAATAAATAAATAAATAAATATTATTAAGAAGAAAGACGTGGCTTCAACTCAGTAAAATAATTAATTATTTTACCGGGTAAGTCTAGTAGCCTGGCTGACACTCCCTCACTCTAAAAAAACAATAAAAAAAAATGCTATGATTTTTTCTTTTTATACTTTTTTAGTAGAGTAGGAAGATTAGATATCTCCTTCCCAGGTATCCAAGAATCATATTCAGATGATTTATTCTTGAATCTAAATAAGTATTCTGTACCTTTTTCAGCAGTGACTATTCTGTCATTTAGAATTTTTTCAATTTCTGCTGTTTCAGTGATTTCATTTGGGGTTTTCTTTGGTCTTCCCCTCCTTTTTGGAAATAAATCACTATTGGATGTGTAAGGTTTAAAAAGAGGTATTGGAAAAACAGGATGTTTTCTGTCATATGGAGAATACAGAATAACCTCAACTGCATTATCTCCAATCATTCTTCTGACAACAAATGGACCAACAAATGGATCTTTCAATTTGTTATTACCTTGTAAGTTGAAGTGGACTGTGGAAATCAGCACTTCATCACCCTTTTTAAAAGTGTATTCTTTCTGGGATTTGTCCCATCTTTTCTTCTCATATTCAAATGATTTTTCAATACATTTTTGAGCATGATTTCTACATAGTTGTTGCATTTGAAGAAAAGATTTTACACCAGGATGTATATCCAATTTAGGTATTTTGTTATTGAGAATTTGGGCAGGAGTATTTGGAACATATCCAAGCCAGAGCTCAAAAGGCTTTCTTTGAGTAACAGAATGAACAGTGCTATTATAAGCAAATTCTAACCCAGGAAGTAAGGTAACCCAATCATGAGTGAATCTTTCATTATCTTTATACTCAAGGCCAAAGGCACAATATCTTCTTATCATGTCCTCTAAAGTCTGAATCATTCTTTCAGCTAAACCATCAGTCTGAGGGTGATGGGCAGTAGAAAGTTTCAGATCACAACCACAAACATCCATCAGAGACATCCAAAATTCAGAAGTAAATTTAGGGTCTCTGTCAGAGATTATGGCTTTAGGAAAACCAGCAGTATTAAACATATGAGACCACCATAAGAAGACTAATTCTTTAGTGGAAACATCCTTGTGGGTAGGGATAAATTTACACATTTTTGTGAATCTGTCCACAATAACCCAACAAGAGTTATAACTGTCTTTACCAGCAATAGGTAATCCTTTTACAAAATCCATGTTTATTATTTTCCATGGAGCATCAGGAGGTTCAATATGTTGCATTAATCCTGCTCTTTTACCAGTTAATCTTTTTGATTTTTGGCAAGAATCACAAGACTCAACATATAATTTTGTGTCTTCAGACATATTAACCCACCAAGCAGTGTTCTTAATTCTGATCATTGTTTTTTCAAGATCAAAATGTCCAGCTAATATGTCATCATGACAAATTTTCAAGATGATTTCTTTCATAGAAGGAGGAATAACAATGACATTACTCAAATTTCTTCTATAATATATATATCCTTCATCAATTGAAATTCTACCTTTTTCCAAAGCTTTTTGGTACTTTGGTGGAAGGGTTTTAATTAATTCTTGTATTGAAGCATTCTTTGGATCATTTAATATGGTGCATAACTTTTTCAAGTCAGTGTCCTTATCATATGAATCCAGAATAAGCTGTAATAGCTCTTCCTCCATATCAACCACATATATCCCATGTATATGAATAATTTCATCTTCAGGATTATACGCAGGATTAGAGTCATTATTTGGTAAAGGTAACCTAGATAACATATCCACATTTTAGTGAACAATACCAGCCCTATGAATAATTTTCATTCTCCCTCTGTATTCTTGAACAGCCAACTGCCATCTGAACATATGTCTGTTTGGTGTTTTCAAGTTTAAAAGGGATTTAACTGCACTGCAGTCAGTGACAAGTTCAAATTTCTGGTCATCTAGGTAATAATGAAGCTTTTCTAGGGCCCACACTACAGCTAAACATTCCACTTGAGTAGCAACATATTTCAATTCACTATTTCTCAAGGTTCTTGAAATATAACAAATTACTACTTCTGAAACTTTATCATTTATCACTTGTTTTTGATGAAGGGCAGCACCAAGACCAATGAAACTGGCATCAGTGTACAAAACAAATGGTTGATTAAAGTCAGGTAAAGCAAGAATTGGTGCTGACATCAAACAGTGTTTCATAGTGTCAAAGGCTTTTTGTCTTTCACTATTCCAGACAAAAGCAACATCCTTTCTAGTTAATTGGGTAAGGGGTAAAGCTATGACTTGGTAATTTTTAATATACTGTCTATAGTATCCACACATTCCCAAAAAACTCTGTAGCTCTCTAACTGTAGTAGGAGCCTTCACCTGTTGTATGGCTGCCACTTTATTTTGGTCAAAACATATCTGTAAGCCTGAAACAACATGACCAAGAACTTTTATAGAATGGAAACCAAATTTACATTTCTTCAAGGCAAGTGTCATATTTATTTCATCCATTTTCTGGAAAACTTTACACAGGTGGTTAAGATGGTCCTCAAATGTTTTTGAGAATATAATGATATCATCAATATAAACCATCAGCAATCCTTCAATTATTTCTTGATGGAATGTGTTATCCATGACTTTTTGGAAAACTGAAGGGGCATTTTTAGGGCCAAAAGGCATCCTAATATACTTATAAATACCCATATGAGTAGCAATCATCAGAAAATTCTGAGAATTTTTCTCAACAGGTACCTGGTGATATCTTTTGTTACCATCCAAACAGCTGATATATTTAGCTCCCTGTAAAGTAGCATGTATAGAGCTAATTCTAGGTAAAGGGTAGATATCATCAACAATATAAGTGTTTAGTGCTCTATAATCACCACATAACCTGGATTTATCTTTCTCATAAGAAATTAGGACAGGTGAGATAACACAATATTTAGGTGTTTCAACTACCTTTTCAATAATATTCATTTTCAAAAGGGTAGAGATATTGTCTTCAATATCTTTTCTCTTTGTGGGAGAAGCAGGATAGGGCTTCTCTATAAACTAAGTGTTATATCAGTTAATGGGCAAGACAATGAAAGTTTCATTTCCACTTTAACTGATCCCAGTTCATGTGACCCATGAGCAAAGGCCATAGGAAAAGACTTTATCAAGTTAATGATGGAATCTTTATCCTCACCAGAAAGTTGTTCTCCAAAAGAAGCATTGTCAATTTCAGACATAAGGGCATGCATTTCTTTTGTAGATCTTCGTTTATATTTAACCAAAGAATTACATGTGTTCAATTCTGGTTTTAATAATTTTTTAGGGGAGGAAATCTTAAATTTTCTCTTCCCATTCATCCCCATTGTGAAACATTGGTTTGAAGGATCCAATTTTATGCCATACTTGGTTAAAATATCATTCCCTACAATAAACCAATTGCTCAAGTTATCATTTTTCATGACAACAAAATCACAAATAGCTCTTACAAAACCATGGTTATATTTAAAAACACTGTGGCTTTGCATTTACCAATGGGGGACAAAACAGAGCCATACCCTCTCCAAGTTTCAGAAATGATAGGCATCAGTTTTGATTTATAGTCTTGATCTACTGAAGCAAGTGCTCTTTCAGATACTACACTTCCTCCAGCTCCAGAATCCAGAACAACTTCAATGCTGGTTCCATTGATCAAGACTGGTGCCTTAAGAGGGGCAATAACAATTGAGTTATCCTCAATGTTCTTTATGATCTCAGCATCCTCAACTGTAGATAAATCATTATTATCAATGTCAATAGTATTTAAATAATGAATATCTTCTTCCAGCATCAAGATTTCTTGTTGAGATTCATATGAAATATTGCTGGCACAATCACTTGATGTATCATCCAGTGCCACTGTGTCATCAGCATGCTCCTCTGTTTGTTCTACAAGATTTATCTTCTTGTCACAAACATGGCCTTTCTGCCAAGGCTTGTTGCACTTGAAACAAGTGTTTGTTGCATACTTCTTTGGTGCAACAGGGGCAGAAGGTTTACCAACCTTTTCTAGAGGTTTTTGTTGGTAAGTGGAGGGTTTCTCCAAAGGGGTCCTAGGAATGAATCTTCTTGCATCATACTTATTGTTTAGAAGTATCTCATTGCAAGTATTAATGAAAGAAGAGGGTTCTTTGGAGAACTCAGTCCTAGCCACTATTAAGTCTCTTAGAGACATTGGTAATTTATAGAGGATCCTGTCCTTCCATAAATCAAACTCCATATTTGGGTCCATTGCCCTTAAGATTTTTACAAGTTTCATTAAAAACTCAATAGGTTTATCAGTAGAAGAGCTATATCTAGTTTCCTCATACTGCCTTTAATGAGCCATTCTGAACTTGGAGCCACCAAATTGTGCTTTAATTAATTTCTTCCAATCCTCCCATGAGTAGTCATTCCCATCCAGGAGAACAGATTCATACCACATCAGGGCAACATTAGTGAACAAAGAAATTAACTCGGACACAATTTCCTCATCTGGGAGTTTGTAAGAATTTTTTAAGTTATCAATTCTGCAAATAAATTGTTGCCAATCAGAGGAAGAATCACCATCAAATGTTGGGTACTGGTCAAGTTTTGGCCAATTCTTTTGATTTTAAGGAGTCTCCTTAGTACTAGCTTGTCTCTGAGTAAGAAGTAGCTGTAATTTCTCTAATTGTGCTGAAATCTCATTGTTTAATCCTTCTGTTGCAGATCCTGGTGCATCATCAGTTTTTGATGGAAACTCAGTGTTTTCAACAGGTATTTCTGGATCTATTTTTATTTTAGATGAACTAGCCACAGGTACTATTTGAGCATCCTGCACTATATGTTCCTTCACAGAAATGTCAGAATATTTTTGGTCATTTAACAATGAGTTCAATTTTTCTTCAATGGTTGTTATTCTTGTTTTCATTCTTGGAAGACTAGATAAACTCTCATTGATAGTTGAAAAAGATAATTGATTCTTATGTTGAAAAGATGAAAAATAGTCATTCAATCTTTTCAGATTTATCTTATCTATCTCTACCTCCTGGCAACAGGCAGATACAGTATCTTTTAGTTTAGACAAATTATTTTTTATATTTTGCCATAAAGCATTTTTCTTTTCATGGGTTGCTTTGTAATGAGACAATTCATCAGAGACTCTCTTTGCTTCACTCTTTAATGCTTGATAACCCTGATCAGTTAACAAACTATTATATCTCTGAGTCAATTGCATATTGTTCATTATATGATTTTGCTTGGCAATAATATCTCTCAAGTGCTCATCATTAATTCTTGCTACATCTGGAGTGTTTCTCAATAAGGAAACTGAGTAACTTTCCAGACTCTCATAGAACTCAGGGTCAAGAGTTTCATCAATCACAGCCATATCAGGATTAATCATTGAGGTAGCAATTAAAAGTAATGGATTAGATACATGAGATATCTGTCTACTATTCCCAGCCTCTATAGGTCTCAAGGTTTCATCCTGCCTTCCTGATTTACCTGAAGGAATAGAGTCAGCCACAAGAAAAGGCACTTGAGAATCAATAGAGGGACGTACCAGGGTTTGCTGGGTATCACCATATTGGGCTTCCTTCTTCTTTTGCCTCCTTGATAAGGGTGGGGAGGAGTGGGGTTGGCCTGGGTGGGCCTTGATGGACCTACCTGAGGTAACTGATGCTGGTTTTGAGCCAAGTAGTCCCACTGAGTGTTGAGCCAGTCCCACTGCCACTTGGACACTTCCACCATCTCTTGGGATTGGGGAGCCAATTGTTGTTGATCCCTGGGAGGAAGAGGTTTCTTCTTCTCTTGGAGAAAAGTATCTGTTCTTCTCACCTTTTCTTCCAAGGCATCTACCCTTACCTTTAGTCTCAAGCTGTCTGTTCTTAACTTCTTTATGTGGGTAGACAGATTCTTTACCTGCTGAGACAACGGCATCTTTTTTATCCTGAAGCCTTTTGGAAGCTCTTCTGGTGGGTTTGTCATGGGCTTCTCATCCTGAGTATTGTCCACTAGGATTTCTACTTCTTCCATCTCTACATCCTGTTTGGGGCAAGGATTTATTAGTTTGAGAAATTCTTCTTGTTAAAGGAGAACTTACAGAAGTAGGCTCATCATAATCAATTAAGTCTAGTTCTTCTTCACGTGCAGCAAAACCACTTTGGTCAGTCATTTTAATATTCTACTGAAATGAAGGAAAGAGACAAAATTAATTAGTCTTTATTTTTAATTTTTATTTAACAGAAATAAAATAAAAATAATAAAAAAAATCTTTTTAGGATAAAAATCAACTTAAATAAAATTAATTTTAAAAAAAAAATTTAAAACCAGGATTATAATATAATCAACTGTAGAAATAAATTAGAATTTTTATTAATAATATTTTATTTTCAGGATTTAAATCAACTAATTTATTACCAGGATTTATTGTCAACTGAAGTAATCAAATATGAATCTTTATTAATTAAAAAAAATTTATTTTAACTGATTACTTAACTGCCAGGACTTAATGTCAACTGAAGTAATTAAATATGAAGTTTTATTTTAAAATTTTATTACTGATCACTTAACTACCAGGACTTAATGTCTACTGAAGTAATTAAATATGAGTTTTATTAATTAAAAAGATTTATTGGATTACCAGGACTCAAAGTCAACTGAAGTAATTAAATGTAAATTATTTATTAATATAAAAAAATATTATTGTCAGGACAATTTGTCAACTGGAACAATTAAAATTTAAATTAATCAGGACAAATGTCAACTGAAAAATTATAATAATTATTTTATTAATAAAAAATATTATTGTCAGGACAATTTGTCAACTGGAACAATTAAAATTCAAATTAATCAGGACAATTGTCAACTGAAAAATGATAATAATTAATATTAGAATATAATTATTTTATTACTTCTGGGACTAAGAACAGTTATTGCTCTATTATGGTCAACCAGGAAAAATAAAAAAAAATATAATAATAAAATTAAATTCCAAATTACCAGACACCTCCCCCTGCAAAATGAGCAAATTAATGCCACTTACAGAGTGCTGAGTAAAATGAAATACGTAGCAAATGAAGAGTAAAGAGTAACCCACAAATAGTAATAACAATAATTACCACGATATATACGATGTTTAGTCAGTATATGAACTTAAGTTCTGGAGCGCGGTTCAATTCCCGTTCACAGCAAAAAACTTTTATCACGTGACGTATGACGTTCGTCATTTTCTCGCCTTCTCTCGTCCTTTACAGGTACTTGTATGCCAATGGTCCCCTTGATTATGCCTCAAGTAATGTTGCGCTGTCAATATTTTGGAAAGGATCCCAATTTTCAAGGTTCACTTTTGGTCTAGAAGCTTTGGTACGGAGTTTGTATGAAGATTTTAAGGATTAATTGGACTCTGAATAATTTGGTACGTATTTCTCAATCAAAGTTGATGTTTACTCAATAATAAGAGGTAGATTTAAAATATTTATATAAGTTATATATTAGAATTACGTCCTTGTAAATACTAAAGATATAAAATATAAGAAATAAGTATTATATTGTAGTTGTAGTAATAAGTAAGTTGGTAAAAAGAATGATTAAAAGACAACAAAAAGAGAGGCCTTTTATAGGCAAAGGAGAGACAAAGCACGGCAATCAAATTCTAAAAACAGTAGTATGAGAGAGAGAAAAGAATATTCCAGAAGGAGTATTTCAAATAATAAAGTTATTCTAAAAAGAAGGCGTCAAAAAGATGTATTTACAGAGTATGTCAGAAATACATCAATTTATTTAATATTTACTGTAGAAGTCAATTCTAAATAAGAAATTTGAATTTTTTGTATATATTTAATACTATTTGAATATTAAAATCTTATTTTATCTTAATATCTATTTTTTAATATAAAAATTTTATTTTTTCCAACCTGTCAAATGAGCACAGTGTTAGAGAAAAATATAAGGGACAATTTTATATTTTTAATTTTAATTATTTATTTAATTTTTTAATTTTATCATTCTGTAATTAGTTAATTTATTATAACTAATTTTAATGTAACTAAATTATAATTAAATAATAATTAAAATGATAAGGTGCAGCTTCATCCAGTAAATAATTAATTTTTTCACTGGGTAAGTCTAGTAGCCTGGCTGACAAAAGTAATAAATTAGTACGTCAACAAGGGCATCAAATTTATTAGCAACAAAGTTTGAATTCCTTGGACTGTCACAATTATTACACAATAAATAATCAATTATATTACTTTCACGGGATTAAAGATCTCTCACTGAGGTAATATAATTGTTTTAAAGTTTTTATATTATAAATTTATTATTAATTTTATTCCCTTTGACATATACTTTTGAGCACCGTGTTAGGGAGTAAAAATTGTAAGGGACATTTTATTTATATTATTTATTTATACTACTTATTGTACTTAACTTACTTAATTGTAAGTACTACTTAAGTAAATAAATAAATAAATTTTATTAAGAAGAAAGGCGTGGCTTCAACTCAGTAAAATAATTAATTATTTTACCGGGTAAGTCTAGTAGCCTGGCTGACAATAATAGTGTTTGTGGCTTAATTGCTGATTCACTGAGTGTAATTGTTCATTATTTTTTATTCTTTTTTCCTAGTTGACCATAATAGAGTAAAACTCTTAGTCCTAGAAGACAATCAATTTTTAATAAATTAATAAATTAATTTTATTATTATTTTTTGTTTATTGGTTGACCATAATAGTACTCAGTACTTAGTCCCAATATTACCATTATATTAATTTTTGGTAGCAATTATTTTGGTTGACTTATAAAACCTTTTTTGTTTGGTCCCATTTTAATTATTGTTAATTCTTAATAAATAATTGTAATTACATTTATTTGTATTACATTTTTTGTTAATTAATTGATTTTTTAAACACAATTTAATTTTTTTTTTAAATTCAATAAATTATATTTTATTTTGAAATAACAATTTGAATCATTAAATAATTTTGATTCTATTTTAACAGTTTAAATGTCCAGTAGTTTGGCTAACAGCATGGATAACTTACATGTGGATGAGATTCAAGTGGATGTTGACGCTGAATCTGTAGGTTCTTCTAAATTAACTTAAAAAAATTATTCAGCTGACAAAAAACCTTCAGGATGTGGAAATGGCAGGAGAAGTGGCGAACCCCCCTCACCAAACACCTCTGAAAGAAGTAAAACCTCTAATAAATCAGGACAATCAACTCAAAGGTATAAAAATAAAAAAGATACCTCTAACACAACAAGTAAACAATCTGTCCAGTCACATCAAAGAGCTGAAAGCAGAAAGCATGAAGTACAAGGCAAGGGTAGAGATACTCTGGCAGCAGATGCAGGAATTATTAAATCCCAAACAGGCTTAAACTCCTCATTTCCGAGCCTCCCAGCCTCAGCCTCAGCCTCAACCTCAGCCCAATCAGGTACCCAGATCCTTCACGCAAAATCAAAGCACTCTGCAGGTGGAGCAGTGGAATGGGATTACTTGATGAGCCATTACCAACAGAATGTTCAGCAACCAACAGCTCAACACCCTGGCCTGTCCAGGACACCAACCTACAATCCATCTCCTCAGCCCCATCCTTATCAGGGAGGCAGAAGAAAGAAGGCACAGGGGAAGTTTCCTCCCTTTCCATGGTGAGTAATTTGTTTGATAAACATGTTGGTATGTATAATAACAAATCTTCTTCAGGAAATATTGTGGATTCTGGTTAAAGAACAGTTAAACCCTTAAAAAGACAAATTCCTTTAATGAGTAGCCCCAATGATGTAATTAGCAAATTATCATTTGATGAACCTTTACATTTGACTTCTATTTCTTTAATTAATCCTTCTCTTGCAATTAAGAATGATTCTGTTTCCCCTGAAGTCTACACTTTAATTGAGAAAAATTCTGAAGAAATATTGAAAGATACACTTGATTTTAATGTTGTGAAAGATAAACATTTGAGAGATATGTTAATACATGAGAGTGATAGATTAAATAATTTGCATTTACATTGCAAAGTGAGTTCTTCTGTTCAAGGCACTGCTTATTTTAAATTGAAAGACACATTAAATAATGTCCTTACTCAACAAAAATCTATTAAATCTGATCACAGATCACTTTCAGATAAATATAGTCACCTACGCAAAATTATTGATGATCTAAAAGATGAAAATACTGCTGTGAAGAATGAAAATATGCTTCTGCATAGTGAATTAAGAAAATTGAAAATTGATTCTCAGAATTTGAGTAATAAATGCTCTATAGATGAGGACAGAAATTTTCTATCTATTTCTAGGATTAATGATCAACTATCTTATATTCCTGATTTGAGAAATAAATTATCTGATCTTGGGAAACTATTTTCTGCATTACAGGCTGTCCAAACTACTCATTATCATGAGTTAAGAAATATTGCTCAAACTGCTGTTAATCATAATAATAAACAGCCTGAACAGAGTGGTTCTTCTCTCCCTTGTAATGTACCAATTTTACCAGCTGAAATTCATTCTGAGAAATCTGTTACATCAAACAGAAATAATTTAAATGCTCACAATGAGCCAGCTACCTCTGTGAATAATGAAATATCTGAACACCTTTCAAGAATTCAATAATTGATAACCTTGAATAATTCATACCATAGGATGGAACATCCCAGTAGTCAGAAAAATTAACCTAAATTGGACCAATATCCTACCTTTGATGGTAATTCTTCATCTGATTGGCAACACTTCATCCAAAGAATTGATAATTTAAAGAGATCTTATAAACTACCTGATGAGGAAATTGTTTCTAAGCTAATTTCTTTATTTTCAAATGTAGCCTTGATGTGGTATGAATCTGTTCTATTAGATAACAACCATTATACATGGAAAGATTGAAAATCCTTGATTGAGAATCAATTTGGTGGTTCAAAATTCAGGTTGGCTCAGCAAAGACTGTATGAGAATACTAGATATGTATCCTCATCTATTGAAAAACCCATTGCTTTTCTTATGAAAAAAAACAAAAATTCTAAGAGCAGTTGATCCAAAGATGGATTATGATATTTGGAGAGATAAAATCTTGTATAAATTACCAAATTCTCTTAGAGATTTAATTGTAGCTAGAACTGAGAATGTGAGGGAACACTCTTCTTTCATTAACATCTGTAATGAGGTACTTCTCAACCATAGATATGAACCAAAAAATTACCTTGGTAAATCTTATCATGATCAAAAATAAATCATCTACAAAGCCCCCAGAAAAACCTGGTAAACCCTCTGCCCCAGAGGCACCTAAAAAATATGCAACAAATACTTGTTATAAATGTAACAAATCATGGCAAAAGGGTCATGTTTGTGACAAGAAGATTCATCTTGTTGAACAAAATGAAGAAACTGATGAAGCTGAATTTGATATCAATAATTCTTCTAGTGAATGTGAAAGTAATATCTCCTATGACAATGAATCTGTTAAAGATGTTTTAACGTTGGAACAGGATGTCCATTATTTAGATAATATATCTGAAGAATGTGTATTGGATTTATCTTCAGTTGAAAATGCTGAAATAATTAAAGATATTACTAAATATTCTATAGCCATATCTCCTTTGAAGGCACCTGTTATCATTAATGGTAAAAATGTTGAGGTAGTTCTTGACTCTGGTGCTGGAGGAAATGTAGTTTCTGAAAGAGCCTTAGCTTCGGTAGATAACGAGTATTTGGGTAAATTGTTACCTATGACTTCTGAAAAATGGAGAGGGTATGGTTCTACCTTGTGTCCCATTGGCAAATACAAAACCTCTGTATTCTTCAAATATAATGGTGGTTTTGTCATAGCTATTTGTGAATTTGTTGTCATGAAAAATGATAATTTAAGCAATTGGTTTATTATTGGTAATGATATTTTAACCATGTTTGGTGTGAAATTGGACCCAGCAAATAATTGCTTCACCTTGGGATTGAATGGCAAAAGAAAATTCAAAATTTCATCCCCTAGAAAACCTTCTGGGCATCTGTAAAAGTCTTGTAACTCACTGATCCAGTGTAAAGGCAGAACAACAATTGAAATGGATGATTTATTAAATGAAATAAATACTTCTTCTTTTGGTGATCAGTTAACTAGTGAAAAAAAGGATTCTATTATTGCCTCAATTACCTCTTTCCCTATGGCTTTTGCTCATGGTTCTCATGTCTTAGGAAGTGTTCAGGAAGAAATGAAAATTACCTTATCCTGTAACTTGAGTGATATTCCTCCTAGTCTTAAGAAAAAACTATATCCTGCTTCTCCAACAAAAAGAAAGGATATTGTAGATAATATTGCCACATTATGAAAAATGAATATCATTGAGAAAGTGGATGTCACCCCCAAATATTGTGTCATCTCCCCAGTCTTAATTTCTTATGAGAAAGATAAGGCTAGATTATGTGGAGATTACAGAGAATTAAATACTTATACTGTTGATGATATTTATCCTTTACCCAGAATTAATTCAATACATGCTACCTTGCAAGGTGAAAAATTTATTAGTTGTCTGGATGGTAATAAAGGGTATCATCAAGTTCCAGTTGAGAAAAATTCTCAAAAAATTTTACTTATTGCTACTCATATGGGAATATATAAGTATGTTAGAACGCCATTTGGCCCTAAAAATTCCCCTTCAGTTTTTCAAAAAGTCATGGATAACACTTTCCATCAGGAAATAATTGAGGGATGGCTCATGGTTTTTATTGATGACATCATTGTTTTTTCTAAAACTTTTGATGAACATATGATTAACTTGAATAGAGTTTTCCAAAAAATGGATGAAATCAATATGACCTTATCCTTAAAAAAGTGTAAATTTGGTTTTCAATCTTTGAAAGTCCTTGGCCATTTTGTGTCAGGCTTACAAATTTGTGTAGACCAAAACAAAGTTGCTGCCATTCAAAATGTGAAAGCACCAACTTCTGTAAGAGAAATCCAAAGTTTTTTGGGTATGTGTGGCTATTATAGACAATATATTAAAAATTATCAGGTCATAGCCTTGCCTCTTACCAAACTAACTAGAAAAGATGTTGCATTCATCTGGAATATTGACTGTCAAAAAGCTTTTGATACATTGAAATGTTACTTAATGAAAGCCCCTATCTTAGCTCTTCCAGATTTTAACAAACCATTTGTCCTGTATACAGATGCTAGCTTTGTTGGTCTGGTTGCTGCACTCCACCAGAAACAAATTATTAATGATAAATCCTCAGAGGTTGTAATTTGTTATATTTCAAGAACCTTGAGAAATAGTGAATTGAAATATGGTGCCACTCAATTAGAGTGCTTAGCAGTTGCTTGGGCTCTTGAGAAACTTCATTACTATCTAGATGACCAAAAGTTTGAATTGGTGACTGACTGTAGTGCTGTGAAGTCCCTCTTAAACCTGAAAACACCTAATAGACATATGTTCAGGTGGCAACTTGCTGTTCAAGAATACAGAGGACGGATGACAATTATCCATAGGGCTGGAAATTTTCACTCCAATGTTGATATGCTTTCCAGATTGCCTCTGCCAAATAATGACTCAAATCATGCTTATGTACCTGATGATGATACTGTTCATATCCATGGTATATTCATAGTTGATATGGAAGAAGAGTTATTACAATTAATACTGGATTCATATAATAAGGATTCTGATTTAAATAAATTAGTTACTATCTTAAATGGTCCTAAGAATGCTTCAATTCAAGCATTGATTGAAACTCTTCCTGAAAAGTATCAAAATGCTTTGATTAAAGGAAAGTTTTCTATTGAAGATGGTTATATATATTATAGAAGAAAGCTTACTAATGTAATTGTGATTCCTCCTTCTATGAAAGAAACTATCCTCAAACTTTGTCATGATGACATATTAGCTGGTCATTTTGATCTTGAAAAAACATTAATTAGAATCAAAAACACTGCTTGGTGGGCTAATATGTCTGAAGATACAAAATTATATGTTGAATCTTGTGATTCCTGCCAGAAATCTAAAAGGTTGACAGGTAAAAGAGCAGGGTTATTACAACATATTGAAGCACCTGATTCTCCTTGGCAAATAATTAACATTGATTTTGTCACTGGTCTTCCTGTAGCAGGTAAAGACAGTTATAACTCTTGTTGCGTAATAGTAGATAGATTCACAAAAATGTGTAAGTTTATTCCTACCCACAAAGATGTATCCACAAAAGAATTAGCTTTCTTATGGTGGTCTTACATGTTTAATATTATTGGTTTTCCAAAAGCCATTATCTCTGATAGAGATCCAAAATTTACTTCTGAGTTTTTGACCTCTTTGATGGATATTTGTGGCTGTGAGTTAAAGTTGTCTACAGCTCACCATCCTCAGACTGATGGTCTAGCTGAGAGACTGATTCAAACTCTGGAAGATATGATTAGAAGGTATTGTGCCTTTGGATTAGAATATAAAGACAAGAAAGATTTACTCATGACTGGGTCACTCTATTGCCTGGTCTTGAATTTGCATATAGTAGCACTGTTCATTTTGTCACTGAGAAAAAGCCTTTTGAGCTTTGGTTAGGTTATGTCCCAATTACTCCTGCTCAGATTCTCAATAATAAATTACCTAAGTTGGAACTACACCCTGGTGTAAAATCTTTTATGCAAATGCAACAGCTATGCAGAAAACATGCTCAAAGATGTATTGGTAAAGCATTTGAATATGAAAAGAAAAGATGGGATAAATCCCATAAAGAATACACATTTAAAAAGGGTGATGAAGTGTTGATATCTACTGTCCATTTCAATTTACAAGGTAACAACAAATTAAAAGATCCTTTTGTAGGACCATTTGTTGTTAAAAGAATGGTTGGAGATAATGCAGTAGAAGTTGCATTGTATTCTCCATATGATAGGAAACATCCTGTTTTTCCCATTTCTTTGCTTAAGCCTTATACTTCCAATAGTGACTTATTTCCCAAAAGAAGGGGAAGACCTAAGAAAAACCCTCAGAAAGTCACAGAAACTGCAGAAATTGATAAAATTCTCAATGATAGAATTATCACTTCTGAAAGAGGTACTGAATATTTATTGAGATATAAAAACAAATCATCTGAACATGATGCATGGATACCTGGCAAGGAGATTTCAAATCTTCCTACTCTGTTAAAAAAGTTCAAAAAGAAAAAATCTTAGCATTTTTTTATTGTTTTTTTAGATTGAGGGAGTGTCAGCCAGGCTATACCAGGAGCCCAGTAAATGATATGTTGATTTATTGGACCTAAAAGAGGGCGTAAGAATTGCATTTGATGTATATAAATTAATATTTTATTGCATAATAAAATTATATAAGTATCTTATTAAATATAAGTGTTATATTAATTTTATTGTTATATAAATTATTTATACATTTAAATTAAGCATAATATATTTTATATTCTACAGATAATGGCACATTTTTATGTTTTTAATAACTATAAATTAATAATTAATTAATTACAAACATATATTATAATTATATGTGTAAAAATGACTTATAATGTAATTAAATTAATTAATTAAATTTATATATTAAATAAAACTTTTCATATATTGTTAACCAATAATATTGAGCGCTTTTTTGACCCTTAATTGTGTCAGAAAAATTATTAAATAAATTATAACACTTATTTAATAACATAGTATTAAAAATCCCCACTTTAAATTACAAATATCATAAAAATAATTATATGTTTCATTTAAACTAATTATTGAATTAATTACATAGTTAAAACATTTAATCAAAATTTCTTTAAACTGGATTGAATTGATTGCATGAGTTTTTGGCATGAAATTAATCCTATTTGTTTTACTTAAACCCTTTACATGTCACTATAATGTCTGTTTTGGATTATTTTACTCACTGTTCTCATGTTTCAAACTTACTTGGTTACTAATTATTTTAATTAAGTGTTTTGGGAATTTATGGTGGGAAAATTAGTTACTTAATCATGGGTTTAGTTTATTGTCTCATGTTTTTTTCTCAATCTCTATGTTTAGTTCTATTCTTTTATACTATTGTTTCATTTAAATACTCTTTTGTAAGTACTCTTTTGTGACGCTTCAGAGGGTCCTTTGCCCCTAAAAGGCTTTGGATAATCCTCTGTAGCTTCATCACTTATTACACTCACATTTTATTACATATTTAAATAGTATACAAATTATTATTATTATTATTAGTCTTATAGTTCTTATATAAATCTTAATAAATTTCAAGGTTGCCTTAAGTCTATCAATAATAACAAGCGTCTGCCGCGCATTGAAAAAAACTACTTATTAATTACTTATATTAGAAATTATTAAACCTTACTGTCATATAAAGTCCCTAAAATCTACTCATTGCCTCTCCTTTAGAATAATTATACTATTTTATTATTTTATTAAATTCCCTTTTACATTACCTTTTCCCTCCTCTCCGTTTCCTCTCCTTTCTTCCCCCTTCTTCTAGACAACCAGCCAATAATATTGCTTTATTGAATGAAATCCACTTAGCGGCACCACACCAAGTGACTGCATGAAATCTGCACTTTCAATATATCAAGACCAAAAAAAAACATATTTTAATAGTTTGTCAGCCTGGGACAAGCTAAAAAATGCAGCAAAGTGGAATCAGGATTCCAACAAAGCTTTGACTCACTCAAGCACCACAATAGACATTTCCAACAAATCCTTGACTCATCCAAGCACCTCAATAGACCTCACATCATCTCAAGCCAGCTTTCCTGATGATTCATTCACAGATTTTCCCATGACTCAATATTCCTCTGTATCTACATGTTCACCTGGGCTTGAAACTACAAAAAGACACTGTATAAGTGAAGCCAGTCAAACTGAAGAAAGAACAAACATAGTTGATAAAATTGGAGAATTCTCTAGAAACTGCCTCTCAGCACTTGTTGAGGGTAATAAAATTTCTATAAAGCAAACAGAACTTACTAAGCAGCAGATTCTTCCCACAAAACAGAAAATTGTAATCCAAAGGGAGAGATTCAAAATGGAAAAAGGAATAAGCCAACAAGAAATGAGAAACCAAGATATTCAGAAACTTTTACACTTAAAGCAAAACAACTGTTGTGCTGAGGAGGATTTGTAAGCTCTAAAAGATATGGAAGATGACTTAAAGAAAATTTCAGGCTGTAGTACTATTAAGTGCTCAGAAAGATTGTTGTCTAGAAGTATTTATGGTCCAGTATGAATATTAGTTGTCCACCAATCCAATTTTTAAGTAAAATATAATATGAAATCAAATATTAGTAACCTGTATAGTAATTATCTCACTAATATAAATGTAAAAGATGCTTACAATTGACAGAAAAATAGAATAAAAATTATATTTAAAAGGCTAATTATTGTAAACAGATAAAGTATATTATATTTAATATAAGATTGTATTGTGTTTGTATAAAATTATTGAATTGAATGATGATTTTTATCCACCAAAACTCCCCTCTATATATACCCAAAATCACTGGAGTACATTCCCCTAATTCCCAGACCCACTACACTGCTATCCCCAGACATTAAAGCACTTTGAGGGCACTCATCTCCCCATAGTGTCCACTTCAAGCAGTTTCACAGGCCCAGTTACCAAGAAAAGTTCCTCCTCACAAAAGAAGATACCAGTACATGTCATTATAACCCCAAAATAAGGAATAAACCCTAAATAAGAATGACTGGTGCCCAAAGAGCTGATTGTGCGTGACTAAAAGTAAAGGAACCTATTAAAATTAACCAATAAAGGAACAAAATAAAAGCCTCATTAAAGAATAACCATAAAAACTGATAATGGAGCCAATATAACTAATTTCCCACACAAAATATACCATTCCCATGCCCATCCATTGACCCAATATCCCAATCCAGAGACCAGAAGAGGTGTGGTAAGTCCAGGGGATGTTCCCATAGCATTGAAAGGTGGTTGACAGCGTAAATTCTTGATCTTTTGGGTGAATATATACATTTGAGGCGTAATTGAGACCTTCTGGGTGCATAACTTGAGGTAACTAATGCTGTCTGTGCATATAATAAGGTTTTATGATGTCATCACTTAATTAATATACTTATTAAGCATATCCCACTTAATTATTAAGTGATCCCATAAGGGTTAACCACCTATAAAGTAATTACTTAGGCAAAAATGACTAATTATGTTAATAATGCATATTAACATATGGGATTTATGCAGGCAGCATAATACCACTACAAAATAGTCATTTTTGCATGACAAAACTTAATATTGACAAGTCATATTTTAAGACTTTTGAATAGCCTATTATGATTTTCTGATAGAAGGAAATTGAACTGTCCAAGCTCAATTTTGATACCTTTAAAAAAGTGCGTATATACCCAGCTTTTAGTATGAATTAACAGCACATTTTGCTAAAAACTCATAATAAAATGCAATAAACAACTGACCACTTAATAAGTTATAATAACATAATATCAAGTCCTTAACACTTATTGTGCTTACATTATACTTATACTTAAGTACTTAAGACTTAATAAAAGTACTTATTTAAACTTTCTAATGTGTTTTATTATATTTTATTGGAGCATTAAGGTAATCAATTCAGGTATCACTTCTCTGTTACTTTTCCACATGTCTTAGACATGTATCTGAAATCTTTTTGATGCTCCATTTAATCAGTCCTGGGGAAACCAAGGCTGACAGAAAAGGTGGCATAAAAGTAGTAGCACTTGAATGTTTCTTTTTACTTACATTTTAGTTTCAATTATATCTACTTTTTATGATAGAGAACTATAGTAGTTAGAAAATTATCAATTTAAAAAAACATGGAATGATTATTTTAGGTGGAATTTAAAAAAGGCAACAGAAAATTTGAGATGTAAGATAAACCATAGTGACAGTGTATATATATATTAAGGTTAAGTTGTTACTGGTATATTAAATCAAATATATGAAGGAAAGAAAAATTATAATGTTTTGCACCAGTTTATAGTGATATTAAAGGATGAGAAATAATTGGTATATAGCATCTATTATAGGTTGAGTTGTAATGGTTACATTGCATCTATTAAAGTGTGAGTTGTAATGGTTACATTACATCAAGTATTTGAGATCTTTGGAGACAAGAAAATGCCTTCAAGAGGGAGCTTATATATGCTAAAGCTCCCTCTTTGAGCCTAGTTCTCCTCTTCTCAGAGGATATGCAATTTGCAAGTAAGTGAGTTAGCAAGGAATTTCAGAATAGCTAATATGCTCATGAAAAAAAGACTCACCTGTAATGAAACTCCTTGAAAAGAGGAAATGGGAGAGCCAACAAAAAGAATCACCTGAAAAATAGTTAATTAGAATATTTTTTTAATGAAACTCCTGAAAAAAAGAAAAAGAAGTGCTGAAAATATGACTTACCTGAAAAAATAATTTGAAGAGTAAGATTTTCCTGAAAACAAAAAGATGATACACCAAAATTAATAGCAAAGAGATAAAAAAATAGAAAACAAGCACCAAAAAAAGACTCACCTAAAAAATGGGATCACAGAATTTCCCCTGAAAAATAAAATTAATTGCAATAATTTTTTTTTCTGAAAACAAACAATAAGAAGATACCACAAAAAAAACTCACCTGTAATATAAGGAATATACTTTCCTTTTGAGTCTTCAGAAAAAAAATAAGGAAGAACAAAAAAAAATTAGTGCCTAAAAACAAAAAGAAGCAACCACAAAAAAACACATTTTTTCAGGTGAGTCTTTTTGTCAGCCTGGATATTCCCAGGACTGAGAGAAAAGTACTTATAAATTATTTTAAACACATGTAGTATGCATTGGAACAATAAGTAAAGGTACACAAGTTGTATACATAAGTGAAATTAATGATTACATACAATATATGCCATTTTAATACCTTATATACATGCATATATCCACCTTTTATAAGTCTTATGTACTTAATATTAAGTTGGAATATGTCAGGGTAATCTTAAGAGCCTTAAAAATCAGGCTACATAATTTTTAAGTAAACTTGAAGCTGTTGTTTCATTGTTTTATGGAAAAAAAAGAATCATGCTTTAAATAACTTAAAAGTTGAGTATATGCGCTATAAATTTAATAATATTAAAATTGCGCCTTGACAGATCAATTTTTGTTAATTAGGAATATTTTTTTGGCTACTCAAATTAATAGCAATAACACTTTTCAAATTTGGTGTATTTTATGCCAGAAATGGCTTCTGTGTACTGGCCACATACTTCCTTCATTTTTTGCATGTGAGTAGCTTTATTTTTAGCAAAGTTAGATTTTTCACACTATAATTACCCCACATTCTATGCCCACTATGGGGAAACACACTAAAATAGGCGACAGGTGCTTGTTTAGTCTCCTAAATCAATTATAAGTGCATTGACCTCATTATATGCACTAATTTCATTTATAATTTCAAGTTTGGCGTCAAATATTCACTAAAATACTTAAATTCACCTATATTAGTCAAGTATTTACCCATGAAAGAGCCTTCCAAAGACTGCATTCAGTTACCCCACATCTCATGTCCTCAATTGGGTTTCTCAGTGGTTTTTCAGTCAATATTGGTCATAATTGGATGGGGATTTCACATATTAATTTGGAATAATTAGTCCCTTCATTTCTATTGTTAATCCCCCTTAATATAGTGTATTATTTGGTGCTATTATTTCTTTTTTTCTTTTATTTTAAGGTATTACAAGAATATACTCTCTTTTTTGCTTATTCTTTGATTTTGATGGATTATCCCTATTACCCCAGGATTTTGGCAGTTAATAACATTCTAATTATGTTATTGGTCATTCCTTATGTTGATGGAAAAGTGTATTGGATAGAATGAGGAGTCATTGGCCATGTATAGGATTGGTAAATTAGGGGGACACATTGGAAAATTATTGCATATAAAAAGAGGGGGTTTTCGATCTTATTTTCTACATTCTTTATCATTAAAATTAAAATATATAACCATTAAAATTACAATACATATCAATAGTAATTTTTAAAGTCTTTGAATAGTATCTGAATTATTAAATCTAGTTTTCTACCAACTATAAGATTGTAACCCAGTTATAATTTGTGATTTTAAAGTTACAGAGACCCTTATATTGAGTTATATTTTAATACTTATTGGATTTGTACTACAGTAATCATATAGGACCATTAAAATCTTCTAGAAAACTGAATAATCAATCTATTCACATCTATGTACTTAAAATCAGCCTGACAATTTTTTTAGCCCTTGTTTTCTGTTTTTTATTTCTCTTTCCTATTAATTTTGGTGTATCTTCTTCTTGTTTCAAGAAATATGTTTTGAGTAACTAATTTTTTTTGGTTCTTCTTTTTTTTTTTCTGAAGACTCACAAGGAAAAAATATTAGATTACAGGTGAGTTGTTTTTGTGGTTGCTTCTTTTTGTTTGTTTTCAGAAAAAAAATTTTATTGCAATTAATGTTATTTTTCAGGGAATATTCTGCAATCTCATTCTTCAGGTGAGTCTTTCTTTGGCACTTGTTTTCTCTTTTTTTTTCTTTGATATTGATTTTGGTGTACCATATTTTTTTCCTCAGGAAAATCTTAATCTTTATATTATTTTTTCAGTAAATCATATTTTCAGCACATCTTTTTCTTTTTTTCAGGAGTTTTATTGAAAAAATATTCTAATTACTTATTTTTCAGGTGAGTTTTTTTTTCCGGAGCATATTAGATATTTTTAAATTCCTTACTAACTCACCTATTTGTGAATCTCACGTCCTCTGAGAAGAGGAGAACTGGGATCTAGGAGGGAGCTTTATGATATATAAGCTCCCTCTAGAAGGAAATTTCTCGTCCCTACAGATATCAAATATTTGATACAATGTAGCCATTAAAACCCAAAATTTAATAGATGCTATGTACCAATTATGACTCATCGTTCAATAGATGCAATGTACCAATTAAAACTCACCATTTAAGATCAATATAACCTGGAATGCAGCATTATAATTTTTCTTTTCCCCATATATTTGATGCCATGTACCAATAATAAGTCAGCCTTAATATCTATATACCCCAGGAATATAATTTGACTCACCTCTCAATATTTTAATTTTTATAGCTTTTCTTCTCATTATATTAACTAGATTTTTATTTATATCTTTGTAATATTTTTATTTTTCAGAGTAATTAATCTATTTTTATATTATATAGCTTATTTTTCAGGCTGAGTTCAAGTCCAGAGACGTGAATAGCTTAATTAGTCAGCTGTCTAGAAGATTTAAATGGTCCAGTATGAATAATGTTGCACAAATTCAATATAATGTTCTCAGTAATTTTGTCAGCCTAGATATCCCCAAGACTGAGTAGTTCATATTTTTAAAATAAGATAACTTTTATTGAATTAAGATTATAAGTTAAAATTAAAGTTATTGTCAGCGGGTTGTCTAGAAGAAGATGAAGAAGAAGAAGAGATGGAACAGAGGAGAAGGAAGTAATAAAGAGAGGATAAAAAAAGAAAGAGAGAAATGAAAATGATAAAACTAATAAAATAACTAAATCAAAATAAGAGAAATGCAACAACAGTTTATGAGGAATGACCCAACAGTGAGGTTTTGGTTTATTTGTAAGTATTTATTTAAGTAAGTAAAGTCTTCTCTGCACGGCTAACAATTAGTATTACTAATAAACTTAAAGTAACCTTATATTATTTATTGAATATTTAGATTAGATTTGTAATACTAATAAAAATAATAATAACTTGTTGTAAGTATTTAAATGTTTGTAATGTAAGTGATGCGGCTACAGGGGATTATCCAAAGCCTTTTATAGGCAAGGGATCCTCTGAAGTGCCACATGTGAGTAATTAAAAAATAGTAATAAGGTAAAACAAGAATATAAAAGAATATAACTAAAACATAGATATTGAAAGAAAAACATGAAACAATAAACTAAACCCGTGAGTAAGTAACCAATTTTCCCACCATAAGTTCCCAAAAACAATTAATTAAAATAATCAGTAGCTAAGTGTCAGCCAGGCTATACCAGGAGCCCAGTAAATGATATGTTAATTTATTGGACCTGAAAGAGGGTGCAAGAATTGTATTTTATGTATATAAATTAATATTTTATTGCATAATAAAATTATATAAGTATCTTATTAAATATAAGTGTTATATTAATTTTATTGTTATATAAATTTTTATACATTTAAATTAAGCATAATATATTTCATTTTTTACAAATAATGGCGCATTTTTATGTATTTATAATTATAAATTAATAATTAATTAATTATAAACATATATTATAATTATACATGTAAAATTGACTTATAATGTAATTAAATTTATTATTTAAATTTATATATTAAATAAAACTTCATATATTACTAAACAATAATATGGGGCGCTTCTTTTGACCCTTAATTGTGTCAGGAAAAATTATTAAATAAATTATAACACTTATTTAATAACATAGTATTAAAAATCCCCACTTTAAAATTACAAATATTATTAAAATAATTATATGTTTCATTTAAACTAATTTTTGAATTAATTACATAGTTAAAACAATTAAGTAAAATTGCTTTAAACTGGATTGAATTTATTATATGAATTTTTGGCGTGAAAAAATTTTTATTTAGCTTATCCATAGCCCTATAATACTTATTAAAGTGTTAATGGAGTCAGAATATACTTATCTTAAGTGATATTAAGTAATTATAGACATAAATAAGCTTATATGTATACATAAATCTCATATTCAGTGAAATATGTAGTTATATTATGTATATATAGGTCTATAAGTAGGTTTAAACCTCTAAATAGCCTATAAACTTGATTATTCTGCTTATTTTAGGTAATGTGGATTTATTAAGTGGACTCACAACACCTACACAAGCATATACACCCTTTTCAGGTACATATATTGAGTTTGGACAACTTAATCTGCTTCCTTTGTTGGATTTTGTCAGTTTGTGCTAGTATATAAGTATCATTTAATAGTAAATATTAATGGTCCAACTACTTATTGGTAAATGATTTAGTGATTAAACCTCATGGGAAGACTAATAAACTAGTTATTCTCAATTTAAACTCACAATACTTGGATGTTATGCGTGCTAGTGGTGGAAAAAAGAATAATAAAATATAGTTATAGCTTATGTAACGATAATATCAATTTATAAAGGCTTTATAATATATTTCCATATGATAATAATTGTGTTGTAGTGTTTATTTGATTGGTAGTAAGTAAGTGATGTCTAATACCTGTCAAAATCCTCCCTTACTTATACCAAAATCCACTGGAGTGCACAGACCTTCCATCCAGATGATGTCACTGATATCCCTGGAAATTACAGCACTTTGAGGGCCCATCACCTCCCCATGGCGTCAAATTCAAGAATTTTCAACATCCAGACCTCAATTAAGGCCCCTCCATCACAATTAATGATACCACAGACCCATATCATAAATAGAATAGACTGATAAAAGTGGATACCATAAAGAAACAGGTAAAAAAACTCATCCAAAGAATATATAATGAAACCCAAAGCATATAAAGGAACCAAACTAACTGTCCAAGTTCCCAATATCATCCCCAAGCATCCATATTAACCCAGTAATCATATCCCAACCCATAAATTTGTGAAAATCCATCCAAGGAAGCAGATTAAGTTGTCCAAACTGGATATATGCGCCTGAAATAGGTGTATATGCTTGTGTAGGTGTTGTGAGTCCACTAAATCCGTACATATGACCTAAAATAAGCAGAAAAATAAAGGTTATAGGCTATTAAGAGGTTAAAACCCACTTATAGACCTAAATATACATAATATAACTACATATTTCACTAAATATGAGGTTTATGTATACATATAAACTTATGTATGTCTATAATTACTTAATATCACTTAAGGTAAGTATATTATGACTCCATTAACACCTTAATAAGTATTATTAGGCTATGGATATGCTATTCAAACTACTGTAAGTCATATAATAGTGTAATAATTGTATATATATGTATTATTACCATATATATAGGTTTTTTAACCTTATTTTTATGTAATAAGCTTAATGTAATTAAGTTTATCTTATTTTAAACATGAGAATTACTCACTCCTGGTGATACTTACGCTGACACTCCCTCACCCAAAAAAACAATAAAAAAATGTTAAGACATATTAAATAATAAGTAAGGAGTGAATAGAAAAAATAATTTTAAAATTTCTATGATAAATATACTGAATTAAACAGTATTATTTAGATTTAAGTTTTTTCAAGAGATTTTTAAGATCAGAGATTTCATTTTCTGGAATCCACTGGTCATATTCACTTGATTTATTTTTAAATTTTATTAGATACTCAACTCCCTTTTCTTTAGTAAGGTTTCTCTTTTTGAGTATCTTTTAAATTTTTGCCTTTTCAACTATTTCTTCAGGTTGCTGTTTATGCCTTCCTGATCTTTGTGAAAATGGAGCAGTATCATTAGAATGGTATGGTTTTATAAGAGAAATAGGAAATACTGAGTGTTTTCTATCAATGGTGCATATAGAATAACTTCAACAGCATTGGTACCAACCATATTTTTTACTACAAATGGTCCAATGAATGGATCCTTCAGTTTGACATTACCATTTAAATTTAAATGTAGTGTAGAAATAAGGACTTCATCACCCTCTTTGAACATTTGTTCTTTATGGGCTTTATCCCATCTTTTCTTCTCATACTCAAATGCCTTATATATACATTCTTGAGAATGCTTTCTGCATAATTCTTGCATATGAAGAAAAGATTTTGTACCTGGATGGATAACCAACCTAGGTAATTAATTAAGAGTTTTAGCAGGGGTATTAGGTACATAACCCAACCATAACCCAAATAGCTTTTTGCCAGTGACAGAATGTGTTATACTATTGTATGCAAATTCTAAGCCAGGGATAAGGGTTACCCAATCATGTGTGAATTTGTCATTTTCTTTAAAGTCAAGACCAAAATCAAAATATCTTCTTATCATATCTTCTAAATTTTGTATCTTTCTTTCTGCTATCCCATCAGTTTGTGGGTGGTGTTTTGTAGAAAGTTTTAATTGACACCCTGAAACATCCATAAGTGATTTCCAGAACTCAGAAGTAAATTTGGGATCTCTTTCTTAGACTATTGCTTTGTGGAAACCTGCTATATTTAAAATTTGTGTCCACCATAAAAAAGCTAAGTCCTTTGCAGAAACCTCTTTGTGGGTAGGAATATATTTACACATTTTTGTAAACCCATCTACAATTACGCAGCTGAGTTATAACTCTTATGCCCTGCTATTGGCAAACCTGTTACAAAGTCCATGTTAACCATTTCCCATTGAGCTTTTGGTTGACAAGCTGTTGTAATAAACCAGCTCTTTTGCCTGTTAATCTTTTAGATTTTTGACAAGAATCACATGTCTCAACATATTTTTGAACATCATTAGACATGTTAATCCACCAAGCTGTATTTTTTACTCTGGTTAATGTTTTATGGAAGTCAAAATGACCTGCTAATATATCATCAAGACATATGCTTAACATTAACTCCTTCATTGAAGGGGAATTACAATTACATTGCTTAATTTTTTTCTGTATTATATAAAACCATCCTCAATGGAAAATTTTCCTTTTTCTAATGCTTCTTTATACTTTTGTGGTAATGTTTTTATTAAAACAGTAATTGAAGCATTAGATGGATCATTTAATATTGTAGTAAGTTTACTTAAGTCTGGATCTGAAGCATAATTATCAAGAATTGATTGCATGAATCCATCCTCAAGATCTACAATATAAATGCCATAAATTTTAATAATCTCTGTTTCAGGAGCATAAGCAGGATTATCATCATTATTTGGTAGAGGTACTCTAGATAACAGATCTAAATTAGAGTGTAAGGTTACTGCTCTATGATTAATAGTCATCCATCCTCTGTATTCTTGTTTAACTAATTGCCATCTAAACATATTTCTATTTGGAGTTTTCATTTTAAGAGTGACTTAACTTCACTACAGTCAGTTATTAACTCAAATTTTTGGTCTTCCAGGTAATAATGTAGCTTCTCAAGAGCCCAAAATACTTCCAAAAATTCAAGTTGAGTAGAACCATATTTCAATTCACTACTTCTTAGATTATGTGAAATATAGCAAATTACTACTTCTGACATTTTTCCTTCAATAAGTTGTTTTTGATGCAAAGCAGCACCCAGACCAATTAAACTTGCATCTGTATACAATACAAAAGGCAATTGGAAATCTGGTAATTCCAAGATAGGAGCTGTCATCAAACATTCTCTTAACTTATTAAAAGCCTGTTGTCTTTCATTATTCCAAATGAAAGCTTCTGATTTCTTTATCAGTGTGTTCAATGGTGCAGCAATTAATTGGTAGTTTTTTATGTATTGTCTATAATAATCACACATACCAAGAAAAGATTGCACATCCTTTACATTTTGAGGAATTCCAATATTCTTGATTGCAGCCACCTTTTTTTGGTCTACACATATTTGTAAGCCAGATACAATATGGCCAAGCACTTTCAAAGACTCAAACCCAAATTTACATTTTTTCAATGCAAGGATCATTTTTATTTCATCCATTTTCTGAAATACCTTATTTAAATTGACTAAGTGTTCACCATATGTCTTAGAGATCACTATAATGTCATCAATGTATACCATTAACCATCCCTCAATCATTTCATTATGGAATGTTATATCCATTAACTTCTGAAATGCTGAAGGAGCATTTTTTGGTCCAAATGGCATCCTGACATATTTATATATTCCCATATGTGTTGTTATCAACAAAAAGTTCTGTGAATTCTTTTCTACATGAATCTGATGGTACCCTTTATTTCCATCCAGGCAGCTTATATATTTAGCACCTTTAAGGGTAGCATGTATAGAGGCAATCCTTGGCAAGGGATAAATATCATCCGCTGTGAATGTATTTAATGCTCTATTATCACCGCACAGTCTTGCTTTATCTTGTTAATAATAAATTAGCACTGGTGATATTACACTATATTTTGGTGTAGTTTCAACCTTTTCAAGAATTTTCATTTTTAATAACATCTTAATATTATCCTCTATGTCTTTCCTCTTCATTGATGAAGCAGGATATGGTTTCTTCTTAAGACAAGCAGGAATATTATCCATATCACAGGTTAAACTAATTTTCATCTCATGATCTTTTACCAGGCCAAGTTCATTGGTTCCATGTGCAAAAGCCATTGGAGATGCTTTAATTAAGTCCAAAATATTTGTTTTCTCAGTTTTACTTATCTGAGTGCCAAATGATGCTTTTGAAATTTCTCTTTCCAGAAGTTCCATTTCATTGGATTCTATTCCTTTGCAAGGAATATTATTTACTGACTCTATGTGTAAGACCATGTTAAAACAATTTATTTAAATTTTCCTTTTACCATTCATGCCAATTGTAAAATTATTATTAGCAGGGTCTAATTTAACACCAAACTTAGTCAGAATGTCATTTCCAATGATAAAACAGTTACTACAATTAGTATTGTCCATTACTACAAAGTCACAAGTTACTCTAACATAACCATGTTGATGTATAAAGAAAACAGAAGCATTGTATCTACTGATGGGGTGCAGTACTGATCCAAAACATCTCCAATTTTTACTCTGAAGGGGTACAAGCTTTGACTTATATTCAATATCAATTTTCTGTAATGTATTTGTTGAAACAACAGAACCAGCAGCTCCTGTGTCCAATACTTTATTTATATTTTCTCCAGAAATGATAGCTGGAACCGTGATAGGCATCATTTTCAAGCTATCAGCTTGTATATCCCTAATGATTTCAGCATCCTCAAAATTCATTAAAGATTCATTTGAGTCCATATTTAATTTTGGAGTTTCAAAGATGGACAAATCATCTTCCAACATACAGACTTCATTTTCATCATTATATGAGATATTACTGTCATAATCACTTAAATCTTTACTTTTTTCCGTTTCATTTTCAGATATATGCTGATTTTCAACAATATTTAAATTCTTCTCACATTTGTGAACTTTAACCCAACGTTTATTACACTTATAACAAGTATTAGTTTCATACTTTTTAGGTACTACAGGTGCAGTAGGTTTTTTCTGCTTCTCCTGAAGTGTTTTTGAATTCTGATGTTTCACAGGTTCATTATTTTGTTTATAAGTGGAGTACCTTGCTTCATACTTATGTTTTAATAATAATTCATTACAAATATTAATAAATTCATAATATTCATTAACCATTATTGTTCTAGCTACAGCAATGTCTCTGACAGATATAGGTAATTTATACATTATCTTATCTTTCCATAAGTTAAAATCCATGTTTGGATCAATGGCTTTTAATATTTTATTTAAATTCATTAAAAATACCATAGGTTTGTCACCATTCAACGGATTATACCTAGTTTTCTCATACAGTCTCTGCTTAGTGAGCCTGAATTTAGAACCTCCAAATTCTTTTTCAATAAGTTTTTTCCATTCAGCCCAAGAGTAATCCTTACCCTCAATAAAAACAGCTTCAAACCATAATAAAGCAACATCTTTAAATAAAGAAATTAATTTTGATGTTATTTCTTCATCTGGTAACTTATATGAGAGTTTCAAGATGTCAATTCTTTGAATAAAATTTTGCCAATCAGAGTTGGCTTCCCCATCATAAGTTGGGTACTGATCAATCTGTGGCCAGTTCTTTTGATTGGATTTTATTTCACTTATCTTAGGTAAATTCAATAACTCATTTACTCTGGATAAACTGTCGGATTTGTGACTTACATTTGTATTTTCAGACTTGACTCTACCACCAGATGGTTTTACTTGTGGTGGTATGGGGAATGATTGAGATTCATTTTTGCCAATGAAAGGATTATTATTATACTGAGTATACTTATTATTATCCTGATTCATTAGTAGATTTGCAGTTTCAATCTCAACTTTAGTCAATCTTTGTAGCATCTCAGAGACACTCTGATTTGTCTGGGCAAAAGATAATAAATAGTACTGTTGTTATTTACAAAAGATAAGTCAGGTGTATCTACATCAAAACCTAATTTTCTCAAGTCCTCCTCAATTCTCTGTACAAATTCTACATCAATAATATTACCTATATTGTAATCATCAGTATTGTGTTCAATCTGAGAGGCTCATCTACTTACCATGGGATTTGTGCAAGCCCTGATTTTTGGAGCTTTTCTTTTCCTTTGTAGGGGTGAGCTGAGGAAGTCTGATGAGAGGGAGGATCCCTGTTGCAATTGTGACTGGACCATTGCTGGTGGAAACAATCCCACTTCCATTTCTCTACCAGAATTTTTTCCTGGGAATGATGTTAATCTCCTTGGGTAGGGGGTTGTTGGCTTGGCTGCCCTACCTTTAACTCTGCCAAGGTTTGATTCATCTGTTGGAAACCCACCTTGCAGTTGTTTTGCAACTGCTCTACCTCCTTTAGCATGAAAGAATTTGATTCCTCCAGTTTCAGAACCTGCTTTTCAAGATGAGACAGTTGATCCTGCAGAGGAGGTGAAGTCTTTTTGATTGTTATCTTTTTGAAGAGGGTGTCCTTTTCCTCTATGATCATTGACTCTGGTTGTGGGTATGATTGACCCTCCATGGTGATGTCCTGGAGCAATGTTTTTAGCTTCAGACCTGGTGTTATAAGCAGTTTTTTCACTTACATTGTCCTTTTGAGCACTCATTGTGTCTTTAAATAAAAATTTTACATGTCTACAAAAGGTAAAACCTAAATGTTAATTAGTAGACAAGAAATATTAGCAATACAATTACTAATAAAAGCTCTGGAGCTTACCCTGAATTTATATCTTAATTTATTTAAATAAAATATAAGAAAAATTCAAAAAAATTTGTTAAAAGTAAAATAATAAGTTTAACTAGACCTTTATAGAGGTGAATAATTAGCTTACCAATCTTTAACCAAATACCAATTTAATTGGGTGTTATATTGGTGACCAAATACCAAGTGAAATTGGGTTTATATTGGGTACAGTTACTACTGTAAATACCTAATTTTTATTATAAAAAATTAGCACAATTATTATAAGGGTTCTTTTCCGAAATCACTGAGCTATTATGACCCACTAATGTGCTGAAGACCCAAATATTTGGTTTGTTTTGAGATATACTAGAGTAAAAATCATGTCCCAAGGCTTATACTAAATAATAAGTAAAAACTAAGGAAAGACCCCCAATTTTCAGTTTATGCTAGAATATAAGTATGATTTAATAGTAAATATTAATGGTCCAACTACTTATTAATAAGTTTTTTAGTGATTAAACCTCAGGGGAAGACTAATAAGCTATTTATTCTCAATTTAAACTCACAATACTTGGATGTTATGCGTGCTAGTGGTGGAAAATAGAATAATAAAATATAGTTATAGCTTATATAAAGATAATATCAATTTATAAAGGCTTTGTAATATATTTCTACACAATAATAACTTTTTTATAGTGTTCATTTGATTTTTAGTAAGTAAGTGATGTCTAATAACTGTCAAAATCCTCCCTTACTTATACCAAAATCCACTGGAGTGCACAGACCTTCAATCCAGATGATGTCACTGATATCCCTGGAAATTACAGAACTTTGAAGGCCCATCACCTCCCCATTGCTTCCATTTCAAGAAGTTTAAACACCCAGACCTCCAGTAAGGACCCTCCATCACAATTAATGATACCACAGACCCATACCATAAATAGAATAAACAGATCTAAGCAGATACCATAAAGAAACAAGTAAAATAACTCATCCAAAGAGGATAAAATGAAACCCAAAGCATATAAAGGAACCAAATTAACTTTCCAAGCTCCCAATAAAATCCCCAAGCATCCACATTAACCCAGTAATCATATCCCAACTCATAAATCCATGAAAATTCATCCAAGGAAGCAGATTAAGTTGTCCAAACTGGATATATGCGCCTGAAATAGGTGTATATGCTTGTGTAGGCGTTGTGAGTCCACTGAATACGTCCATATGACATAAAATAAGCAGAAAAATAATATTTATAGGCTATTAAGAGGTTAAAACCCACTTATAGACCTAAATATACATAATACAACTACATATTTCACTGGATATAAGGTTTATGTATACATATAAGCTTATGTATGTCTACAATTACTTTATATCACTTAAGATAAGTATATTATGACTCCATTAACACCTTAAAAAGTATTATTAGGTTATGGATAAGCAATTTAAAATACTATAAGTCATATAATAGTGTAATAATTATATATATATGTATTATAATCAGATATATAAGTATTTTAACCTTATTTTAAAGTAATAAGATTAATGTAATTAAGTTTATCTTATTTTAGCCATAAGAATTACTCAGTCCTGGAAATACCTAGGCTGAAATTTTCAGCACTTCTTTTTCTTTTTTTCAGGAGTTTCATTGAAAAAATATTCTAATTACTTATTTTTCAGGTGAGTTTTTTTTTCAGGAGCATATTAGATATTTTGAAATTCCTTACTAACTCACCTATTTTTGAATCTCATGTCCTCTGAGAAGAGAAGAACTGGGATCTACGAGGGAGCTTTATGATATATAAGCTCCCTCTAGAAGGAAATTTCTCATCCCTACAGATCTCAAATACTTGATACAATGTAGCCATTAAAACCCAAAATATAATAGATGCTATGTACCAATTATGACTCATCCTTCAATAGATGAAATGTACCAATTAAAACTCACCCTTTAAGATCAATATAACCTGGAATGCAGCATTATAATTTTTCTTTTCCCCATATATTTGATGCAATGTACCAAAAATAAGTCAGCCTTAATATCTATATACTCCAGGACTATAATTTGACTCACCTCTCAATATTTTAACTTTTATAGCTTTTCTTCTCATTATTTTAACTAGATTTTTATTTATATCTTTGTAATATTTTTATTTTTCAGAGTAATTAATCTATTTTTATATTATATAGCTTATTTTTTAGGCTGAGTTCAAGTCCAGAGACGTGAATAGCTTAATTAGTCAGCTGTCTAGAAGATTTAAATGTTCCGGTATGAATAATCTTGCACAAATTCAATATAATGGTCTCAGTAATTTTGTCAGCTTAGATATCCCCAAGACTGAGTAGTTCATATGTTTAAAATAAGATAACTTTAATTGAATTAAGATTATAAGTTAAAATTAAGGTTATTGTCAGCGGGTTGTCTAGAAGAAGATGAAGAAGAAGAAGAGATGGAACAGAGGAGAAGGAAGTAATAAAGAGAGGATAAAAAAAGAAAGAGAGAAATGAAAATGATAAAACTAATAAAATAACTAAATCAAAATAAGAGAAATGCAACAACAGTTTATGAGGAATGACCCAACAGTGAGGTTTTGGTTTATTTGTAAGTATTTATTTAAGTAAGTAAAGTCTTCTCTGCGCGGCTAACAATTAGTATTACTAATAAACTTTAAGAAACCTTAAATTATTTATTGAATATTTAGATTAGATTTGTAATACTAATAAAAATAATAATAAAGTGTTGTAAGTATTTAAATGTTTGTAATGTAAGTGATGCAGCTACAGGGGATTATCCAAAGCCTTTTATAGGCAAGGGATCTTCTGAAGCACCACATATGGGTAATTACAAAATAGTAATAAGGTAAAACAAGAATATAAAAGAATATAACTAAAACATAGATATTGAAAGAAAAACATGAAACAATTAGCTAAACCCATGAGTAAGTAACCAATTTTCCCACCATAAGTTCCCAAAACAATTAATTAAAATAATCAGTAACTAAGTAAGTCTGAAACATAAGAACTGTGAGTAAAATAATCCAAAACAGGTATTACAGTGAGATGTAAAGGGTTTAATTAAAACAAATAAAATTATTTTAATGCAAAAATTCATGTAATCAATTTAATCCAGTATAAAGCAAAATTAATTAATTAAATAACTAGTTTAAATGAAACAAATAATTAATTCAATGATATTTCTAATTTAAAGTGAGAATTTGAATACCATCTTATTAAATAAGTGTTTTAATTTATTTAATGATTTTACTGAAACAATTAAGGGTCAAAAAAGTTCCCAATATTATTGTTTAATAAGATATGTAAGGCTTTATTTAATATATAAATTTAATTAATTATTTTAATTACATTATAAGTTAATTTTACACTTATAATTATAATATATGTTTATAATTAATTAATTATTAATTTATATTTATTAAATACATGAAAATGCGCCATAATTTATAGTATATAAAATATATCAATCTTAATTTAAATGTATAAATAATTTATATAATAATAAAATTAATATAATACTTATTTTACTTATATTTTATAAGATACTTATATAATTTTAATATGCAATAAAATATTTATATATATACATAACATGTATATTTTTACACCTTCTTTCAGGTCCAATAAATTAACATAAAATTTACTGGGCTCCTGGTACAGCCTGGCTGACAGTTATAATACTTATATATATGGTTATAATGCTTATATATATAATTATTTCCCTATTATATTACTTATGGTAGTTTAAATAGCTTATCCATAGCCCTATAATACTTATTAAGGTGTTAATGGAGTCAGAATATACTTATCTTAAGTGATATTAATTAATTATAGACATACATAAGCTTATATGTATACATTAATCTCATATTCAGTGAAATATGTAGTTATATTATGTATATATAGGTCTATAAGTGGGTTTAAACCTCTAAATAGCCTATAAACTTTATTATTCTGCTTATTTAAAGGTAATTTGAACGTATTCAGTGTACTCACAACTCCTACACAAGTATTTACACCCTTTTCAGGCACATATATCCAATTTGGACAACTTAATCTGCTTCCTTTGTTGAATTTTCACAGATTTATGGGTTGGGATATGATTACTTGGTCAATATGGATGCTTGGAGATGTTACTGGGTGCTTGGAAAGTTTATTTGGTTCCTTTATATCCTTTGGGTTTCATTCTATACTCTTTGGATGAGTTATTTTACCTGTTTCTTTATGGTATCCGTCTTTATCTATTTTCTCTATTTATGATATTGGTTTATGATATCATTAATTGTGATGGAGGGTCCTTATTGGAGGTCTGGGTGTTGAAACTAATTGAGGTAGAGGCCATGGGGAGGTGATGAGCCCTCACAGTTCTGTAATAGCTGGGGATAGAAGTGACATCATCTGGATTGAAGGTCTGTGAACTCCAGTTGATTTTGGTATCAGTAAGGGAGGATTTGATGGGTTATTGGACATCACTTACTTACTATAACTCAAACAAACATCATAAAACAATTATTACTATATAAAAATATACTTTAAAGCCCTTATAAATTGATATTATCTTTATATTAGCTAGGACTATATTTTATCAGCCTATTTTCTACCACTAGCATGCACTAAAATCCAAATATTGTGAGTTAATATTGAGTATAACTATTTTATTAGTCTTTCCCTGAGGTTTAATCACTAAGTAATTTAAAAATAATTATTTGGACCATAAATATTTTCTATTATATCATACTTAAGTACTAGCATATACTGACAAATTTAATCTCACTTAACATAAATGGTATACAGCTTACAGTTGGTAGAAAAATAGAGAAATTGATTAAAACACTATTTAAAAGAATTCAGCATTACTAATCAATATTTTTTGTAATTATTATGGCTATATATTTAAATTTAATGATAAAGAATGTAGAATAAAATCTCAAAATCCTCCTCCTTATATACCCATAAGTTTCCCGATTTTCCCCCTTGAATTACCAATATTTAACATGGCAACATGGGATAAATGCAGGCGTTTTAAGGCCAGTAAAGATAAGCCATTTCTAGCATTAAAAATCATCAATTTTTAGAAGTGTTATTTTTAGACATTTAAGTAGCCAAATCAATTGTCCTAAATAAGGCAAATTGACCTGTCAAAGCACAACTTTAATAGGGGTGTCAGTTCTGGCAAATCCGCACTTAAATAAGTGCGGATTTCCAAAACACACTAGCCCCAATACTGGTGGATTTCAAAATCAAATAAGTCACTTATTTCACTCAAATCCGCACTTTCTCAACCAAAAGTGCTGATTTCACCATCAAGTCCCATTTCACTGATTTGTCAGCATCATCCCATTCATACGCAGCACTCCGCAGAATAACACTTCATAACTCAAAACATCGTACAATTCAATTGGCCATCACACTATGTCGTTTGGGTTCAAATGGTAATGGAGCCGCTTTGAAACGTTTAGAAAATGTCTTTGATTTAGGGTATGGTTCAGTTAACACTTATACCAAACGATGTATCACTGCCATCAACTCCTTGGAATCTCAACTTCTCACCTGGCCAACAAAAGAAGAGCGACTTGAATCATCTCAGGTTATGCAAGCAGAGGGCTTTCCAGGATGTATTGGTTTTGTTGATGGTACTACTATTCCTTTGAGCCAGAAACCTGCTCAAGGTGGAAACAATTACTTTGACTGTAAAAAGAGGTAGATTATTTTTAACTCCTTTCATCCTCCTTGAAACTAACACAAACAAATATATCTTCTTTATAGATATTCAATTAACGTTCAGCTTATATGTGACGTAAACAAAAAATTTATATCATTCTTTGCTGGCTATCCTGGCTCATGTCATGACTCCTACGTCTTCCAAAGAATGCATATTTCAAATGAACCTGAAAAATTCTTTGATGAAAATCAGTATCTTCTTGCAGATTCTGCTTATGTGAATGGAAAGTATGTACTTCCTGCTTTTTGGGGAGCAGCTTCAGAAGACAGTCAAAATGCCAAATTCAACAATCATTTGGAAAAGTCAAGAGTCCGTATTGAACATTCTATTGGAATCTTGAAAGGCCATTTTTCTAGTTTAAGGGAATTAAGAAGTCCTCTTAGAAATAAATCTGAAATGGAGGCGGTGATCAACTGGATTCTGTGTTGCACTATACTTCATAACCTACTTGCTGACCTCAAAGATCAATGGTTAGAGCTGTATGAAGATGAACAAGTTGATTCACCTCCGACTATATCCAACACTTCTATTTCTCAATCAACTAGTATAAGGGCGAAAATCCTTCCAATAACACTCCAACATTTTTCAACGCAATTTTAATTTTTTTCTCTTTCTCTTCAAATTATCAATTTGCATGTATTATTCACTGAGAATGGTAAATTTTTTTGCATATTTTTTTGGTTTTTGAATTTGCTGTTAAAGTCTTATTTTTTTTTCTCTCTGTGTTTTCTTTCATCAACTCAACATGAAATCGCATATTTTCAGCAAACGCATATTTTTTCAGTCACTCAAAGGTTGGGAAAGAGTTGGAAGGGAAGATTAAGGGTTCCGAGGCATTTTAAATGAAGAAAAGGGTCTGGGAGAGGTTGAGAGGGGTGAAATGGGGATCAAAAGAGGATGGCATACAATGGGGCTGGGAGGATAGCGAAAGGCATGGGGAGGGAAGACAAGCATGTGTTGATAGAATTGAAAGGGATGGAGATTGGTGCAAACAGAGTGTGAAAATAGGAGGATGAACTCTGTTCTTTGGGCGAAGAACAGAGTTCACTTCCATAAAATATTAGCTGAAACATAGTTTTCAATTCTGTAAAAACAGTTGTAAGTAATAGAAAAAGTCACTGATTTTTTTTATATGTAATCCTTGCTTTACGAGGAGACTTTTGTGACAAAGCAGATTTTTGAATTACCTTTAAAAGAGGATGGCATACAATGGGGCTGGGAGGATAGGGAAAGGCATGGGGAGGGAAGACAAGCATGTGTTGATAGAATTGAAAGGGATGGAGATTGGTGCAAACAGAGTGTGAAAATAGGAGGATGAACTCTGTTCTTCGGGCGAAGAACAGAGTTCACTTCCATAAAATATTAGCTGAAACATAGTTTTCAATTCTGTAAAAACAGTTGTAAGTAATAGAGAAAGTCACTGATTTTTTTATATGTAATCCTTGCTTTACGAGGAGACTTTTGTGACGAAGCAGATTTTTGAGTTACCCTTTGAGATTTGGAATGTCTGGGAGGCATTATGAAACTGGCACATAACAAGAAAAAAGATTAAAAAGTAGAAGAAATAAGTAAAAAAGAATGTAAACATGCCTGGTCAAAATATTGAAAATGTTGGAGATTGGTGCAAACAGAATGTGAAAATAGGAGGATGAACTCTGTTCTTCGGGCGAAGAACAGAGTTCACTTCCATAAAATATTAGCTGAAACATAGTTTTCAATTCTGTAAAAACAGTTGTAAGTAATAGAAAAAGTCACTGATTTTTTTTCTATGTAATCCTTGCTTTACGAGGAGACTTTTGTGACGAAGCAGATTTTTGAGTTACCTTTTGAGATTTGGAATGTCTGGGAGGCATTATGAAACTGGCACATAACAAGAAAAAAGATTAAAAAGTAGAAGAAATAAGTAAAAAAGAATGTAAACATGCCTGGTCAAAATATTGAAAATGTCAGGAAGGGGTGTGTGCCGAGGATTGATGGGTAGGTAGCGAGGAAGGTCAGTGTGTCACATGTGACAGGGATGGGGTAAGAAAGGAAGGGATGTTTTGTGGCCAAAATGTGGTTGTGAAAAAAAACGGGAAAAAAGTGCTGATTTGAGGTCATAACTGACACCCTTTTTTGAAATAAGTGACTTTTTTGCAAAATTTAAGTGCTGATTTGTAAGTGCTGATTTGTAAGTGCTGATTTGGTTTGAAATCCGCACTTAATTTAAGTGCGGATTTGCCAGAACTGACACCCCCTAATATTATTAAACTTATAGTGCATATATCCAGATTTTAAGTGATTTAAAGTGCATTTATCAATTATTTCACTATGATAATGATAAAGAAGCTTTAAGACCACTTAAAAATAATGTAGCCTTATGTATAAGGCTCTTAAAATTAACCTAACATATTCCAACCTAATATTAGAGGGTATCAATGTTGACCAATCCGCAATTAAATTAATTGCGGAAAATAATCTGCATACCCCAATTATCTTCCACAATTATTTTTGCTAATAATTGGGTTATTAGACACTTTACATGTCAATTTTCACCTCTTATCTGACGTTTTTTTACTCAATTTTTCATAATTACATCTTGGACAACTTTCTTTCATAACCACATCTTGACCTACATTCTGCCATAACCACCTCTTGCACTACTCTCTGGATATGCTTTCTACCTTGCTGCGCACTCCCATTCTCATCCCATCCTGTTCATTCTATCCACTCAGAACCCCTCACCAACTCATCTGCTTGTTTCTGCTCCTTTTCATCTCTCTATCTCATCAGCTTGTTTCTGCTCCTTTTCATCTTCATTTATATTTTAACATGCCTCGTCATCCTAGATCTTCTCAAAGGCAGCCATCACCCAGTTGTTCTTCAATTCCCACTACTTCCTCTTTCCCCCACTCAGCCAAGAAATCAAAGACTGTTCAATTAAAAAAAGATGACCATCTCATTCTTATCAACTGGCTGAAAACCAAATCTAACTATGATTCTTGTTTTGGTACTGAGTATGCCACTAAAGTAGGACGGCCCCCCGCATCAAAAGTTAATGGCTATCTTCTAATGGCAAATGAATTACGGAATATAACCAAGGGAAGGATTGATCTTTTGCCTAAACAGATGTCTGAACCCTTCAAGAATTACCAAGCCAAATACAAGAAGGAAAAGGCTCTTTCATCTTCCACTGGTTTTGGGGTTACCAACATCAATATAACTAAGGGTATCAAATCCATAGACAATAAACTTGAATCTTTATGTCCTTACTTTAAAGAATTGGATGCAATTTTTAGAGAGTGAGCCAATTTTAATCCTGTAAACATTTTGGATTGAGAAGATCCTATCTCCAAACATGATGTTGAAGCAAATATTTTCCCATCCTCTTCCTCTACTCAAGCCTCCCCTCATTTGAATGAGATAAATCTAGATAGCTTTTCTGTAGATCCTATTGGCTATTTAACCCAACCAAATCTAACTCAGGTCTGTTTCTTTTTTATTTTATCTTATAAATTCTTTTTTTTATTCACTTATCTTTTTCTTATTTCTTAAAAGGCTGACGAACAAACCCTGGATTCTCAATCAACTGAGTCTGAAGGTAGTGAAAATGATGATGGGGAAAATATGACCTTGAAAAAGAAACGTAGGGCTTTAAGTAGTCTAAATTTCCACTCCCAAAGAAGAAGAAAAGTGATACTTCATCACAAACCCCTTTTTTGTCTATGGAACAATTTTTAGAGAAACGTGATTCTGGTATGTGATACCATACCTCTTATTACTTTACTCTGCTTTTCTTCTACTTTATATTAATTTTTATTATCACTCTAGAACAAGTGGAAATTGCTAAAGAGACTCTAAGCTTTAAAAAGAAGAAATATGAGCTCTCTTTAAGGAGGGATGATAGGCTACAAGATTTGGAAGAGAGGAAGTACAAGCTCTCTTTACAGAAGGATGATCGGGCCCAAGATTTGGAGGAGAGGAAGTACAAGCTCTCTTTACGGAAAGATGGTCGGGCCCAAGATTTTGAGGAGAAGAAGTTTGAGTTAACTCTAAGTATTGAAAAACCAAAAAAAGAGGAGAAAATAATCAAACATTAAAACCTATTAGAGCAGATGAATAAAATTCCAAAAAGAAAGATTTCTTGATAGAATGTTAAAGCTAATAAATCTGTTGAGGAAATTGAATGTTTAAAGAAATTGTTGGATGACTAGTTTGTTTTATTTCTCTCACACTTCAACTGTTCATATTTATTTGTACATAAAATTTCCAATAATTTCCTGTATTTCATTACTCTATCAATCATTACTTGAATTTTTGTATTTTAATGTTAAAAAATTTTTTTTAAATAAAATTTTCATGTCTCCTTTGAAAATTTGACAATCCACCACCCCTGGATTTTTTTGAAGTAAGGGGTGGGTATCACCAAAATTCTTTCATGTCACGAATCTTGAAAGTCTTATATGAAACTTTGGCTTTACTACCCCCTGCATTTTACCAGTATCCCCAAAATTCTTACTTGTCAAGAATTTCACAAGTCTTATAAGAAAGTTTGGCAAAACCCCCCCTGAATTTTATTGAAGTAAGGGACAGATATCACCAAAAAAATTTCACCAAAATATTTACAAGTCAAAAAAATTCTATATTTGTTTTAAAAAATTGGCAATACTCTCCCCTGCATTTTGTTGAAGCAAGGGGTGGGTATCACCAAAATTTTTCTAAGTCATCAATTTCACATGTCAGATTTGAAAATTTGGCAATACGCCCCCCTGAATTTTATTGAAGTAAGGGGTGGAAGTCATCTAAATTTAATATAATTACATAAATTATTAAATAAATATCTAATATATATCAATTTCCCTAGTTTAAAGTAATGACAATTCCTCAAGCCAAAATGCAGATCAAATCTAGAAACAAAAGTTTGGGACTTTCCACAGGTATAGGCTAGAGGAACCCCATGAAACAAAAAAATGTTATCATGATTACCTGTTTTACAACCAAAGGTCATTGGCTCATCACTTTACTTGAGCAAATTGGTATATAAAAAATATTTATTAAAAATGTATGAAAAAATATAAAATTTTTGATGACAACTCTAATCCCCATACTTTTTGGATCTAGATAAAGTTTTTTCAAATCGATTAACTTTACCTTCTTTCTTTACCTTGTTGATTCTTTGAATAAACTTATGACTGATTTGAAATGAGCAACCAAAATGTGTGAAATCTTGACAGGATTCCCAACCAGGAGGAGCTTTGGTTGTTTGATGATTATCCTTAGAAGAATTCCAAATAGTTTCAATGATACCATTTCCAAAACCAAAATAAATGATGCACCGTTGGTCTGGAAAATATAAACCATGTCCTTTAATTTTAGCTGGAGATGGTATTGGTTGGCCAGTTATTGGATTGATATATGAGAATATACCAAAAGTTAGAAAATTGGCGTCATTCCTATCAATATGAATCCTATTGTGAAATTTAGAATGAGTGATAATAACATTAGAAAATAAAAGATATTCATGGGTGATATCTTCCCATTTGGATTCACACCAATTTTTTATTCCAACTTTGGTTACAAGTTCATGATTTTTTTCAAATGCTTTATTACAGAGATTTTTGAGTCAAAGAGCAAGAAAAGAGTTAAAGGAAGGTAGAGTGTCCCATAAGCGAAAATCTTCATCTTTTTGAGATTTAGTGATATTCTTGAGCAATGAATATATGCCTATATAAATGAAATAAGTGAAATGATATTAAGAATGGAAAAAAAATTATTAGACATACCAAGAGAATATACTTTAACAAAACCAGGTCTCCAACCAAATCCAATCATGATACCACCCAACATATTCGTATTCCTTATAGGTAACCGAACCAAAGCCGTTTGATAAAGAGTTATTATAAGATCTGGTAGTTGATTAAAATATTCATCTTTTACACCATCAAATGAATGAACTTCTGAAATGAATTTAGCCTTATAAGTATTACTGATAACTGCAACAACTCGATCATCTCCAAATTTGGTTAGATATTTGATATCTTCTGGTAATTTTTTTGGATATTGATTTTTTTTATCTACTTTAGTTTTATGAAAAAAAAATTTTGGGATATGACAAAAAAAACTTTCACAGAGAATTTTTTTTCAGATATCTTTTCTTCTTATGAGACTGATTATCTTTAATTTTTTTTGATGATTTAGATGATGAATTTTTTTTTTCAGATATCTTTTATTCTGATGTGATTGATTATCATTAATTTTTTTGATGATTTAGAAGATGATTGTATTGAAGTTGATTTTGAAGTAGATGATAGAGATGATAAAGATGAAGATTATAAATAGGGTAAAGATGAAGATGATAGAGATGTAAGAGGTGAATCTGAAGAAGAAGACATTTTTTTGATCTGAAAAAAATTTAAATGACAAAAAAAATTCAACACATATTTTTAAAAAAAAAACTCATGTAATAATATCTTTTAAAATGAAATTTAAAGCAAAATCCTTTTAAAAAAAATTAAAAAAAAATTTTATAACAAAAAAAATATAATAATTTTCAGTAAAAATTATTTCAAAAAAAAAATACAAAAGAAAACCTGAAGTTTGGTTATAAAAAACCTTCACAGAAAATCCTGTCAAAATAATTTTAAAAAAAATTCTGTAAAAGATAAATCAAAACAAATAAATTAAAAAAAATTTAAAGTCATTAAAATTATTTGGAAGAAAAATTAAAAATTAAAATCTAAACCTTTTTTGTTTTGTAATTTACAGGGAAAGACCTTAACAGAAAGTAAAAGATTTTTTTTTTCTAAAATTCTGCCAAAAAAATAAAAAAAATTAAATTTTAGTATGTTTTTTAAAAAATAGGTAACCCCTCTTTAACTCCCATAAAATTCCCCTTTCCCCCCCTTTATTTCCGTGAAATCCCCTATAAAATCCTTCCCTCCTTGCCTCAAAACCACCCTGAAATCCCCTCCTTGCCTGTCTCAAAATCCCCCTGAAAACCCCTCCTTAATTGCCACAAAACTCCCCAAAATCCCCCCTTAGTTACCTTAAAACCCCCCCTTCACCCCTCTTTAGATTTTCCAAACCCCCCTTTTCCCCCCTCTTTAGCTGCTTCAAACACCCCCCATTTAGGTCTTATACCCCCCCTTCCACTCCCCTTAAGCCTCCTCTAGCCCCTCCTCCTTCTTAACAAGCAATCACTAGCGATTGTTTGTTAAGTAATCAAATTGGTAGCAATTCCTTTACTTAACAAACAATCATTAGTGATTGTTTGTTAAGAAGGAGGGGGGGTAGAGGTGGCTAAAGGGGAGGGGACCTAAAAGGGGGGAAGGGGGGTTTTGAGGCAGTTAAAGAGAGGAGAAGGGGGAGTGTTGAGGCACCTAAAGAGAGGGGAAAGGGGGGTCATGAGGCGCCTAAAGGGAGGGGAAGGGGGATTCATGAGGAACCTAAAGAGGGGGTAAAGGGGGGATTTGGGACAGGTAAAGAGGGTGAAATAAGGGGGACTTGAGGAAGGTAAAGAGAGGGGAGAAGGAGAGACTTGAGGCAGGTAAATAGAGAGGAAAAGGGGTGAGATGAGGCGGCTAAAGAGGGTGAAGGGGAGAAAAAAAAATGAAAAAAAAAGAAAAAAAAGAGAAAAAAAATTAGTCTAACCTTGAAAATAAAAAAAATAAAAAAACAACAAATAAAAAACCAAAAAAAGCAAAATAAAAAAATTCATGATTAGCAAATAAAAAACAAGAAAAAAGAAAAAAAAGACTTACCTGGTGAGATGAGTTGAGAAAATAAAAGTAACAAAAATATTTGAGTGATGTTTGAGGAGAGGATGAAAAGGATATGAGTGATGAATGAAAAAAAAAATCACTGACAAAATATGTGATTTCATGTTGAGCTGGTGAAAGAAAACCAATGAGCCATCCAAAAAAAAGATATTCACTGTAAATTCCAAAAAAAAAATGAATATGCAACAAACCAAAATACTAAACCAAGTGAATAAAGTACACAAAGAGGACATTTGGAGAGTACAAAAAAATAATTTAAAAGGGTGGTGAAGAGAAATGTTGGAGAGTAATAGGCATAATGACAGAGTATATGCTGGTTGAATGAATGTTTTGTGATTCAAGGGAGGGGAGAGCCGGTGCTGGTTCAGGATCCTCTTCTTCATAAAGATCATTCCACTCATCCTTTAAATCAGCTAGGATATTGTGGAGTATAATGCAAGTCATGATCAAATGATTTGCAGTTTTGATCTCCAATTTTTTTTGAAATTGGATTCTGAGCTCCCGAAGACTAGAATATTGTCCCTTTAAAGTACCTATAGAATGTTAAATTTGTACTCTTGTTGGGCAAGGTGATAATTAAAGGCAGTTTTTGGGTCACTTTCTAAACTTGCACCACGGAAAGCAGGTATAATGTACTTTCCACTTGCATATGCTGAGTCTGCAAGGAGGCACTGAGATTCATCAAAGTATGAGTCAGGGGTTTGAGAAATCCTCATTCTTTGGAAGATGGAAGATTCATGACATGAGCCAGGGCAGCCACTATGAAAAGCAATAAACTTTTTATTGACATCGCATACAAGTTGAATGGAAATAGAGTATCTAGAAAGAAGATAAAAAGTTAGTTTATGAAGGATGAGAAATTGGAGAAGATTTTGAAGAAACCCTTTTTTGCAATCAAAATAATGGTTGCCATCATGAGCAGGCTTTTGACTCAAAGGTATAGTTGTGCCATCAACAAATCCTACACAGACAGGGAAACCTTCAGCTTGCATTACTTGAGAGGATTCAAGTCGCTGTTCTGGAGTTGGCCAAGCAAGTGTTTGAGACTTGAGGGAAAGGATAGCAATCATACAGCGCTTGGTGTATAATATCATGGTACCATTTCCTATGTTAAAAAGATTATCCAAACGTCTTACAGCAGCACTGTTTCTATTTGAGCCAAAGCAACATAGTGCAACAGCAAGTTGGAAGGCAGGATTATGCTGTTTGTTATGGGAATTGTTATGAAAGAAATTATGATTGGAGATGAGTTGATAAAGTTTGAAGAAAGAATTGGGAGAGTTCTAAAAAGTTGGGTGAAGTTTAAATGAGGAATGTTGAGAATAGAGGCCAGATCATATCAGGGATCATGATAAAGATTTGGCCCCCTGGCGATGATGTAATGCTTTTTGGAAAGAAAACACATATAAGCTAAAGCATCTTCCAAATAAGAGTCAGATTTATAGTAAAGAACTAAAAGAAAAGTAATAGAATTCATTGTTGAGTGAAGTAGCTTCCTAGTAGAGAGGTGTTTCATTGTTGCTGGTGAAAGGGTTATGTGATGAGGGAAGTGGGAATTCACCGCCAAATGTGCAGTTGGGGTGTGTAGATAGAAAAAAAACTTAAGTGTTCGCCACCGAAATTAAGTAGCACAGAGTGAGGAAAGACTTAAGGATGGCATCAGCAATTATGAGTCATGTGACTTTCTTGCAAATCCATCATGGATGAGATGAGTTTGGGATCAGGAATTAGGAATGGAAATTGGGGTATAAGAGGCGGGATAATGCATTATCATGGATTCCTTATCCACTAGCCCCAGGGCTAGTGGATAAGAATCTTCAGCAATTAATAATGTCTGATCCCTGAAAAAAAATTCCTGATCCCTAATTGTGGATCCCTGAACATTGATACCCTCTATTAAGGATATAAGACCTATAAATGGTGAATATATATGTGTATTTAAGGTATTCTAATGGAATCTATTGTATTAAATGACTTATTTCACTTATGTATACATATTTCATACCTTTACTTATTGTCCCCATGTGTAATAAATGTGTTTAGCATATTTTATATGCTTATTTTACTCAGTCCTGGGAGTTTCCAGGCTGATATTTTTTATCTAACACTAATTCACTATATTCTACTGTAACTGCCAGCCAGGCTACTAGAATTATCCAGTAAAATAATTAATTATATTACTGAGATGAAGCCATGCCTTTTTAATTCCTATTATTGATTAATTATTTTATTTTTACTTATGTATTACTTACAATAAACTAACTAAGTACAATAAGAAAATTTAGTAATTATATAAAATTAATAATAATTTCCCTTATATTTTACTCGCTAACACCATGCTCAATAACAGGATGAAAAGGAGTAAAATTATACTAAAATATTAAAGACTAAAAAAATTCAAATTTCTTTATTAAGAAATTTAAAATTCTATTAATATAAAATTTTAATTCAAAATGTTTTACACTAAGTGTGACAATTTCAGGTAACTCTAAAACTATACCAAAAACGTGATACCTTTGTAGCACGGTGTCAGCCTGTAGAACTCCGGAAAGAACCAATAATTATCATTACTTTACCTGTAGCACAGTGTCAGCCTGTACAACTCCGGAAAGAACCGGAGAACAGGGGACACCGCGACTACAGACTATATACATTTGCACACATAACTAAGTACATAGTCCTAGTGACTTAACATCCCCCCCACTTAGTTATGAAAAATATTACTGATATCCCCCCATGCAAACATAACCAAATCCAAAATGAAAAGAGAAATAAAAAGAGATGAGAAAAAATAAGAGAAATAAAAGAAAAAATAAGAGAAAAGAAATATAACCCCATCACCACACACACACATCCTTCCTTCTCAGCATTGTTAGAGATGGGCCCAGTGATTTTGTAAGTATATCAGCCTGCATTTGAGCAGTAGGAACCCATTCCAATGTTGCTTTTTTCAGAAAGAGTTGTTCATTTACAATATAGAAACACCTATCCACATGCCATGTCCGCTTGTTGCCAGGGTTATCTTTTGCATTGGAAATTTCTCCTTTGTTGTCGCAGAAAATTTTGATAGGGGGAGTATCAGGGAAGATATCTTTGAGCAAGTTTGAGATCCAAATTGTGTCTTTCATACCACCACCAAGTGCCACATATTCAGCTGTGCATGATGAATCACTCACTGTCAACTGGCGCCTTGATGTCCAAACAATTGGGCAGGAATTAAGGAGTAGCAGATGACCACTTTGAGCTCTTGAGAATTCTTTGTTATTCCAAGTGGAATCAGAAAAAGATATGAGCTCAAGTGGTGAGTTACGGTCAGGGTGGATGTGAAGACAAAGGGTGACGGTGTGCTGGACATATCTAAGGAGGTGATTGAGAGCAATCCAGTGGGTGGCATTAGGTTTGGAGGAGAAGTGTGCCAAAAAACTGACTGGGAAAGACAGATCTGGTCTAGTTGCAACTGCCACATAACTGAGAGCACCTAGAATGGAGAGATATTTAGTTTTCTCTATAGCTACCTCTTCATCCTTTGCAGTGGTGATTTCCAAATTGTTAGGTAAGGGTGATCTTGTGGTCAATCCAGATGGGTTATGAGTCCATAGAGTCTTGTCAATGAGCTGAAAATTGTGTAGATCAAAACCTTCTGGAACTTCTTGGATAGAAACACCTACTATACCATCAACACTATCATTCCATTTTACCTTCAAACTACCATCCAAACCATCTTCCAAACACTTTAACACCTCCTCACTGCTACCAGTAACTATACCATCATCAACATGTATCCATATCACATCCAAAAAGTCCTTCTTCCTAAGAACATAGAAACTTTTATCATACTGACTTGCTTTATACCCCAGAGCATCCAATTTGCTGGCTATATGAAGCCACCAGCATCTTGCTGCTTGCTTGGTACCATAGAGGGCTTTCTTTAAGCACAACGCATTGCCAACTTCACATAGCTTGTCAGTATAGTCTAGTATATAAGTATGATATAACAGTGTTATTTTATGGTCCTACTACTTATTAATAAATGATTTAGTGATTAAACCTCAGGGGAAGACTAATAAAATAGTTATACTCAAATAAAACTCACAATACTTGGATTTAAATGCGTGCTAGTGGTGGAAAATAGAAGAATAAAATATAGTTATAGCTTTTATAAAGATAATATCAATTTATAAGGGCTTTATAATATATTTCTGAATACTAATAATTGTATTGTAGTGTTTGTTTGAAGTGTAGTAATTGAATGATGATAATAAACCGTCAAAATCCCTTCTTACTTATACCCAAATCCACTGGAGTGCACAGACCTTCAATCCAGATGATGTCACTGCTATCCCCGGCAATTACAGCACTGTGAGGGCCCATCACCTCCCCATGGCGTCCACTTCAAGCAGTTTCAACACCCAGACCTCCAGTAAGGACCCTCCATCACTATTAATAATAACACAGAGTCATACCATAAATAGAAAACCCAGATAAAAGCGGATACCATAAAGAAACAGGTAAAATAAATGATCAAAAAGAGATTTAATGAAACTAAAAGCATATAAAGGAAACAAATAAAATTTCCAAGCCCCCAATAACATCCCCAAGCATCCACATTAACCCAAAAACATCTTTCCAACCCATAAATCCGTGAATAACCATCCAAGGAAGTAATTTTAGTTGTCCAAACTGGGTGTATGCGCCTGATATAGGTGTCTATGCTTCTGTAGGCGTTATGAGTCCACTGATTTCGTCCATATGACCTAAAATAAGCAGAAAAACAAAGGTTATAGGCTATTAAGGGGCTAAAACCCACTTATATACCTAAATATACATAATATACTGCATATTCTACTGAATATGAGATTTTATGTATACATATAAGCTTATGTATGTCAATAATTACTTCATATCACTTAAGATAAGTAAATTATGACTCCATTAACACCTTAATAAGTATTATTAGGCCATGGATAAGCTATTTAAACTATTATAAATTATATAATAGAATAATAATTATATATATATATATAATAAATTAATATATATTATTATTTTAACCTTATTTTTAAGATATAAGCTTAATTTAGTTAAGGTTATCTTATTTTAAGCATAAGAAATACTCAGTCCTAAGGATATTTAGGCTGACACTCCCTCACCCCAAAAAAACAATAAAAAAAATGTTAAGACATTTTAATTAAACTTAAGGAATGAAATAATAAAATAAAAAAATAAATTTTATAATACATATACTGAATGAACAGTATTATTTAGATTTAAATTTTTTCAAGAGATTTTTAAGATCAGAGATTTCATTTTCTGGAATCCACTGGTCATATTCACTTGATTTATTTTTAAATCTTAATAGATACTCAACTCCCTTTTCTTTAGTAAGGTGTCTCTTTTTAAGTATCTTTTCAATTTCTGCTTTTTCCACTATTTCTTCAGGTTGCTGTTTATGCCTTCCTGATCTTCTTGGAAAGAGAGCAGTATCATTAGAATGGTATGGTTTTATAAGAGAAATAGGAAATACTGGATGTTTTCTATCATAAGATGCATATAGAATAACCTCAACAGCATTATTACCAACCATCTTTTTAACTACAAATGGTCCAATGAATGGATCCTTCAATTTAACATTACCATTTAAATTGAAATGTAGCGTTGAAATAAGGACTTCATCACCCTCTTTGAACATTTGTTCTTTATGGGCTTTATCCCATCTTTTCTTTTCATACTCAAAAGCCTTATTTATACATTCTTGAGCATGTTTTCTGCATAATTCTTGCATCTGAAGAAAAGATTTAGTACCTGGATGAATATCCAATCTAGGTAACTTATTAAGAGTTTTAGCAGGGGTATTAGGTACATAACCCAACCATAACTCAAATGGCTTTTTGCCAGTGACAGAATGTACTGTACTATTATATGCAAATTCTAAACCTGGGATAAGGGTTACCCAATCATGCGTGAATTTGTCATTGTCTTTAAAATTAAGACCAAAAGCACAGTATCTTCTTATATATCCTTAATGATTTTAACATTCTCAAAATTTATTAAAGATTCATTTGAGTCTATATTTAATATTGGATTGTAAAAGATGGACAAATCATCTTCCAACATACAGACTTCATTTTCATCACTATATGAGATATTGCTGTCATAATCACTTGATTCTTTACTTTTTTCAGTTTCAGTTTCAGATTCACGTTGATTTTCAACAATATTTATGTTTTTCTCACATTTGTGACCCTTGACCCAAGGTTTGTTACACTTATAACAAGTATTTGTTTCATACTTTTTAGGTACTACAGGTGCAGTAGGTTTTTTCTGCTTCTCCTGAAGTGTTTTTGAATTCTGAGTTTTTACAGGTTCAACATTTTGCTTATAAGTGGAATACCTTGATTCATACTTATGGTTTAATAATATTTCATTGCAAATATTAATAAAGTCAGAATATTCAGTAACATTTAATGTTCTAGCTACAACAATGTCTCTGACAGATATAGGTAATTTGTATATTATCTTATCTTTCCATAAGTTAAAATCCATATGAGGCTCAATGGCTTTTAATATTTTGTTTAAAGTCATTAAAAATACCATAGGTTTGTCACCATTCAACGGATTATACCTAGTCTTCTCATACAGTCTCTGCTGAGTAAGCCTGAATTTAGAACCTCCAAATTGTTTTTCAATAAGTTGTTTCCATTCAGCCCAAGAGTAGTCTCTACCCTCACTTAAGACAGCTTCAAACCATAATAAAGCAACATCCTTAAATAAAGAAATTAATTTTGATGTTATCTCTTCATCTGGTAACTTATATGAGAATTTCAAGTTGTCAATTCTTTGAATAAAATGTTGCCAATCAGAGCTGGCTCCCCCATCATAAGTTGGGTACTGATCTATTTTAGGCCAGTTCTTCTGATTGGATTTTATCTCACTAATCTTAGGTAAATTCAACAACTCATTCACTTTTGATAAATGGTCTTGTATTTCTTCCTGCACGGATTTGTGACTTACATTTTCAGATTTGACACTACCACCAGATGGTTTCAATTGTGGTGGTATAGTGAAGGAATGAGATTCACTTTTGCCAATGAAAGGATTATTATTATATTGATTATACTTATGATTATCCTGGTTCATTAGTAGATTGGCAGTTTCAATCTCAACTTTAGTTAATCTTTGTAGCAGCTCAGAGACACTTTGATTTGTCTGGGCAAAAGATAACTTTGTTCTTGATTCAGTCTTTAATAAATGTGTTTCATATAATTTTTCTAACTCACAAAATTTGTTTGAAAGGTCATTATATTTATTACTCAATGAATCATATTTAAGAGTTAGAGACAAATGTCCTTTCTCTAATTCTTTATTACGTGTTGCTAATTGAGAAATGTTCAATGTTAAGGATGAAATTGTATCACTAGTGAGTTTAACTGTCTGTTCCTCACAATCAGTCATTCTATTCCACAATGCTGAAACAATTCTATGGACAGTTGGATTATTGTTAAAATATTCCATGTCCTCCTTTTCAATTCTCTCACTCTCCTGTGAACTTCTCATCTCACTAGTAGGTGGTTGCAACTGAGGATTAACTGTATTATCATTGTATATAGTACTATTATTATGGACAAAAGACAAGTCAGGTGTATCTACTCTAAAACCTAAATTTCTTAAATCCTCCTCTATTTGTTGTACAGATTTAACATCAATAGAATTACCTATATTGTAATTATCAGTATTATGTCTAATCTGAGAGGGTAAGTTACTTACCAAGGGATGGTTGCCAGTCCTGATTTTTGGCGCTTTTTTCCCTTGTAAGGGTGAGCTGAGGAAGTCAGATGAGGGGGTGGATCCCTGTTGCAACTGTGGCTTGTCCACTGTTGGTGAAACCAGTCCCATTTCCATTTGTCTACCAGGATTTTCTCCTGGGAGTGAGTGGACCCTCCTTGGGTAGGGGGTTGCTGATTTGATTGACTGGGCTGGCCTCCCTTTAATTCTGCCATTGCCTGATTCATCTGCTGAAATCCTACCTTGCAATTGTTTTGCAACTGCTCTACTTCTTTGAACATGAGAGATTTTGATTCCTCTAGCTTCAGAACCTGTTTGGCCAGGTGGGACAGTTGATCCTGAAGAGGAGGAGACGTCTTTTTTATAGTTATCTTTTTTAAGAGGGCGTCCTTTTCCTCTATACTCATGCTTTCTGGCTGGGGGTACTGTTGTCCCTCCATGGTGATGTCCTGGAAAGTTTTTATTAGCTTTAGACCTGGTATTATAAGCAGGCTGTTCACTTACACTATCCTGGGGAGCACTCATATTGTTCAGAATAACAATATTTTACGTCTACAAAAGGAAAAAACTCTGTGGAATTAGTAGACAAATAATATTAGCAATTATATTACTAATAAAAAAGCAATGGAGCTTACCCTGAATTTATATCTTTATTTATTTAAATAAAATATAAGAAAAATTCGAAAAAATCTGTTAAAAATATAATAATAAGTTTAACTAGACCTCTATAAGGGTGAATAATTAGCTTACCAAGCTTTAGCCAAATACCAATTTAATTGGGTGTTATATTGGTGTCCAAATACCAAGTGAAATTGGGTTTATATTGGGTACAGTTACTACTGTAAATATCTAATTTTTATGATAAAAAATTAGTACAATTATTATAAGGGTTCTTTTCCGCAATCAATGAGTTATGATGACCCACTAATATTCAGAAGACCCAAATATTTGGTTAATTTTGAGTTGTACTAAGGTAAAAATCACGTCCCAAGGCTTATACTAAATAATAAGTAAAATATAAGGAAAGACCCCCAATTGTCAGTATAGTCTAGTATATAAGTATGATATAATAGTGTTATTTTATGGTACTACTACTTATTAATAAATGATTTAGTGATTAAACCTCAGGGGAAGACTAATAAAATAGTTATACTCAAATAAAACTCACAATACTTGGATTTAAATGTGTGCTAGTGGTGGAAAATAGAAGAATAAAATATAGTTATAGCTTTTATAAAGATAATATCAATTTATAAGGGCTTTATAATATATTTCTGAATACTAATAATTTTATTGTAGTGTTTGTTTGAAGTTTAGTAATTGAATGATGATAATAAACCGTCAAAATCCCTTCTTACTTATACCCAAATCCACTGGAGTGCACAGACCTTCAATCCAGATGATGTCACTGCTATCCCCGGCAATTACAGCACTGTGAGGGCCCATCACCTCCCCATGGCGTCCACTTCAAGAAGTTTCAACACCCAGACCTCCAGTAAGGACCCTCCATCACTATTAATAATAACACAGAGTCATACCATAAATAGAAAACCCAGATAAAAGCGGATACCATAAAGAAACAGGTAAAATAAATGATCAAAAAGAGATTTAATGAAACTAAAAGCATATAAAGGAAACAAATAAAATGTCCAAGCCCCCAATAACATCCCCAAGCATCCACATTAACCCAAAAACATCTTTCCAACCCATAAATCCGTGAATAACCATCCAAGGAAGTAATTTTAGTTGTCCAAACTGGGTGTATGTGCCTGATATAGGTGTCTATGCTTCTGTAGGCGTTATGAGTCCACTGATTTTGTCCATATGACCTAAAATAAGCAGAAAAACAAAGGTTATAGGCTATTAAGGGGCTAAAACCCACTTATATACCTAAATATACATAATATACTGCATATTTCACTGAATATGAGATTTATGTATACATATAAGCTTATGTATGTCAATAATTACTTCATATCACTTAAGATAAGTATATTATGACTCCATTAACACCTTAATAAGTATTATTAGGCCATGGATAAGCTATTTAAACTATTATACATTATATAATAGAATAATAATTATATATATATATAATAAATTAATATATATTATTATTTTAACCTTATTTTTAAGATATAAGCTTAATTTAGTTAAGGTTATCTTATTTTAAGCATAAGAAATACTCAGTCCTAAGGATATTTAGGCTGACATAGCTGGTAACCTTCAGGAGGTCGCACCCAAATCGCTTCATCAATTGGACTGTGAAGGTAAGCAGCAGTGACATCAAAAGATTTGACAGGCCATTTGTGATAAGCTGCTAAAGTGAGGATAATGTGTTGTGAAGCAAAGTAGCAGTTGGGGCAAAGGTGTCAGTAAAATCAATACCATACTGTTGTAAAAAACCTTTAGCTACATATCGTGCCTTGTAGATCAGAGTTTTGGAAGAAGGATTTTTTATTGTGAAGACCCATTTTGCATTGGTGAGCTTGGCGCCAGGGGGGAGTTTTTCCTCATACCATACATCCATATCTTTCATTTTTAGCAGTTCCCTTTTGCAAGCTTGGTCCCACTTGCAACTGTCAGGTGAGATCATAGCTTGCAGAGGTGTTCTGGGAATAATGGATGATTGGGACAAACCTTTTTTAACAGTTTCATGTACAGCTTTTTCCTGAGAGATAAGATTTTCCTCATCCTTGAAATCAACTAGCTTCATATTATTGACGATATGATCTAGAGAGCCCTTACATGGTGGTGGTTGATAAGCAGCTTTGTGAGCAGGAAGTTGGTCACCAGGGAAAAAAGCCATAGCAGATTCAAAAAAGGAGTTCGATTCTGGGTGCCAAAAAATCCAACCTTCATTATTCAGAGAATAACCTATACACTTACAAATCAAAGCTTGTTGGTCCAGTTTACGTCTAGTTTCTTTGTGGATATGGACAAAAGCTGTTTCACCAAATATTCTGAGGTTTGAGTAAGTTGGGTCACAATTGTACATGAGCTTCAGAGGGGTTTTGTCACCAGTCTTGACATTTGGGAGCCGGTTGTGAACATGAGCTGCCCATTTGTAAGCAAGGCCCCAGAAACATTCAGGTAGTTCACTTGCTAGTAAGATTGTCCTGGAAATGTCACCGACAGTTCTGTTGAAACGTTCAGCTGATCCATTTTGTTCATGATGGTGAGGAAAAGTGATTTCGTGAGTAGCTCCAATGGCAGCTAGGATCTGAGCCATCTGTTTACTGTGCATTTCCCCCCCATTGGTTCTTAATGCTTGTAATTTCTTACCAGTAACATTTTCTAGCTTTTTATAAAAGGTAACAAAAGCAGTTGTGGCCTCAGATTTGGAATTGAGCAAAAATACCTCACCATAGGAAGTTTAACTTTCTCTAAACATTGCCTCCCATCTTGCCCCATTAACAGTGGGGTCCATAGGGCCAACTAGGTCTCCAACAATAAGGCTCATCATTGATTCAGGTCTTGATTCCCGTGTTGCTGATGGTTTTCTTGTACTTTTGGCTCTTAAGCAATCTTCACAGTCAATCTTACCTGGTGGCATAGAGAGGGGCAAGCCAGCACCAATTCCAGTTCTGATGATAGTGCGAATTGTGTTTTCACTGGTATGGCCAAGCCTTCTATGCCAGTCCATGAGGGAACCTTTTGCAGCAGGGGGTCGATTGATGGTTTCATTCTTTTTAACAGTATGCAGGAGGGAAGGATGCAATGGTAAATGATAAGAGAAAACATTTTGATTGCAGTCACTAGACCTAATTACATCTAAAATCCATCTTCTCCTAGTACTTTCCAACTGCCCTGTCATAATCAGTTCATCTTTAAAATAAATCCCTAAATTTTTGTCTTCAGAACATAAATCAAAACAAAAACCATTGTCCACTAAATCAAAGAGAGAAATAAGAGTAGTTCTAACTTCTTGACAGTAAAAAACATTGGTAATAGTAACAAATTTCCCATCTCCTTTTATTTTTAGGTCCCCTATGCCAGTGATAAATGAGGAAGGACAGTTAGTTGCTACTTTGATAGGGATTTGATTTTTAAGAGGTCTGAAATTGCTGAGAAGGCTCACATTGCCAGTGACATGGTGGGTGGCACCAGAATCCAATATTGCCACATTCCCGGTGAGCGCTTCAAGTGACCATTCTGCACTGTTCAGATCAATTTGTTCCAACTGTTCATATAAAGGCTCCACATTTTCTTCAAAGATAGTGACTTCATCTGCTTCAATTTGTACATCTCTTGCTCTAATTTTTCTGTGTTGTGGTCTTCTGTAAGGGATGTATATTGGTTTGCTTTTTGCTTTTGGGTCAGAGGCAAGGGTTGTAGCACACTCTCTCATGAGGTAGAGTCTTGCAGAAAAGGTGGATGAGTTAAGGTTGTATGGACAGTGGGTAAAGAAATGAGCTGTTGATTTGCATTCATGACATTTTTGTTGAGCACCAGGGGGTCTGTAAGAGTCAGTTTGACGTTGAGGATTAGCCACCGCATTAAAGATCGGTTTAGTGGACAAGGACGCTGTAGGGGTAGCTGAAACCAATTCTCTATCTGCTCTGTTTTGAGCTAACGATGGCATGAGTTGACAGAAATCCTCAAAGGTGACAGATTTTGAGTCAGGGCGGTTATCCATAGCAACACAAAGATCAACATACAGGTCTTTCAGAGATGACGGTAAAAGTGCGTGGGACATCAGTGCTTTAAAAACTTTATGGTCAAAAGTGACTCCTTGACGCTCAATTGCTTCAAAGTATTTGTTGAATGCTTCTAGATATTCACTGTGGGAAGTAAACTGGGTTTGTTTCAAATAGATGAAATTGCAGATGGCTTTCATTGTAGATGTATGATTACTTCTAGAGAATTTGTTGCTGATGTGAACATATGTTTGATGTGCATCCCAATCAGTTGAAATTTCATGACACAGATTTGGGGATAGTGAGTGGAAAAGTATAAGGTGCGTAACTCTGTCCTCAAAGTCATCAGGTCCAGGCTCATTGTTTAAAGCATATGCTCTGGTTCTGTCAGCCTAAATATCCTTAGGACTGAGTATTTCTTATGCTTAAAATAAGATAACCTTAACTAGATTAAGCTTATATCTTAAAAATAAGGTTAAAATAATAATATATATTATTTTATTATATATATATATATAATTATTATTCTATTATATAATTTATAATAGTTTAAATAGCTTATCCATGGCCTAATAATACTTATTAAGGTGTTAATGGAGTCATAATTTACTTATCTTAAGTGATATGAAGTAATTATTGACATACATAAGCTTATATGTATACATAAAATCTCATATTCAGTAGAATATGCAGTATATTATGTATATTTAGGTATATAAGTGGGTTTTAGCCCCTTAATAGCCTATAACCTTTGTTTTTCTGCTTATTTTAGGTCATATGGACGAAATCAGTGGACTCACAATGCCTACAGAAGCATAGACACCTATATCAGGCGCATACACCCAGTTTGGACAACTAAAATTACTTCCTTGAATGGTTATTCACGGATTTATGGGTTGGAAGGATGTTTCTGGGTTAATGTGGATGCTTGGGGATGTTATTGGGGGCTTGGACATTTTATTTGTTTCCTTTATATGCTTTTAGTTTCATTAAATCTCTTTTTGATTATTTATTTTACCTGTTTCTTTATGGTATCCGCTTTTATCTGGGTTTTCTATTTATGGTATGACTCTGTGTTATTATTAATAGTGATGGAGGGTCCTTACTGGAGGTCTGGGTGTTGAAACTGCTTGAAGTGGACGCCATGGGGAGGTGATGGGCCCTCACAGTGCTGTAATTGCCGGGGATAGCAGTGACATCATCTGGATTGAAGGTCTGTGCACTCCAGTGGATTTGGGTATAAGTAAGGAGGGATTTTGACGGTTTATTATCATCATTCAATTACTACAATTCAAACAACCACTACAATACAATTATTAGCATTCAGAAATATATTATAAAGCCCTTATAAATTGATATTATCTTTATATAAGCTATAACTATATTTTATTCTTCTATTTTCCACCACTAGCACGCATTTAAATCCAAGTATTGTGAGTTTTATTTGAGTATAACTATTCTATTAGTCTTCCCCTGAGGTTTAATCACTAAATCATTTATTAATAAGTAGTAGGAACATAAAACAACACTATTATATCATACTTATATACTAGACTATACTGACAGGTTCCAACAAAGTCTTTGATAAGAGCCATCACATTGGTGTGCCAGTCATGGAAATTGTGCCCTGATGTGTCAAGGTGAGAAAATGTTTTGGTGAATTCTATTACATTTTTCAAAGTTCTTTGGCACTCAAACATTCCAATTGGTTGTGGTAGATGTGGTGGAATAGGGTGACGGAAAGGTGAAGTGGTACGGCCCGTATTCCTCTGTTGATTATTTGTTGCTGAAATATCACTGGGTAAATCCTCAATGTTGTCGTTGAGTGACAAGAGCCTGATTGCTTCGGCAAGGTCAGATAGCAGATTCGGCGATTGGCTAACAACAACAGGTGGGGTGGTAGGCAGAGGGGCAGAGCAGGGATTAGGGGGGGAGGCTTACTTTAGTACTCTGTAGAACTGGTAGTACTGTAGGGGCAGAGCAATGGGTGGTGGAGGTAATGCTTAAAATAGGGGCAGAGGAAGGGGAGGTGCAGGTATCGCTTAAATTGGGATTTGGGGGAGGTGTAGTGGGGGGAATGCCTAAATTTGGAAAGGCGATTGGATGTAGAGTAGAAGCAGGCAAAGGGGTGGTAGGTGAGGATAGGAGTGTAGCTTGAGGCTGCGATGAGAGAGGGGTGGCTGGTATGGGGGTAAGGGTAGGGGCCGGGGTGACAGATGTGAATTCGGAACGTTTGCGAGAGTTGCGCAAGGTTGAGGAACAATTTGGGAGGTTAGATGGATCAATTCTGAGGCTTCTCAGCTCTTGGTTGGAGATGGAGCAAGTCAGTCAATGGATTTTACCAGCACAATTATCAGGTGAGTCGTTTTTCGACATGCGCTGGGGGTTTTTTGGCTACTAGCGCTCCTAGTGTCGCTAATGCTAGTGGAGTTTTTTTTTGGCTAATGTTTCAATGCCCGCGGGTACAGCCCATAACCTGTAGCACGGTGTCAGCCTGTAGAACTCCGGAAAGAACCAATAATTATCATTACTTTACCTGTAGAACTCCGGAAAGAACCGGAGAACAGGGGATGCCGCGACTACAGACTATATACATTTGCACACATAACTAAGTACATAGTCCTAGTGACTTAACAACCTTTTATTGACACATCATTTTAGTATACTTTTGTTATGTACAAATTCTTATTTTTGGTATGGTTTTTCTCTCACACTCTCTTATGGATAGTTGTTAACTTTGTGTGTAATCTCTCTCCTTTTTCCTATAAAAGGCCTTCTCTTTTGTGTTGTTTGATTCATTCATTACTTACCATTTATAAAACATTTATTATATAAATTACTTATTACTATTATTTATATTTTTAGTATTTACATTACTGTAACTCTAAATAATAAATTATAATAATATTTATAAAATTCTACCTTGTTTTATTTGAGTAAAATAACTTATAAGATAAAGAATATGTACTTGACCTTGAGAATTCCAAATCCACCGTCCAAAGCCCTAAATTGCAACCAAAAATCTTCTAGACCAAAAGACTCCTCCGATAGTAACTGCCTCTATTATCCCAGTTATGAGCTTTAAGATCTTCTCTCAATTGAAAATGTACGGCAGAGTTGTGAAGATCTTGGTTTCATTGGATGAAGCTAGGAAGGCTGTTTGAAAGTAAGGGAATTATATGGTTAGTGCTTATTTCACATTCTAAACTTTGACAGTTAATATACGGACCAGTTTCTGATTTTGACTCTACAATCATGTTGCGTAGAATTACACAGCATGTCATTTAATTCTTAACATCATCAAGACACCAAAGACAAAAAGGCATCTTTATAATTCCCCATCTACTTTGCAGCATGCCAAATTCCCATTCTATATCTTTTCTTGTGCTTTCTTGTAGTTTAGAGAAGTGTTGACTTCCTTTATCTAGAGGATGGGGGATTATTTTTACAAGTGCTGACCAAGGAGAGTAGATTCCATCTGCCAATTAGTAACTATTTCTATATCTTCTGTTATTGACTTTGAAAACTACTTTGTCTAGAGTGCTAGACAAGAAATCATTAAATAAATTACTTTGGTTGATAACATTTATGTCATTTAGAGCTCCTGGAGAACCAAAAAAGCAATGCCAGTAACGTAAGTTTTTGCTTGCTACAGCTTCTAGAATCATTGTAGGTGTCTTTTATTTTCCTTGGAACTGACCAGCCCATGCAGTTTGGCAATTCTTCCATTCCCAGTGCATTCTGTCAATTGAGCCAAGACATCCATGAAATCCTCAGTCCTCATACTCCCTCAAAATACATGATTTCTCCAATGGGTTTGGTGAACGTAAGTATTCATTATGATATAAGCAGCTCACATCTTTGACAAAAATTTTCATGTTGCATAGGTCAGTTGTTTCACCAATACAAACATACTCATCAGTTGAGTTGGCCGCAATTTCATAGGCAAGCTGGCGTAGTACACTTGTAATCTTTTGGTGTGGGGTCGATCCAGGTTTACCACGGCAATCCTAGATAAAATAAAAGTAGAATTTTGATATAATGAATTTGAAAATATTAGAAAATGATAAATTTGGTAATGATGTGGTTAGACTTACAAGTTTTAATACCCAAAAATTATTGTGTCTTCGAAGATCTTCAAGAAGTTTGATAAATAAATCTTTTGGCATTCTGATGGGTTGCTCAAACATTAAGTTGTTGTAGGTGGGGTTGGTATCAAAATAATATCTCATTAGGCGCTGATGGCCTGCTTCATGATCTCAGTTTATTACTTGATATTTTTTTGGTTGTAGAGGTAGAGCTCCTTGATTTGTATGTATTCAATAAAGCCGAGAACATAATATTCTCTTCTTCCATTGGCAATAGTTCATTGAGAATGTTGTATGTTAGCATAGTAAGTTTTGTGCTGAGTGTTGCGGAAATGTGATTGAGGGACAAGAAGAAAGTAGAATATTGGTGAGAAAATGTGGTTGGAACCAGGGATGAATATTGTGTGTAACTCGCATTTAGTGAAAATTTTTGTGCATGAGGGATGGATACACGATTTCAATAGTGTAACTCATGTGAAAATGCATGTAAGTCGGAGATGCACAGAGATGCACACTCTCACCAGGGTAAATGCTCTAAGAGGATTAAATGAGTGTTAAACTGTTTGCGGCGGTCCAGGGCTATCAATCTGCTATCACTAAAATAAATGCTGGTAGTAAAGATGCCTTGCAAGTGTCCGATATCTATAACATGAAGTGGGAAATATCCCTCCGCATGTATAATCAACATGTATAAACGCAAACGAGACAATAAAGTACAGCTAACATCACCAAGGTCATGGTTTTTACGCAAAATAATTCAAAAATTGAGCAGAACCAAGTACATCTAATTCAGAAAAGCTTGCGGCTTTCCCCAAAAGTGTTTTCCTCTCCTACCTCCCCCAAAATTTAGTTAGAAACAACTAACTTTGAAGAATCATGGGTTGGCTGCACAAAGTGATTCGACTTAAACTCATATTTTGGTGTGAGCTAGAAAAGGGAAGAATTTCATAAGGCCGCAAGCTTTTCTAATCTAGTTGTAATGCTTGAGAGACAAAGAGCAGGGAAAATAGGAAAATACTACACTTGTGCAAAAAAAAAAAAAAAAAGAAAAGAAAAGTGTAAAACACACAACTTTTTGTTGATTTACTTGTAAAATCAAAAGACAAAGTAATAATTTTCTAGGTGCACGACCGTAACAAGTATACAGCCACGGTGGTTGTGAATCATGAACTTTGGTATTTGCCTTTTGAGTACTCATTGTAAAGTCATTTAGAAAAATCTTGCGGGCTTCTTACAGCCAAGTCACAAAAGCTTGCGGAATTTTCGACGAAAAAATCAAAGTTGTTCTCACCAAAAAATGATTTGCCTATTCAAAGGTGTCGGGGATCGGGCAGGGGTACTTCTTTTTGAATAGGCAAATCATTTTTTTATTGGCGAAACTTTTATTTTTTCGTCAAAAATTTCGCAAGCTTTTGTGACTTGGCTGTATATCCCCTCCCCTACTAAAATCATAAGTTTTAACTTATGCTTGTACCGGGGGATGGGAGACAGGAAACCGCAAGGTTTTTCCATTTAGCTACACCTTTAGATCATTCAGATCATCAAGATGAACAGATGATCGCCAATACATTCAAATTTATTACAGCCAAGTTAAAAAAGCTTTCGAAATTTTTGACAAAAAAAGAGTTTCTTTCACCAAAAAATGACTTGCCTATTCAAAAGGGTCGGGGATACAAATAGGTTTCCCAAAAATGTTCCACTTTCCCAGTAGTCCCCTATTTTGTTCCTCGGTTGACTGCCCTGCTTTACCTTAGTCTGCCAACCCCTCATATTGCACCTAGTTATATTATATTTTTCTACCCCTTCATGCCCCTAGCTGGGTAAGTTTGTAAGAAAATAAAAAAAATAAAAAAAAGGGTCGGGGATAGATGGGGGTACCCCTTTTTGAATAAGCAAATCATTTTTTTGTGAGTGAATTTTTGATTGTTTCGTCCAAAATTCCACAAGCTTTTGTGAGTTGGTTGCATATTGTGAATCAAGCAACTTGAGCTGACCAAAAAATTGAGATGTTGTGAAACTTCGGGTGAGATATAGCTAATTTTAGAAAGCTTACAACTTTCAGAAAAAATGTTTTCCTCTCTTACCTCCCTTATAATGTGAGTTCTGGTCAGCTATCATTGAGGAATCAGAGTTATAACTATCCAATGGGCCAGATGCGTAAGATCAGATGATCTGAACTCGCATCATGGGAGAGTTACGAGTGGAAAGCATTTTCAGAAAGCCACAAGCTTTTTAGAATTAGCTGTAAAGTGTTTACGCTTCTTTATTTCAACTATGCAGTTATCAGCCTATACATTAGGGGAATCTGCTACCATCTCAGTAGAGCCCGCCCCAAGAAAGGTTTGTGATAAATAAGTATGATACAACTATTCCGACACGTTTAGTTACACTTCAATATATCAGTTAGAATTACACGTTTTTCACTTGATCTAATGTGAGTATAATTCTCCAGAGACACTGACTGAGCTCATTCTTCTGTTCATAAAGCCAGAGGATGTTGCAGAATTATGGAGAATATTAGTGAATTTTTTTTTGAAGAAATTTAGGATAATAAAAACATTTGAGAAACATAATTTAGTATCTAGTTTTCAATTGTCTGTTTATGAATAAGTAAGAACCACTTTGATTTTCCAGTTTCTGTATTGGTAGCACCTCTATTAAATCCCTCAAAAACAACTATTCAATCTTTGGGCAAGGAGAATAAATTTTCATCATCTTCGAAAACTTTGGTGCGCAACACATTCTCAAGCGCCATTTGGTATTGTTCGGCCGCCCATGTTCTTACAAAAAATAATTGTGGTAACAGGAGTCTGATTAGCTGCTTAATAAAACATACCTAAATTGAGATTTATTGCCTACATTTTCCCTAGAACGCGCAGCAAATCAACACAGCCAGGTAACAAAGCTTGAGCTGATATATAAAGATCAGGGTTCATTTTTCGAAAAAAATTTTCAGATAAGAGTTGAATGCAGTTCCGGCATAGTACTGCTATCTGCAACATCATTAAAGGAGCAATTTATTATTAATTCTACCAAATAACGCCATAAACATATGTCAATAAGAAAATTTACCGTAAAGGGCGCCCAATGGGCTATATCAATCAGAAGATTTCTTTGATGAATGGCTTTAAGAATTCGAAATAAGTTATCTGTTAGTATATACATAATATTCTAATTCATACTTATTATTATAATCTTTTTTGCATTACTTGTCCCGAAGTGGACTGATACTAACTGTATGTAGAAGAGAGAGAAGTGTATTGTGCTAGCGTGAGAAGTTGTAGTTATGGTATATATAGCTATCAAGTGTTCATCTATTACCATATCTTTTGTCTTCTTTTGCTCATCATCTCATCTCATCTCTCTACACGTACTCACTTGAATATACAGGTGTGTACCATTACTATCATAAGTTGATTTTTACATTTAATTGTTATTGTTATAGGTTAGCGCATTACTATCAGCGATTTCAGCTTCATCCACAGTGTTACTAGAGGAGAAGACTTACGCTAGATTAAAGGTGTGCTCTAACTGTAGTTTCCTATTGTTACTATTATATTCATACTCCACTATGTTTGTAGGTTAGCACAACACTGTTCTCTTGTGATCCATATTATTTACGAGTAGATCTCATATCATACAGGTGTGCTTATCTTTGCAATTAAATATCTTTTGTCTTCTTTTGCTCATCATCTCATCTCATCTCTCTACACGTACTCACTTGAATATACAGGTTAGCGCATTACTATCAGCGATTTCAGCTTCATCCACAGTGTTACTAGAGGAGAAGACTTACGCTAGATTAAAGGTTAGCACAACACTGTTCTCTTGTGATCCATATTATTTACGAGTAGATCTCATATCATACAGGTTAGCGCATTACTATCAGCGATTTCAGCTTCATCCACAGTGTTACTAGAGGAGAAGACTTACGCTAGATTAAAGGTTAGCGCATTACTATCAGCGATTTCAGCTTCATCCACAGTGTTACTAGAGGAGAAGACTTACGCTAGATTAAAGGCTTTTATTATTCTTTCACATTATCAGTACCAGCTCACGTACTTAAGCACAAACAACAACTAGTAACACTAGTAACATGGACAACAATAGCATCCGTGAATTAATCTCTGCACTTGAAAACAAAAATGACACAAAACTCGGAAGTGACAATTACTTTACCTGGGCTGCTCACATGGAAGGTCTTCTCTTCGAAAATGAACTGTGGGAAGTAACCGAAAACGAGTTTATAATAACAACTACTGAAAAAGAAGATGGGACAACAATCACGTCTCCAAGTGCAAATGAGATCAAGAAGCGCCTTAAGACAAACATGAAAGCGTATTCAATGATTCTTCGACATCTTGACCATGAAAACACGATGCTAATTTGCGACAGTCCAGAGCTAAAAGGAGATCCATACAAAACATGGATGAAACTGAAAGAGAAACATGCTGAAGTAAATCAATTCACTAAAGCCGCTGCCTACAAATCATTAAATGATCTGACTTACACTACGGATCTCAAAACCTTTATTAACGATATCCGAAAAGTCCTACGAAATTTGAGAAATGCTAAAATCAGCTATGAAGGCGACACTGTAGCTACTCAAATAATTATGAAATTACCTGATCAATATCAAACCACAGCTCAAAATATCCTGGCTTCTGGAAAGGTAACCATGATGAATGTCCTGGCAGTACTCGAACAGACTAGCAAATTTCACAATCTTCAGGACAACCAATCGAACGAATCTAAGACTAGCAAAGCCCTTATTGCCGACTCAAGTAAAACTGAAACGTCGAAGTCCAGAGAAAGAAAACCGCGAAAGAAATGCACGTACTGTAATAAAACAGGACATCTTGAAAGCGAATGCTGGGAGAAGGTTGGAAAACCAAGCTGGGTCGAACAACGCGATCAATGGAAGAAAGAGATGGCTGAGAAGAATAAAAAAACTAATGAGTCAGCTATGATGGCGTACAATCAGTATGTTCTTATCTCTTCTATCGACAACAACACCAACCTGAAACCAATCCTTGATTCAGGAGCCACGTCAACGATGATTAGAAACCGAAAGTACTTCTGGACATATCAGAGTACTAAGTTCGATATTGTGACTGGAAATGAAAACACAGAATGTGTTGGAAAGGGAACTGTTAAATTGGTTGAAGGGAAAAATGTTGTGACTCTTAATGCACTACATGTACCTAAATTACCGTATGATCTTGTGGCAACTATTGAGTTTTGGAGAAAAAATTATCAAGTTGAATTTGCTAAGAATCCCGAAAGATGCATCATCAGTAATAAAAATCTTAAATTCAATGCAGATATCGAGAACAATCTTTGCAAAATGCGTGGAAACTTCAAACCAGCTGAGTCCGCACTGATTTGCTCTGTAAAAATGTGGCATGATAGACTGGGACATCCAAACTCGAAGTATACAAAGTCAACTGTTGGTGAGACGTTGGACGACAGTCAGTTCTTCTGTGAAATCTGCGAAATGACAAAAGCGAAGAAACTACCATTTCAAGGACATTTTCCAACACCAAAGAAACCTCTGGAAGTGATCCACACCGATCTTAGTGGCAGAATCAATCCACCAACCAACAGTAGCTATGAGTACTATATGAAGATCACAGATGGATTAACTTCAACTCGTGCAGTATACCTGTTAAAAAACAAAGATGAGGCACTATCTAAATTAACGGAATTTAAGACAAAATATGAAAATATCTGTGAATCAAAAATTAAGACTATTGTAACAGATGGAGGAGGAGAATACTGCTCGAATAAATTTGAAACATACCTTAAAGACAATGGTATTTTCCATCAAATCACTGCGCCTTATACACCTGAGCAGAACCCAATCAGCGAGCGAGGAAATCGAATCACCACCGAGAAAGCTCGAGCGATGCTGTTCCAATCAGGGCTACCACTTAGCTATTGGGGAGAAGCAGTAATAACAGCAGTATATTTGGAAAATCTGATAGTTAGTAAGGCTGCAAATATGATATCACCATATGAAGCACTTACCGGCAGAAAACCAAAAATAACACATCTACACCCGTTTGGATGCCTAGCTATTGCCAATATTCCAAAACAACAGAGGAAAAATAAGTTTGCTCCGACAGGCACCAGATGTGTTCTACTTGGGTATTCTGAAGGAAACAACAACTATAAGTTGATGGAAATTCAAACAAAAAGAATAATCTTCACTCACAACGCCACATTCAATGAGTCAGTGTTTCCTATGAAAGATTGCAACAGCCCAAAAGAAATGTTCAATATCGTCACCATAAGTCACACAACAGAGACACCAACAAATCAAAATGTTGAAGATGATGAGGAATTTCATGATGCAGTAGAGGAACAAATAGAAGAACAGTCAGCAGATACTGAAAATCCAGTAACCAGACGACTAATCTTACGCCTTGGTCCACCGCCACCTGAAAATCAATCAGATCAGTATTCTGGACCCACCCTGAGATCTCATACCAGGAAGGTGATAAATGAACTTGAAGGTACCCACAATGCTTTAATAAACTTTGTCGAACAACAAAACACAGATCCTGACAATTACAGAAAGGCAATCAGTGGGTCTCAAAGGTCACACTGGATAAGTGCAATTAAAGAAGAACTTGACTCACTTCATGAAAATCACGTGTGGTGTATCGTCCCTGCTAATCATCAAAAAACAATACCTACCCGTTGGATCTTCAAAACAAAGTATGATGAAAATGGAGTCCTTAACAAATTTAAAGCAAGACTGGTTATCAAAGGCTATCTACAAAGACATGGAATAGACTTCAACGAAACGTTTGCACCTACCGGGAGACTGGCAACCCTTCGAACGATCTTTGCGCTTGCTGCTATTGAAGGATTACCGATGCATCAACTTGATATAAAGACTGCATTCCTAAACAGTAATCTTGACGAAGACATCTTTATTCAACCTCCAGAAGGTTTTACTGAGTGGTTGGATAGATCAAACTTGAACTGTAAAAAGGAGATAGAGCAATTAAATGGTGGTAGCAGAGTTTTAAAATTAAAAAAAGCACTCTACGGTTTAAAGCAGGCACCTAGAGCCTGGTATCAGGAGGTATCTAAGTGGTTCCATAAACATAAGTTTAAAACCAGCAATAGCGATCCCTGTTTATTTATTAGAAAAGATTCAAATGATGACTATTTATATGTGTTTATTTGGGTGGATGACATGGCTATCATTGGACACGGGGCTCATCAATTTCATGCTGAATTATCGAAGGATTTCAAGGTACATGACTTCACAAAAGCAACTTATCTACTGGGTATACAAATTACTCGACTAAATAGTACTTCTGTTCAACTACACCAAAGTCAGTACATAGCAGATCTATTAGAAACCTTCGGTATGACAGACTGCAAAATTAATCCTACTCCAATGCAATCAAATATCCAGCTGTTACCCTCTGATGATGACCAATACGCTCAGTTTCTGAAAACAGGAAATGACTATCGAAGTATCATTGGAAGTATTGGCTATCTAGCACAATGTACTCGACCGGATATCACCCATGCTGTCAACTATTTATCTCAGTTCCTCATAAAACCAAATCAGTCTCACTGGCAAGCGGCACTCCGAATTCTAAGATATCTCAAGGGTACAGCCAATGTTGGCCTACTGTACTCACGAGACTTCAAAACATTAATACCCACGAAAATCAATATTAGCAATCAAGCACCTACAGGTTTCAGTGATGCGGATTGGGCTGGATGTAATCTAACACGTAGATCAACTAATGGGTATGCCTTTCTGCTCGGTGGAGGTGCTATTTCTTGGAAGAGCAAAAAGCAAAACACTGTTTCCACATCAGCCACTGAATCTGAGTATAAGGGATATCTTGATGCAGGATTAGAAGGAGTATGGTTGCGAAAACTGCTAAGTGAACTAGGGTATGAAAACAATCAAGGAACGTTACTTTATGGAGATAATCAAGGAGCAATAGCATTGTCAAAGAATCCCGTAGCTCACAAACGAACAAAACATATTGAAGTACATTTCAACTGGGTCAGGGAAAAAGTACTTGATGGCGAATTAAATCTCAAATACTGCTCTACGCACGACATGGTTGCAGACATCATGACAAAAGCACTGGATCGTACAAAATTTGAAAAATTTAGAACAGATCTAGGCCTGAATGAATGTCGACGCACTATTGGTTCAAGTAATGAGGTGGAGTGTTAGTATATACATAATATTCTAATTCATACTTATTATTATAATCTTTTTTGCATTACTTGTCCCGAAGTGGACTGATACTAACTGTATGTAGAAGAGAGAGAAGTGTATTGTGCTAGCGTGAGAAGTTGTAGTTATGGTATATATAGCTATCAAGTGTTCATCTATTACCATATCTTTTGTCTTCTTTTGCTCATCATCTCATCTCATCTCTCTACACGTACTCACTTGAATATACAGGTGTGTACCATTACTATCATAAGTTGATTTTTACATTTAATTGTTATTGTTATAGGTTAGCGCATTACTATCAGCGATTTCAGCTTCATCCACAGTGTTACTAGAGGAGAAGACTTACGCTAGATTAAAGGTGTGCTCTAACTGTAGTTTCCTATTGTTACTATTATATTCATACTCCACTATGTTTGTAGGTTAGCACAACACTGTTCTCTTGTGATCCATATTATTTACGAGTAGATCTCATATCATACAGGTGTGCTTATCTTTGCAATTAAATATCTTTTGTCTTCTTTTGCTCATCATCTCATCTCATCTCTCTACACGTACTCACTTGAATATACAGGTTAGCGCATTACTATCAGCGATTTCAGCTTCATCCACAGTGTTACTAGAGGAGAAGACTTACGCTAGATTAAAGGTTAGCACAACACTGTTCTCTTGTGATCCATATTATTTACGAGTAGATCTCATATCATACAGGTTAGCGCATTACTATCAGCGATTTCAGCTTCATCCACAGTGTTACTAGAGGAGAAGACTTACGCTAGATTAAAGGTTAGCGCATTACTATCAGCGATTTCAGCTTCATCCACAGTGTTACTAGAGGAGAAGACTTACGCTAGATTAAAGGCTTTTATTATTCTTTCATTATCGAGACGTTCAAGCTGTCTTTTTGGATTGAATGGAGATGATGTGGGTTTGATATTTTTCTCACTCCAAATTTGAACACTCAATGTCAAACTGAAATTGAAGTTTATCCATACTCAGTATTGGAGGGTAGAACAAAACTGTTTTCAATGGTTATAATTCATACAATTGATGAATTTGACTCACCATCGAACAAATGAACGGACAAGAAACTCTGCTTTATTTTCCAGATAAGGATCCCACAATCGATCACTCTGTTCGAAAAACTCTGACAAAAAATTTTCATCCTCGTCATCAATTTCTTCCCAATTAGCTCTCTCACGAAAGGGTGAGCCAGGTTTTGACAAAGGAGTAAATAGTCGGGGTAAAATAATCCTCAAGACCCTTCTCCACTCTAGTGTTTTTATTTCTAAAGCAGGCATTTGGAATGCAATAGATGTCCTCAAAACATTTCTCCAAATTTGATAGTCAAAGACTTGACGATTTCGCAAAAAATATAGGTCCAGCTTTGTTAGAGAATCATCATCTATTAAAAATGGAGGGTCTACATGGATCACATGAACAATAATAAGTGACAATATTTGAGACTTTAAACAGATTACAAGGTTGTTCCTACCAAGATTAAGCTCATTTTCCCGGATGCAGGGAGCTCGGCCAAGGGCCAAACAAAGTTGTAATCCCGAAATGACCAAACTCCAAAACGCCCGTTTTCTTAGTTGATCAATCATTAAAGAAGAAGTCCATTGGGGACATTTCTCTCGGTGAATCCCTACATCTTGAGCCCTCCTTAGCCAAATTCCAATATATAGCCAAGCAGTTGTTGGACTGCACTGAACTGTTAAAACCTGTGCCAAAATTGCGGCGGCTTGAAGATCAAAGAACGTCATTGGTAGAGTGAAAGGTGACAAAAGGCAGAAACTACTGATTGAAAAAAATAATCCAGCTCGTTGGATATTGCCTGTCTCGCTACCTTCTCCCAAAACCTGAGGATCATCTATGAAGCGAGCGGCAGCAGCAAATATGGCAAAGCACACTGCTCGAAATGAGCTGTCGGTAGAAGCTTTACCAGTCTGATAGTGATTGAGAAAATGTTCTTTATGCATGATCGGATTGCTAGGTGTGATACGTGTCCACCAAATGTCGAATAAAGCATTTACCACATCATCCGGAGGAAAGGGTAAATCTAAAAGGTCGGGTCGCTTAGAAAACATGTCCCAATGCCTCTCAAAGACTGATTGATCAAGAGTGGCATACAGTTGCTCCTGGTGCTGTAAAAATCTTTTGGGGATGCCTCCCGACTCGTCTTCCTTAGACCAAGGAATGGCAATCACGCTGTGAGGTGGCAAATAGCGACCTGGCTCGATATTAAGCCCAGACTCTTCAGCAGCCGAAGTATTAAGATCGGGATCAGGCAGGGATGTAGGGGTAGCACTATCGATTATTTCTTGCTTTTTGGCATAAGGAGAAGACTTTTGTACAAGAAGTCGTGCTTGCTCCATGGTCCGTGGCAAGCGCTTTAAATCTAATTGAGGCGCTCTGGCTTTTAGAATCCTTTCCAAAACTAAAATGCGAGATTTAAGAATTTCAATTGTTCTGAGGAGAAAATTGTGAAAAGTAAGACGCCATTTTCACGATTTGTATACTACAACAATAAATCTTGTCGACTGACTTGGGGCTAGCCAAAACAACAGCAGAAGGTTGCCTTTTGAAAACGGGATCTTCAAACTTACATACCTTTCCTGAACGGCGACACATTTCGCAAGTACTTACAATCCTGACACATTTTCTCTATTTGATGATTATCAAATAACGATTTAGCAAGTAAATTAAGTAAATAAACTAAATCCAGGAAGAAGAAAAACTTTGGCGTATAAAGTAGCACCGGTGCTAGCGAAACATTACTAACTTTTCCTTTTCGACAGTTATCGCACGCCCGATTAGTAGAGGGTTTGGACTGGGGATTTGATTGTGGAAGTGACATATAGTTGAGGACTTCGTGGACAGGATTTGGAAAAAATATTAGTAGATGCAGTACACCTGATAAATTGGATAAAAGCAATAAAGGGCTTTCAACTGGCTGTGTAGGGTGTTGTGGCGTGAATCAGAATTTGAAGCAGGATGACTGAATGATTTGATACATTGCAAGTCTTTAATATTAAGCCGAGACTACTAACTATATAAAATTACAGCTGCTAGAACCTGTTTCCCCATCTTCTTGTTTGTTTCGGCTTGGCGTTTCCAACTGTAAAAAACACTACCAAACCTCCTTTCAATCCTTGTCAAATTCGCACGTTCCATATGCTTCTATTGATACGCACTCAATTGCGCGGCAGCATGTATACAATTTGATAACCTGATCAATGGAGAATTCTGTTTAATTTATCACACACTTTTATCTCGCTGCAAGTGGGTATCTCAAGTGGGCAATCAGCCCTGTTTAATTTTTTGGGAGGCCTTAAAGGGACCACCTTTTTTGCTGCTTCGGAAACCACCTTTCTATTTTTAGTCTCGTTTGGGTATTTTCACCTTAACCAGCTACCAGAACAATAACGCTAACTTAAAGAATGAGGAAAAGTAATGGTAACCTAAAGCTAAGCTATATGGTATCAAATAATGATAGAAATCTAACACTAACCTTTATAGCAGGAAAAAGCAAGGGTAGTCTAACACTATCATCAGTGGAGGGCAGTCGTAAGCAAGAGATATTGCTAACTTGATCGGGGGAAATCACTAAAAATACAAAGGTGGTCTCCGTTGCAGCTCAAAAATGTGGTCCTGTTAAAGCCTCCATACAATTTGTGTCATCAGGAATCCATGGAATACAGCCATGCCAATAAAGCCTTGTGTTTTTGCAAAAAGAAAAATTGTTACTTTTTCACCGGATGCTCCTTTTTTTGACTCTCAAAATTCAGAATAAGAAAGAATGAAAACAAAAGTAATAGAAATGATGCAGCGGCACTGTGGGCGGCCGGGGTTTTTAACTATAAAAAAAGTGACAGCCAGTGAAAAAGTAGCACTTTTTTTTTCAAAATCACAAATTCAGAACTACCCTCAACAAAATTACCTAAGGAAATGCATACACTTACAGCTAAAAAGCTTGCTGTGTTTTTGTCATCCATCCCCCGCCAAAAAAAAAAAAAAAAAAAAAAATTAGGTCGCTTTTGGCGGGGGATGAGGTGCACAAAAACAGCAAGATTTTTTCAAGTAGCTGTATAACGAGTCAAAAAAGTTTGCAGTTGCTTTAACACTTATGTATCCTCCCAAAAAGCATATGCTATCTAATCTATACTCTTACTCTTTTCATTGCAGTCAACTTCCCCAATTTTTTGTTTCGCTACTTTTGTATTTACTACATGCTGTTCTACCCTCATTTATGCCCCTTGTTGGTAAGATGGTATGATTTTTTTTAAAAATGAAAAATAAAAACTCGTGCTTTTGGAAGTGGATGAGAATCAAGAAACCCAGAAGATTTTTAATATAAACTTGTTTTTTGTTCTGTCATGATCTCATGGTGTCATTTTATTTAATCAGCCATTCTACCGCTTCGACTCATTCTTTGAGCTTATCATCTGAATCCTTTTAAAATGTTAGCTGTCGCAATCTACATTGCGTTAAGCTTGGTAACTTTCTACTATGCCAAAGATCTAGATACAGCTAATCCTGGAAAGCTTGCGGTTGTCTTGCCTCTCATCTCCGCCAAAAGCATAGGTCGGCTGACCCAAATTCATGATTTTGGCTAAGGATGGGATGCAAAATAACCGCAAGCTTTCGAGAATTAGCTGTACGTTCCACATTTTATTGAAACACGTCCTCCTTCAAACAAATAAATGAAAAAAACTATTGCCTCATCTTCTTATTCTATGACATTAAGTCTATCTCTATACAGGGTAAAGAAAGTAAAGAGAAGACGCCTAGTCGCAAACACAAATTGAATTCAATCCATTCATTTCGTGATCATGACTAGACGTCTATTCGTCACTCTTTTAACCCTCTGCTGCAAAACCCTCCAAACAGCAGTGAAAGATACGAGGTTTTAACATTTTTACTACACAGATGACCCTCAAACAGTTACTTTAAACATCATAGACCAATTTATTCTGGTCAAGAAGCACTGTCCGATCGAGAATTTGACATCTTGAAAAAACACATAGCACCCCGTAAATTTGGAAAGAGCAAGAGATATTCTAAATTCTATCCGAAACGTGTGATAAATTAGTGGCCAGTTGGGTCTTGGAAAAAGACTAAGCAAGGATTATGATGAGCTTGCTCTGCTTTCAAATTGCAGTGGCTTACTTTTGAACGCAAAGTCAGAAGAAAATTAGAAGACAGTATTACTTAGTCTCTCCCTCCCTCCTCCAAAGTTGCACAGTGAAGGAGCATTTTAAATTTTGTAAAAAAATTAAATTTTAAAATTGACAGAAAAAATGTAATAAATGCAAGACCCGCACCATTGAATAGAGGTTAAACTCTTAGTAATTGAAAAAATTAAATTATTGTTAACCATTTGCAGTAGGTAGATCCCCTAGATGAATCGACAATTATTTGTGGCACGGTATCAGGAAACAGGACTCCAAAAAGAACCTTAAAAAGGGGGTGTCAAACATTACCATATACACCTGGCGGACTTCAGTCTCAAAATGCGATTCCAAGACGCCATCATAAATGGCTGACTCGGGGTTAGTGTAAGAACGATTAGTTATATCATTTTTCTATTTTTGTCCTTACATATTTATATTTATATCCATAAGTGTTATTGTACATGTGTAGAGACATGTGTGTCATTTTTATGGTGTTCTTATTTTACTATCCAACCATAATCGTAGATGTTGAGCGAGATTTTACTTTATATACTGTGCTATGCTCCTTCTTTTTCTTTTTCTTTGTCTTTTCCATCTCGCTCAATAATATTTTATTTTACCATTTAGGTCAGATTTAGCTGTCCTTCTATTTTATTTTAGTTATTGATTTTCTTTCACTCTTACATTTGTTGTATATAGGTAACAGCAGCAAAGACCATATTCAGGAGCAGACTATTTTACTAACATCTGTTTATATTTATACATTATAAGGTTAGATCTTTGTACTTAGCTTTTACCTTTTCTTTCTTTTTCTTGGTCTTTTCCATCTTGCTCAATAATATTTTATTTTACCATTTAGGCAACAGCAGCAAAGACCATATTCACGAGCAGACTATTTTACTAATGTCTGTTAATATTTATACATTATAAGGGTTCTTACAGGTTATGGGCCCAGTGTCCAAGTGAATGTCATCCAATGATTCATTTACTATTCCATCACTTGCGCCTTTGAACTCTTCTGATTCATCAACATCTAGTTTTGATACTGCTCGTCCATCATCTCCTCCAATCATGGATACAACTAATGAAACATCTGGTGATACACTTCACAATATTCCTGTGCTTAGTGTAAACAACTTTCATGAATGGAGATTTAGGATGAGGGCATTACCTACCTATCAAGATCTTAAAAACTTGGTCTTTGGTCTTGAAACACCAGTGTCTGCTGATGCCGCCCAAAATATTAGGCTCAAATTCCAAAAGAGAGCTGACAAAGCAATGAATATTCTCATCTCAAAACTTGATGCAGCAAATATTGCTGCCTTTGTCACCGATGATGATATGGATAAACCTTGGCAAATCTGGACAAAGCTTACCAATCAATATGCTGCAGCTGATGCTTCCAATTGTGCTTCAATTTTTGCTCAGTATCACAATGTGAAATGTCAAGAAGGAAATTTGATGGGTTTTGTCAATGATCTAAGAACTTGAATTAATGAACTTGGATCAGTAGGAGTCTCAATTGAGAGTAAAAACAAAGCTCACCAACTTCTCAGACAACTACCTGATTGCTATTTGACTCATAAAGCATCAATCTTACATGCTTGCAAGGTTACACAAACTCACCTTTCTGTCTCAAACCTTTTGTCTCGTTTGGCTTGTTTGTCTGCTGAAATTGAATCAGAAAAAGTTATAGGCAAGATGAACACCATGTAAAAATTTCATGTTATCATGATTACCAATTGTACAACACAAGATTGTTGACTTATTACTTAAGTTTATTAAATTGAAATATCAGATTTATTTATCAAAAATTTATGAAAGAATAAAAAAGATTCAATGACTTTACAAATCCCCCAAACATTTTTTATCTACCTAAAGGTGTGTAAATTTATTAATTTTTCCTTCTTTTTTTACCTTTTTGATTCTTTGGAATAACTTTTGACAGATCTGGTAAGAGCATCATAAATGAGTGAAGGGTTAGATGTTGTAGACAATCCTATAGTGCTAGCTATAGGCCTTGACCAAGGGAGTTGGAGAAAAACCAGAGAGAAAATCCCCTGTCCCTTTAGAAAAATAGAGTGAAATTTACCTGCTACAGTAAATTGGTTCCTGTTTACCAAAAGCCCCTTTTCCAACACACTTGACTGCCTGATGAGTCAAGAAAGTAGTCTCCAGACAGACTACCAAACCAAAGAACTGAAATGTAGACCAATATCCACACCAGAGAAAGCAATGATACTTGATGTAGGTTGCAAATCCACACCAGAGACACCACACAATATGGGGGGCGGACTTGCTAGTGAGTCCGCAACCTTGGACCCAAACTCACAACAGATTGAACACACATTGAGCTATTGATAAAGGAACCATACAATCAGGAATGAACACCACTCAGCAGAACAGTTTTAGGTGGGTGTTCAAGTAGAGTTCAGTTTGGGTTCAGTATGAGTTCAGTCTGAGTTCCATCTGAGTTCCATCTCAGTTCAGGTTGAGGACTTGCTAGCAAGTCCACCCCCTATATTGCGTAGTGAGACAGCAATAATACTTGATAAAGCTTGCAAGACTATACCAGAGAAAACAGTTGCCAAGTTAAGTTAAATGAAGAACTCACTTTGCAACAAACACAGCCAATTGTGGCAAGAAAACAGTGAAAACTGAGTGAGGAACAAGGATATCACCTCCGGATGGTTGTATGATAATTAAAGTTTCCCCAAACTGTCTTATTCACTATATACACACAGACTACTAACTAAGAGCCCACGCACACCAACGAATTTGGCATTCTTGGGCGCCAAATTGCATAAACCTCCCTAGAAACGCTTCCCAGCCCTCTAGAACTGAGGCGGGCAGTCTGCCCGCCTGAAGCGGCCTGACCACCCTGAAGCCAGAAAACCACCAAAAATACCCAAAATACCCAAAATACTTAGAAAAATCAACTACAACTACAAAAACCTTTAAAACACATAATTATGCTATAACAACATTGAGACATGAAAGGTAGAGAAAATTCCGCTCATTCCAACACTACTAAGAACTTAACCCTAAGACTTAAGGTTAGCCCGTAAAACACAAAAAACAAAATTCAACAGCAATATTTTTAAATGAAAAATGAGAAATTATCCCCTTAATACTTAGAATATGAAAAATGTCATCAAGACATAAAATATAGAGAAAAACTGGGGCTATCCAGTGGTGATTTTCACATCTTTGTAGTCCCAATATTTGCTGCGTAATTCCAGAAAAACACCTAATTATTAAACAATGCCATTTAATTCATACCAAAACAACACCAAATAAACCAACAAAGGGCTCCGCCAATGTTGGAAGACCACAACGTATAATAATGGTAAGAAAAAGGAAAAAACTGACCTTAATTAAAGGGCAAAATAATAAGTAAAGAGAAAGATAGTTTGAGGAATCTGGAAGGATAAATGCATAATGTAAATGTTATGATGTGCATTATGAAATAAATAATAGTGAAATAGGGAAAAAAGGATCAACTAAAATGGTCAATATCTCAGCAACCAATGAACCAAATTCAAATCAGTTTGCTGGAGATTAATGATAGGCTTCAGAAGTATCTTCAGCTAACAGGAAAGTAGATTTGAATAAACCTAAACCTAATACTGACTCTGATTTTCAAAATTTCAAAAAAACTTGAAAATTGGAGATGAAAATTCCAACAAGAGGGAGATAAAAGCCTAGATAATCATAGGGATTCAGAAGGATAAATGCATGATGTAAACATTATGATATGCATTATGAAATAAATTAAAATTAAAATCGGGAAAAAAGGCTCAACTTTAAAAGTCAATATCTCAGAAACCACAAAACCAAATTCAAATCAGTTTAATGGAAATGAAAGATAGGATACAGAAGTATCCTAATCTAAAAGGACAGTAGATTCAAATAAAGCTAAACCTAATTCTGACTCTGATTTTCAAAATTGCACAGAAACTTAAAAAAGTGATTATGAAAATTATAGCAAGTGGGATATAAAAGCATAAATAATCATCAGATAAGAATTTCAGAAGCCTTATTATCTAATTATTCAATATTAAAATGTGAAATAAATTAAGTGAAATTTGGGAAAAAACACTTAACTTCAAAGGTCAAAATCTAAACAACCACTGAACCTAATTCAAACCTGTTTGTGGGAAATGAAAGATATGCTTCAGGAAAGTCTCAAGTGAAAGGAAGTGTTATTCAAATAATCATAAGCCTAATTGTTTATATAAAAACATGAAAGAAAAAATATTCCAATTATGAAAAAAAGGCTCAACTGTAAAGGTCAATATCTCTGCAACCACTGAACCAAATTCAAATCTGATTGTGCAAAGTGAAAGATACCTTTCAGGAGAATCTTAAGCAAAAAGGACATTAGATTTGAAAAATCTAACCTTAATTCTGAGTCATGTTTTAAAATTTTCCAAAAAATTGAAAAGTGCTCATAAAAGTGACAACATGAGGAGTTGAATAAGTCCACTGTTATCCAGATATGAGTCCTACATATATTTAAGTATGAAATTTTCATATAAAGAATGAAATATCATATACACAAAAAAAAGGAGATAAAACTTACCTTGATTGAAAGGTAGGAAAAATAGAGTGAGAAAGAGTGAAGTTTGAATTTAGGGGAAAATCAAATATGGAGCAAGTGAAATGCTCAAAAAATGTGCAATGTATGTGTCTCAATGACATGGAACCAAAAAAAAGTTAAATAGGGGAAAGGTGGAATAATGACCATGCCAAGGAGGGATGAAGAGTAAGATGATGAAACTAAAAAAACAGAAAGAAAAGAGGGAGAGAAGAAAAAAGGTAAATTTTACCTTTAAAATCAAAAAAATAAACACTTTCAAAAATATTTAGATACAAAAAACAAAGCAAAAAACAAAAAAATTTAATTGGAAAATAAATAAGTAAAAATGAAAAAAAGACTTATCTGGACAGATGATTTGAGAAAACAATTGACCTCAGATTATTTGATGGATAATAGAGGAGAGGAGGAAATGGATATAAGTGATGAAAGAAAAAAAAGAATGACTGAAAAATTATGCAATTGCAGAAAGTATGTGATTTCACATTGATTTGATGAAGGAAAACAAAAAGACTTGAAAAAAGAGACAGTAACAGAAAATTCAAAAGCAAAGTCAATATGAAAATAAGAATAACCATTCTAAGTAAAAAATCCTTTGAAGTGCTGAAAAAATGTCTAAAACTGGGTACAGATCGGTTAAGAAGTGTTTTTATGGGGTATTTGGGGGTATGAAGTACTTGAGCCTTTCTTGGAAGAAGGTAGCATTTCCAGGCCACTTTTTACAAAAAAAAGAAAGTATTCTTCAAGATCAGAATCAGAATCACAATCAGAGTCCAAGATGAGATCAAGAGCTGTGAATGTTATTGCTTGATGTAGATTATCATGATTTGAGAGGGAGGAAGGCATGACTTTTATATAATATAAAAATTTAAATTATGTTCAATGTTATGAGTTATAAAGTGTTATAGTGCTGAGTGCAGTGTATGATTGGGATGATGCTGAAAAATTAATGAAATGAGACATTATGGTGAAATCAGCACTTTTGGTTGAGAAAGCGTGGATTTGAGTGAAAAAAATGACTTACTTCATTTTGAAATCCACCTGTTTTGGGGCTAGTGTGTTTTGAAAATCCACACTTAAATAAGTGCAAATATGGTCAAATTTAAATGTGTATTTTTAAGTGGGTATTTTCCAGAACTGACACCCCCTATTGTATGAAATGATTTGGAGATGGATAATTCAGATGATGATGTGAAAGAAGATGATTCTGTAGTGGTTTATTCTTCTGGAAGTTGAATTTTAGATTGTTGTTGAGTGATAACCATTTGGGTGGTGAAGTGTGAGACAGGGCTTTAAAATCTTTTTCAGCCTGGACATCACTTAAGGGGAATGTGGTTGATATTGAGGCATTAGGAATGTATTACATTCCCATAACCTATTGTTCCGTAACCCAGGCCTGCTAGTCAGCTCCTGTCTTTACTTATGCTGAAAAGTGTAAGAAAAAATTGGTATATGGGAGATAAACTTTATACATGCTGCCAAGTTGTGACCTAACCTAAATTATCACACTCACTACTCCAACATTCTACTCCAGCTTATTCTTAATAGGGGGTATCAATGTTCAGGGATCCGCAATTAGGATCAGGATTTTTTTTTCCGGGATCAGACATTATTAATTGCGGAAGATTCTTATCCACTAGCCCCAGGGCTAGTGGATAAGGAATCCACGATAATGCATTATCCCGCCTCTTATACCCCAATTTCCATTCCTAATTCCTGATCCCAAACTCATCTCATCCATGATGGATTTGCAAGAAAGTCACATGACTCATAATTGCTGATGCCATCCTTAAGTCTTTCCTCACTCTATGCTACTTAATTTTGGTGGCAAAAACTTAAGTTTTTTTTCTATCTACACACCCCAACTGCACATTTGGCGGTGAATTCCCACTTCCCTCATCACATAACCCTTTCACCGTCAACAATGAAACACCTCTCTACTAGAAAGCTACTTCACTCAACAATGAATGCTATTACTTTTCTTTTAGTTCTTTACTATAAATCTGACTCTGATTTGGAAGATGCTTTAGCTTATATGTGTTTTCTTTCCAAAAAGTGTTACATCATCACCAGGGGGCAAAATCTTTATCATGATCCCTGATATGATCTGACCTCTATTCTCAACATTCCTCATTTAAACTTCACCCAATTCTTTCTTCAAACTTTATCAACTCATCTCCAATCATCCTATCTTTTATAAAAATTCCCATAACAAACAGCGTAATCCTGCCTTCCAACTTGCTGTTGCACTATGTTGCTTTGGCTCAAATAGAAACGGTGCTGTTGTAAGATGTTTGGATAATCTCTTTAACATAGGATATGGTACCATGATATTATACACCAAGCGCTGTATGATTGTTATCATTTCCCTCAAGTCTCAAACACTTGCTTGGCCAACTCCAGAACAGCGACTTGAATCCTTTCAAGTAATGCAAGCTGAAGGTTTCCCTGGATGTGTAGGATTTGTTGATGGCACAACTATACCTTTGAGTAAAAAGCCTGCTCATGATGGCAATCATTATTTTGATCACAAAAAAATGTTTCTTCAAAATCTTCTCCGATTTCTCATCCTTCATAAACTAACTTTTTATCTTCTTTCTAGATACTCTATTGCCGTTCAACTTGTATTTGATGTCAATAAAAAATTTATTGCTTTTCATAGTGGCTGCCCTGGCTCATGTCATGACTCTTCCGTCTTTCAAAGAATGAGGATTTCTCAAACCCCTGACTCATACTTTGACAAATCTCAGTACCTCCTTGCAGACTCAGCATATGCAAGTGGGAAGTAAATTATACCTGCTTTCCATGGTGAAACCTTAGAAAATGACCCCAAAACTAAATTTAATTATCACCTTTCCCAATCAAGAGTACGAATTGAACATGCTATAGGTATTTTAAAGGGATGATTTTCTAGTCTTTGGGAGCTCAGAATCCAATTTAAAAAAAATGGAGATCAAAACTGCAAATCATTGGATAATGACTTGCATTATACTCCACAATATCCTAGCTGATTTAAAGGATGAGTGGAATGATCTTTATGAAGAAGAGGATCCTGAACCAGCACCGGCTCTCCCCTCCCTTGAATCACAAAACATTCATTCAACCGGCATACGCTCTATCATTATGCCTATTACTCTCCAACATTTCTCTTCACCACCCTTTTAAATTATTTTTTTTTACTCTCCAAATGTCCTCTTTATGTACTTCATTCACTTGGTTTGGTATTTTGGTTTGTTGCATATTCATTTTTTCTTGGAATTTATGGTGAAGATCTTTTTTTTGGATGGCTCATTGGTTTTCTTTCACCAGCTCAACATGAAATTGCATATTTTGTTAGTGATTTTTTTTCATTCATCCCTCATATCCTTTTCCTATTCTCCTCCAACATTCCTCAAACCATTTGGTTTCATTCATTTTGTCATCTCATCTCTCCAGGTAAGTCATTTTATTCTTTTTTTTTGATTACTAATTATAATTTTTTTTGTTTTTTTCTGTTTATTTTATTTTTTTTATCTAAATTTTTTTTGTAAGTGGTTATTTTGGATTTCAATGGTATAATTAACCTTTTTTCTCTCCCTCTTTACTTTCTTTTTTAGCTCCATTACCCTACTATTCATCCCTCCTTGGCATGGTCATTATCCCCCCTTTCCCTTATTTCACTTTTTTTTGGCTCCATTTCATTGAAACACATACATTGCACTTTCTTTATGCATTTTACTTACTCCATATTCAATTTCCCCACAATTCCAACATCAATCTTTCTCACTCTATTTTTCCTACTTTTCAATCAAGATAAGTTTCATCTCCTTTTTTTCATGCCTATATCATATCTCATTCCTTTTATGAAAACTTCATACTTAAATATATGTATGAATCTTATCTGGATAACAGTGAACTTATAAAACTCCTTTTGATCTCATCTTCATTACCACTTTTCAAGTTTTTGTAAAATTTTGAAAATCAGACTCGGAATTAGGGTTAGGTTTATTCAAATCTAATGTTCTTTTTACTGAAGATTCTCCTGAACGCTACCTTTCATTTCCTACAAACAGATTTGAATTTGATTCAGTGGTTGCTGAGATATTGACCGTTAAAGTTGAGCCTTTTTTTCCCAATTTAAATATTTATTTCATTTTATGTAACAAATTAGGGTTAGCTTTATTTAAATCACATGTCCTTTAACTGAAGATTCTACTAAAGCATATCTTTCATTTTTCACAAGCAGCTTTGAATTAGGTTCAGTGGTTGCTGAGATTTTGACCTTTGAAGTTTAGCCTTTTTTCCAAATTTCACTTGTCTTATTTCACATTTTTATATTGCATATTTAGAGGATAAGGCTTCTGAAACTCTTATATGATTATTATATAGGCATATATTCATTTCTCAAGAATATCACTAAAGCTCAAAAAGATGAAGATTTTTGCTTATGGGACACTCTGCCTTCCTTTAACTCTTTTCTTGCTCTTCGACTCAAAAAGCACTGTAATAAAGCATTTGAAAAAAATCATGAACTTAAAACCAAATTTGGAATACCAAATTGGTGTGACTCTGATTGGGAAGATATCAGCCATGAATATCTTTTATTATCTAATGTTATTATCACTCATTCTGGATTTCACAATAGGATTTATATCTATAGGAATGACACCAATTTTCTTACTTTTGGTATATTCTCATATATCAATCCGATAACTGGCCAACCAATACCATCTCCAGCTAAAATCAAAGGACATGTTTTATATTTTCCAGACCACAGGTGAATCATTGATTTTGGTTTGGGACATGGTATCATCGAAACTATTTGGAATTCTTCTAAGGATAATCATCAAACGACCAAAGCTCCTCCTGGTTTGGAATCCTTTCAAGATTTAACACATTTTGGTTGCTCATTTCAAATAAGTCATAAGTTGATTCAAAGAATCAATAAGGTAAAGAAAGAAGGTAAAGTTATTCGATTTAAAAAAACTTTATCTAGATCCAAAAAGTATGGGGATTAGAGTTGTCATTGAAAATTTTATATTTTTTCATAAATTTTTAATAAATATTTTTTATATATCAATTTGATCAAGTAATGTGATGAGCCAATGAACTTTGGTTGTATAACAGGTAATCATGATAAAATTTATTTGTTTCATGGGGTTCCTCTTGCCTATACCTGTGAAAAGTCCCAAACTTTTGTTTCTAGACTTGGTCTGCATTTTGGCTTGAGGAATTGTCATTACTTTAAACTAGGGAAATTGATATATATTAGATATTTATTTAATAATTTATGTAATAATATTAAATTTAGATGACTTCCACCCCTTACTTCAATAAAATTCAGGGGGGGGGGTATTGCCAAATTTTCAAATCTGACAAGTGAAATTGTTGACTTAGAAAAATTTTGGTGATACCCACCCCTTGCTTCAATAAAATGCAGGGGAGAGTATTGCCAATTTTTTAAAACAGATATAGAATTTTTTTGACTTGTAAATATTTTGGTGAAAATTTTTTGGTGATACCCGTCCCTTACTTCAATAAAATCCATGGGGGGTTTTGCCAAAAGTTCTTATAAGACTTGTGAAATTCTTGACATGTAAGAATTTCTGGGATACCGGTAAAATGCAGGGGGTAGTAAAGCCAAAGTTTCATATAAGACTTTCAAGATTCATGACATGAAAGAATTTTTGTGATACCCACCTCTTACTTCAAAAAATCCAGGGGTGGGGGATTGTCAAATTTTTAAAGGAGACATGAAAATTTTATTTAAAAAAAGAATATTTAACATTAAAATACAAAAATTCAAGTAATGATAGATAGAGTAATGAAATAAAGGAGATTATTGGAAATTTTATGTACAAATAAATATGAACAGTTGAAGTGTGAGAGAAATAAAACAAACTAGTCATCCAACAATTTCTTTAAACGTTCAATTTCCTCAACAGATTTATTAGCTTTAACACATTCTATCAAGAAATCTTTCTTTTTGGAATTTTCTTCCTGATAAAACTTATATTTCATCTGCTCTAAAAGTTTTTGATGTTTGAGTGTTTTCTCCTCTTTTTTTAATTTTTCAATACTTAGAGTTAACTCAAACTTCTTCTCCTCCAAATCTTGGGCCCAATCATCCTTCCGTAAAGAGAGTTCATACTTCCTCTCTTCCAAATCTTGTAGCCTATCATCCCTCCTTAAAGAGAGCTCATATTTCTTCTTTTCAAAGCTTAGAGTCTCTTAAGCAATTTCTACTTGTTCAGAGTGATAATAAAAATTAATATAAAGTAGAAGAAAAGCAGAGTAAAGTAATAAGAGGTATGGTATCACTTACCAGCATCACGTTTCTCTAAAAATTGTTCCATAGACAAAAAAGGGGTTTGTGATTAAGTATCACTTTTTCATCTTCTTCGTGAGTGGAAATTTAGACTACTTGAAGCCCTACGCTTCTTGTTCAAGGTCATATTTTCCTCCTCATCATTTTCACTACCTTCAGACTCAGTTGATTGAGGATCCTGGGTTTGTTCATCAGCCTTTTAAGAAATAAGAAAAAGATAAGTAAATAAAAAATAGAAAAGATAAGATAAAAGAAAAAAGAAACAGACCTGAGTTAGATTTGGTTGGGTTATATCACCTATAGGATCTACAGAAAAGCTATCCAGATATGTCTCATTCAAATGAGGGGAGGCTTGAGTGGAGGAAGAGGATGGGAAAAGATTTGCTTCAACATCATGTTTGGAGATAGGATCTTCACCATCCAACATGTTTACAGGATTAACATTGGCTCGCTCTCCAAAAATTGTATCCATCTCTTTAAAGTAAGGAAATAAAGTTTCAAGCTTATTGTCTATGGATTTTATGCCCTTAGTTATATTGTTGTTGGTAACCCCAAAACCAGTGGAAGATGAAAGAGCCTTTGCCTTCTTGTATTTTGCTTGGTAATGCTTGAATCGTTCAGACATCTGTTTAGACAAAAGATCAATCATTCCCTTGGTCTTATTCCGTAATTCATTTTCCATTAGAAGATAGCCATTAACTTTTGATGCGGGGGGCCGTCCTACTTTAGTGGCATACTCAGTACCAAAACAAGAATCATAGTTAGATTTGGTTTTCAGCCAGTTGATAAGAATGAGATGTTCATCTTTTTTAATTGAACAGTCTTTGATTTCTTGGCTGAGCGGGGGAAAGAGGAAGTAGTGGGAATTGAAGAACAACTGGGTGGTGGCTGCCTTTGAGAAGATCAAGGATGACGAGGCATGTTATTATAAATGAAGATGAAAAGGAGGAAAAACAAGCAGATGAGATAGCAAGATGAAAAGGAGCAGAATCAAATAGATGAAATGGGGAGAAATTCTGAGTGGATAGAATGAACAGGATGGGATGAGAATGGAGTTGCACAGCAAGATAGAAGGCATATCCAGGGAGTATTCCAAGATGTGGTTATGGCAGAAAGTAGGTCAAGATGTGGTTATGACAGAAGGTTGTCCAAGATGTGGTTATGAAAAATTGAGTAAAAAAATGTCGGATAAGAGGTGAAAATTGACACGTAAAGTGTCTAATAACCCAATTATTAGCAAAAATAATTGTGGAAGATAATTGGGGTATAAGGATTTTTATCCGCAATTAATTTAATTGCTGATCCCTGAACATTGATACCCCCTAATATATGATTGATAAGTCAGAAATTTATGCAACAAACTCAGATTTATGCTTCAACAAAAAAACAGTAGAACAACAAGTGAAATTGTAAATGAAGGTTAAAATATATCTACATCCTTCATTAGTAGGTTGATCTACAGGTCCCATAATATCTGAATTACTCTAAATAAACAGAAATTTGCAGTTGGAAAGGTATAGAGAAATGGAGATTTCACTATCTTTCCTTTATAACACATTACACACTCAAATAGCCCATCCTCAAAATCTACCCCCTTATCAGACAGAAGTCATTTGAGTAATTTGAAATTCACATGTACTAAACATTTATAACATTCATAAAGAGTTAGCAATGAGGAGGAAAACACATAGGCAGTGTAATTAACATACCAAATGTTTTGCTTCATTTCTTTATAAGAGATTTTGGCTACAAGTTGACCATCTTGGTCTATAACTTTTGTATCAATTGGTTCAAAATGAATTTTATAGTTTATTTTATTAAGATTTCTAAAATAAATGAGATTTATTGACAATCCTTCAATATAAAAGACATTGCTTACAGTAATTTTAGGGGATAAAACTAGATCACCACAGATTTTGACAGTCAAAACTTGCATGCAAGCAGTACAAATTCTAACAGGTGACAGGAGTTTTCATGGATCACTAAGTAAATTCAGTTTGTTGATAATATGACAAGTTGCTCCAGATTCAAGAAAAAAACAATCTTTTTCATTCTTTGAGCATGCAAGATATGCATATTCATCAAAACCCTGAGTATCTACCAAGGAAGCACTTTCAGTTAATTCTTCAGTAATTTTTTCTTTCTCAGGATTAGTTTTAGAAGAGACTTTTAGCTTTTTTTAATTTTTTACACAGCTGAGTGATACAATTATCATCAGTATGCCCATAATGACCTAGATAAAACTTAATATTTCTTTTATCCTTCTTATTTGAAAAAGATTATTGTTTATTAATTGCTTTCCTTTCTGCCTTGAGTGTGGAAGCTGAATCCAGACATTCTGTTTCTCTCTGTCACCTACTAGCTTCCGATGTAAGATTTTCATAGATAATTTCAAGCATAAGACTTTTGAAATTTTGAAAAAGAGTTTGAGTGATTCCTATCAGTTAATCATGATGAAAATTTTTGATTAATATCATTGCAATTAGTTTTGAGGAAATCTTGAGTTCAGCGTTGCTAAAGGCAGTGTCAATAAGCAGATTTCCAATTTATTCAAATCTACTTAGATGGTCCCTCAACAATGTAACTCCATCCTATATCAAATATACAATTTAATCTAGGATATCAGAGACAGTCAATAAATTTCCCTCTCCATAATCTGTAAGAACTTTGTGATATGCATTTTAAGTTGACTTTGTCTTTGAGATTAACAAGGAATCCCTATGACTCATGGCATTAATTAATAAAAGAAGGGAATTTTCTTCTCTCTTTCTCAAAATATCTGGATCAGCATCATTTGGTCAGGCAGCACAAGAGATATGGCATAGAAGATCCTGAGAGTCAAAGTAAAACTCCACCATAGATTTACAAAGTGAGACATTGCCAGTTTTTAATACTGGGATTCTAAGAAGTTTGTCACCAGTTTATCAGTCATTGGTGAAAATGTATAAGGGAAATTAAAGTTGGATTTAGATGATTTGTTACTAGAAAGTTTTTCTGGTTTTCTGTCTTGTTGTATAGTCAGTAACTATGATGGTGCATCAGGAATTTTTTTCAACACTTGGCAAGCTCATATACAGTCTGCACACTTTTACTCTATTAAGATCCAAATCTTATATTTTTTAATGAAAGCTTTAATGTGATTAAACCACTTATGGACTTTTAGCTTAAGAGCAAAAACTATCAATCACCTTTCCCCAGTGATGATATAGCAAATAACAGTTAAAGTTTGTTAAATATTGAATTAAGAAATAAAAGAGAAAAATAACAAAAAATAACAAAAAGCAACTTGTTTTTAGGTGTTATTTTTTGGTTGTTTAAAATATAAAATTGGATGGAGACAGACAGTACATTTATCAGCTATATATAATCTCATATTATAAACTTGTACCATTACTAAGCAATCACAAAATAAATCTATATGTTGAACACATCTACTCATGCAAAAAGCTTGTGTCATGAATGCCACAGAAAACTCAGTTAGTACAGCTATATTTAAAAAGATTGGTGCAATGAATTGTAAAAGTCAAGAGTTTTCACTCAGAAACTTTATTGGAAATCCTGACAGATTTTCCATTAGGTTGAGTTAGGTGAGAATCTATGATAAAGCCCCTGAGCTCGCTCACAATCAATTCCAATTTCTTGTCCTCCCACCCATTTTATTTCTCTCAAAATTCTCCCATCCCATCCTCAACAAGCTCTGATCCCATCCCATTCTCAACTGGCTCTTATTCTTTCCCATCCTCCACTGGCTCCGATTTCTTCCCATCCTCTACTGGCTCCAATTCCTTCCCATCCTTGACAAGCTCCAATTCTTTCCCATCCTTGACTGTCTACTTTTTATGGTGTTTTTTTTAATCTTTATATTTTTTTAATTCCTTTTACTTACTTATTTATTTATTTCATTATTACTCTTTCTTTTTCTAGCTCATTAAACCATGGTATATCTCAAGTACAATCCAAAATTAAAGGTGAAAGTAGTTGTGGCCACATAAGAAGGTCAAACACTAGCTCAAATTAACAGATTCAATGGTGCCAAAATTCACCATAAATCAATTTTCAACTGGCTTAACTTATATAAAGATACTAAGTCTTTTCTCACTGAACCCAATCTCTACCTAAAGATTGGCCAGCCATATGAACTTGAAAATGAACAGTGAGGATTCTTACTTCAAATGATAAATTATCAACCAACAGTCTATCAAGTGAAGCTACAGGCCAAATTACAAGAGAAGCATGGAATCAATATTGGTCAGGAAGCAATACATCATGAACTTGTAGACCTCCTCAATATGAGAAAAAAAAATACAAGAAAGCTCATGCTAAGCAAGAAAAGGAAAAAAGAATACTCTATATTTCATTGATTTTAATGATTGATCCTCAATGCTTGGTATTTACAGGTGCATTCCTTAATTTATTTTTCTATTTTATTTCATCATTTAATTGTAATTGGGAAGATTAATCTGGTATCTCAGTGGAGGAAATCATATGTCAAACAGCATGGGCTCCCAAAGGTGAGCATATCCCAAGAATTAAGCACCAAGTTACTGGCTGCCACTTTAATTTTATACCTGATATATCACTCTCCAGTCTCTTAGAAACCACAATCACAGAAGAAATTTTATCAGAGCACACTTCAAGTTTTACTTAGAAGAAATTTTAGTAAGTCATTTTTTTGATGATGCAGACGAAATACTTAATCATTATTCACTCCTTAGCTACCAACAGTGAATCCTTACCCTGCACCAAATAGTGTCTTTGTAATGTAGAATGCAGCTTTACACTGTGGGGGGAGAGTGTTGAGATTGTTGTAAAATTTGGATGTCTTTCAATCTATCTTCCACCATATTTACCCAACCTCAACCCTATACAGAAAATGTTTAGTGTTTTGAAAAGCAACTTGGTAAAAGATGGTAATCTTACAGGAGGGGAAGGAGATGAAGTGATTATAAAGCACTTTTTGAAGTATCTATTTACTAAGAATTTTATTAAGCAAGAATTCAAAGGTAATGGCTACATGAAATTAATATTATATTTATTTATCAAAATTAAAAATTAAATTTCCTAAGAAATAAGACTTGATGTTGCTAAAACTATAAATAAAATTTATCTTCAATGGTTGCACAAATATCTTTAATCAATGATTGCACAAATATGTTAAGTAAGAATTTTAAATTTTTGGCACACATCAACTAGTTTTTGGAATAAATTATTTTTTTTCTCATATGGCTCTTGTTAAGTGTCAAATAATTGGAATTTTTGAAAATATATGTTGCATCAGGTTTGATTGGGAATGATAATTTTATTATAGTTTTTTATTTCTGCATGTATCAATCATTTATATTTGTTACAGATCATCTCATATAAATAAAATTTTAAATTTCTAACATCTCCTTCTCTTATTTTGTAAACAGCCAGGAAAAATCATAGCATTTTTTACCAATGCACAGGCAAGGGGATCAGGGAACCTGCCTCAACCAACTCATATTTCTCATAATTTAGAATATATGACCAATGAGTGAGTCCTAGTTTTGAAAGACCTTCTCTCATTGCTACATTCTGAGGATTGACTTTGGCCACTTCAAAAAAATCTTCAAATTTTGGCTCATATGCCTTGACTTCAGATTCCCCAGTCTCTGAATCAAGCAGAAAAATACTTCATTTTGAAGAAGAGATTCTGTTGAAGAGTTTTCTGATGATCTTGAAACTTAACTTCTTCCACAAATGTTATTTTTATTAATCCAATTAAACATTGGAGCTTTTGGTGGTATTGAGTAAGTTACTTCCTTTGAATTTTTTCTCTTCCAAAAAAACTTATTAAAAGTTAAAGAAATAAATAAAGATATATTTAATGAGAGAGATTAAATTACTTACAATAGCATCTGCCCAAGTTACAGCCATATTGTGAGTGAGTAAAAAATACTCCTGCAGGTTTTCAGGTTTAATAAAAACATGCTCTACCTTTGATTTACTATAATTCTTATTGTTCTTGTAAAGGTCTAAAAGCAGGGGTACAGGTTCAAACTTTTTCTTGCTCCTTTTAAGGCCAGGTGGAAGATCTTTATAATTTTAATAACAATTTTGACTATTACCCAGATTATTGTAGGAGAATAAGTTAAAATCAGGGGTGTTTTCTAATGTTTCAAAGTAAAATCTACTCTTATTTCTCCTTTTGATCTGTTAGATAATGGCAGTTCTCTTTCCTTTAATGAAAATCATGATTATATTATATCAAACAACAAAAAAGTATTATTTCTTGCTTTTAAATCTTCTTATGGTCAAAAATCAGAAGTTGATCTGTTTATCTATGTGATCTAGAGACCAATAATTTTGAAATCAATTGTTTTAACTGTTTATCATCAGCTAATCTTCCTTCCCCTTTTGTTCCCTCACCCCTTTCAAAAATACCTTATCCCACAGTGGTTCCTGACTCAATCATGTATTGGCATAGTTGTCTTGGACACACTAGCACCAGAGCTCTAAAAAGGATTCCCTAAAATTATCTTTGCACCAATGCACCATCTTATGTTCCTTCATGCATATTACGCTGTGATATTTGTGCTGTTTCAAAAATCAAAAGGAAAAATATGTGCATGTTATCCAAGAGTACCCATGAGCTCATGGATCTAGTGGTCTCTGATTTAGTAGGGCCCATGGTTGATGTCATAGATAAGGGTGAAAACACATGCATACAGACAACGTATCAACTGCTATTCCAGTGCAATGTAGTTGAAAGGTATTTCAAAATCTAGTCTGCTATTTTGGCTGATCTTTTCTCACAGTTACCAAGTAAGTTTTTTCATCTTTTATCTTATGTTCCAAGGCTTAACAATTTTTCATGATGCTCCTTTCACACTACTCCATAAGCAGGGGCATAAATTCAAGATAACTAATAGAACAATATGCAGGAAGAAACAACACATAACAGTTGAATATTACTTTATGTAACTAGCTACTATTATTTCTTTAATTCAAAAAATATGAGATCTCAATTTATATTTAATTAGAAAGTGGTATATTTTTGATATCACAACTAAGACATACTTATGTCAATATCTTCTCACAAAGAAATTTTAACTATCATCTTATTTCCTAAGCAATACATCTTCATTTCATATACCAATCCATTCATCCCAGAAAGTGCAATGGATAAAACCGAATCCAATCCAAAAACTCTTTGTTAATTTGTGAATGCTCAATCTGCACTAATTTTAAAATACTTGGCCTAACTGGCAAGGAATTCAAGGGATGCTATGATAGTTGCACAAATTGAAGAAGTCACCAAAAAAGGGAATCCAATCTTATACATACTTTTCAAGAACTCACCTTGTCATTGTCCAAAACTGTATTCAATATCTCAAATAGTTCATTATCTTCTGGTTTGGAGAGTGTCTCTGAGTTTTCTAAAAATTCTAAAATATACTATGATTCATCATTCCCACCAAGTACTCATTTCTAATTACATTTTAAATTTTCAGGGTAGCTCAAACCAATTATTTTCTTCTTAGGTTTCATCCTAGGATTTATTGTGTGGCTACATCTTTCATGTGGCATCATTAATAAGACCATGAACCATATTATTCTATGACTCACTTACATTATCAATAGATGTTTCCAATTGCCACAAGAAATAGAATTTGAGTCTTGACTTCCAAAATTCAGCTGCATCATTACATCCAGGCTAAAACTTAATATTAAGCTACAAGAATTTATCTGCTGTGCAAGATGTTATTCCTTGTATCATCCTAATACTTCTCCCAATAATTGTGGCTTCCAACTCACCCAACACTCTTCTTTTTGTAATGAGAACCTCTTTCAATGTGCCACTCATGCTAACAGATCTAATACCTTTATTAACAATGAGCCAACAATTTCTCTTAAAAACAAAAATTTGCTTACTCTGAGGCCAAAAAAATCCTTTTGAATTCATGATTTTGACAATTGGCTAACATGGCTACTTGGTTTATCCAATTTAAAAAAAGGAATTGATAAATGGGCAAACTCCATGTTGGAATAAAAGGATGGGAAGGTTCAATATTATCTGCAATCAAAAGCTTATGAAAATCTAATGATTAATATACTCAATAAAAAAAGAACTCTTCACTTAGTTTTTTTACTATTTGTGGATTGGTACAAACCTTACAGAAAGAAAATTTCAGGAAAACAAGTATCAGTTGGTGTCATGTCATTGCAGTGCCTCAACTTTCAATCTTCAATGTGCTATAAGAGTCAGTATACATTTCTTGCTGGGATAATTCCAGCACCTTATCAAACAGAAATGGTAACAATTAGCAACATTCATTGTCCTTTTGTTGACAAACTGATAGAAATGGATCAAGGAATCAAAATAAAAACTTACAGTTATCCTCATGGATGGATAGTCACTTCTAGATTGGCTTCTCTGGTTGGGGATATAGTTTCTACTCACAAAATCAGAGGGTTTGCTTCCCAATCTTCCTCCAAACTTTGTTCCTGGTGCCACATAAATAAGTTAGAAATAAGTAGAATGAGTTTCAGTGAAAATCAGGAAAGATAAAATACCCTTAATGTTTTGCATCAGTGGAAAGAAGCACACACCTTAGCAGGACAGTTAAAATTGGTTCAAGAAAATAGAGTGAGGTGGTCAGAAATTAATCATCTTTGCTACTGGGATCCTGTAGACCATATTGTTCTTGAAGTACTTTTCAACTGGTATGAAGGAGTACTATGCCATCATTTTTGAGATCCTTTGGATTTCAAATCTAGAATCACAAAGTCAAAACCTAATGCAGTTTTTGGGTCAGCTAGTGGGGAAGAGTCCAGTGGAAATGAAAAAAATATTTCATGTGGAATACATAGTGGAGCTTACAGTAAACAATAACAGGAGAAACTGCTGAAAGTGATTGGTCAAGCTGTTGTGCCAACTGGTATAGTCTCTTTGCCCAAAGGAATTGGAACAGTAAAAAAAGGAAAGTTGAAAGGGGGTGAATGGATGTCTTTGTTTTTTATTTATTTACCTTTATCTTGGGTTGATACTATATTAGATTGAATTGAAATATACAGTCAGATACTTGAAGAGCAGCTTCACATTCAAATAAAATTTTACATTTCTCAATGCACAAAAAATATTGTTTCAAAGCAGTTATCCTCATATATTCCTAAAATGATTTTGGAAAATTATGGCAGATACATGAAAACATCAGAATTATTGTTGAAGGGAATAATTATTTGGCCAAACCTTTATTACACTTGGCACTTACCTGAACAGCTTAGCTGGTGGGTCCCTCTTATTAGAATGTCATAGTTTTATGGGGAACAGCAGGTGGGTGTTCTTCAGAAAATAAACACAAATAAAAAAAAGCTAATGATCATTTAATTCATTTTTAAGTTCTTAAATTTACTTACTATTTCTTCATATTTTGAAAAGTTGAAATTGCAAAGACAATAATGACCCAATTTTGTCTGCTACCAAGGCTTAGAGAACAGAAATTACTGAATGATTTAATGGATCTAAAAGTTTGAAAAGAAAGAATTTCAAAAAGAAAATAATATTTGAGAATGATCTTACAATTATTTAATAATATTTTTTAGATAAGAAGAGCTTTACCTTTGTCATTATAGTGATTGGCCACATCCTGAAGGATCTCAGATTCTGAGTCAGTGGGGGCAAGAACTTCCCTGTTTGAGGTTCAGCAATGGTAGCTATATTTCCAATAATAATCCAAATAACTTTTGTGAAGTACAAGTTAATGGTAGATGTGAATTTGCAAAGGTTGTCAGTGTGTTGAAGTTGTTTAAAAATGAAGAAAGTATTGTGGTTTGCATCAAAAGGTTGAATAAAGTGATAGAAAATGAAAAAGCCAAGCAAATATTTCTGTCACTGGGAGTATTTTGAAGGTCTTATGAAGATGATTGTTTGGGGGAAGTTGTAAAAACCAAAAGTTTATTTCAGGTCCAGTTGCTTATTGCACTCTTGATCCATACATTTTATGAGTTAAAAATTAATCAATCCTGTTGCACACATTATTAAACTTTATGTTGGTTAGTTCAGATATTATGAAGGAAGATGAAATGAGAATGGATTTAGATGATTAAACATAATTAAATAAAAATTAGTGAAGCTATGAAATAAATTGTCATAATATTTGGAAAAAAATATTAAAATGTAAATTATATAGGCAGGTTTTGGGAAGGTGTGATTCAGTTAATAAAAATGAAAAAAAATATGGAATATATTTTGTAAAAGAATTACAAAGTATGTAATAAAATATAAGTATTTGTCATTGGAAAATTATAAATAAAGAATTTTAAAATGCTTGTAAATTTTAAAAAACATAAATCATCTGTAAAAATGTAAAACAGGAGGAAATCAAGCAGTTTATCACTAAAAAAATATCATGAAGGATAAAAATTCAAAAATAAATAAATGTTAAAGGGTAAAGGGTATTAGCAGCAATTAAAATGAAAAGACAAGTTTAAAAACATTGATGTTGAGAAAAATTTGAAAGATACAAGAAACTATATAAGTACAAAATGTTGATGTGCTCCACTAAAGGAGATTCTGATACTAGAAAAGAGAAAAAATGCAGACAGAACTACTTAGACTTGCTACATTAGTAAGCAACACCAAATGAAAGTGGTGGGGGAGATGAAGAAATGATGTAAAGATAGGAGAAACTTTGACATTTTAGAATTGATCTATTGCAAGACAGAGGAATAAAAACGTAAGTTAACTAAATTTTTTTTGTTGAGGCTAAATTTGAAGCTTTGACAAAAGTAAGGGAAATTAATTAAAAATTTTAATGGAATTTGAAAATTCATTATATTACTTGATTTGACTATCTTTTCTCTCCATGAAATATCTACTCAGATTGCTGTTTGCCATATTTTCTGAGCTGCATATATATTCTACTTCATGAGCTTCAGAAATCCCTCACATTTCAGATATTACCACAATAATAAAATATCTTTTTTGGATTTTCCAATACTTTAATATCCATTACTCTTATCTTATTATTACTGTTACAAAACTTGAATTCCAAAATTTTAAATTTTAAATAACTCATTTCATTAATTTTTTAATTATAAAAAACATTTAATTTTTTTTACCTTATTTCAATTTCTCTCTCACTCATTCTTATTTCTATTTTTCTTCTCAAACTGATTAATATTTGAACGTCAACATGAAATATTTAACTTAAAAGCATTTATTTCTCTTGTTTGAATGCAAAATAACATAAAATAATTTTTTAAGATATCAAATTTACCTTACCTTTGAAGTTACTCAATTTTAATTGTATCATCACATCTAAAAATCATGACCACTGGTGAAACCTGCTATATGAAGATATTAAAAAGTCAGCCTGACCCCCATCATCCTCCCTCTTTATTATAACAGCATCTTGAATTTCCTCATTTTGAATTTTTTCCACACTGTTAGATTGATAGATAACTTCTTCTTTCATTTTAACCTTACCATTAGTTTTATTTTCATTTTTTTAATTTTTTTCTTGGACTTTCTTTTTTGATGTCATTATCCTCAAGTTCACTATACAAAGCATCAATGTCATTTCTTCTCTCTGAAAAGGTATGTATACTCTTACTCTCCCCACCACAACTAACTAAATCACTTCCACTATAAAAATCCTCTTCAAAGTTGTTCTCATTAATTTCTAAATGATCTAAATCATATGGATTAGTTGCCTTCTCCCAGTACTGAGGAGTGAAGTTTTTAATGTTTAACTTTTCATCTGGGTATTGCTTCCCTCAAATTGATTTTAGGGGGTTAGGCAAAAATGCTACTTTATCACAAGCAGCTAAATTGATTTTTTGAGCAGGGAGCAATTTATTGAACCAGTTTGTATTGTAAAGTTAAAGTGGAAAATTTCTTTTGTGACTTTGGGAAGGCAGTTGTTCTTGGATTTTTTACACAGATAAAAGTGCAACATTGTTGACGTTTTCTTCATTCTGACCAGCAAGTTTCATTTCAGCATCCAGATGGCAAAAAAAGGTGTCAGCAGACTCTGAACGGAAAGGCAGGTCATTCACAATGTATACATCTCTTTTTGCATTATACTCACTGTCACTTTGGGCCTGAGGCAGGAGTTTATTTCTTTGTAGCGTACAGCAAAGTTGTTGTTTACATTAAACTTAAGTCATGCATTGCAGAGCTTAATCAAGTAGAGTGTAAGTAATTATTTTTATCACTTTAAATAAAATAGCTTAATCTTTGACAAGACTTTTGTATTAATTTTTTTCCTCATCTTGCAGAAATTTTCCTTGAAAATTTCTTCACACTCATATCATTGAGCCATTACATAGTGAACATAATGATTGTAGTCTTGTCACATAATTCCAAGGTTATTGATGTAAGTTTGATTTAAATTCATAAACTTTTAAGCATTTCCAACTACAGCTTGTCAACAAGTCATGATTGCACTGATTCTGCATGCTTCATTATACAGAGAATCATGTTGTTTGCTAATATTGGGTGCCCAATGATGAAGTCTGAGCTTTGCAAGAGTTGTGCGAATGTACAGAAGAAAGAACTCAGAAGCATTAACAACACCAGCACCTATCTTCTTATGACCATCTTTCATGCCCTGTAGGATTTGGATTTCTTACTTGCTAATTATCTCAGCTGCATTTTTATCTTCAATTGTATTTTTGATCTGTTCTACTGAAGAAAATCTTTGCATAAACTCTCTTTTCTCAGCTGGGTTTGAGGCAAGTGGTACAGGGTGAGCTTCCAAAAGACCCCAAAAAAGCCTAATATGATAGTAAAAAATGTCCTTGAAAGTATGAAGGTGAGTTAATGAGCTGGAGAAGTAGGGTATTTATAATAATAACTTTCTATTGTCTTGTTAAAACCAACAGGTATATCTTGGGTAATTATTTGGAACAGATTCTTCCTTGAAGTTGAGGCTGGTGATTCTACTTTTGTCAATAAGTCTATTTTGAAAGGAGTGTTTGAAACTTTTTTAGATTTTTTTGATGGTTTTGAGAGACTATAAACTTGATGCAAGCTAGAGGCAAAATTTTTGTTTTTACTTTTGCCACTCACTTGAGTATCTGAAGGTGAGCTGGTATTTATCTCTTTATCATTTTTTTCTCAAGTATTTGAAGGTGAGCTTGTATTCATCTCTATTTCACTTGAACTCTCTTGAAATGATTCTGCTTGTTTAATCTCAAGGTTATAAAACTTCTCTAAAAGTTGCTGAATATATAGATCATGTTCTGCTAAGCTGGCTTGAAGCAAGTGAAGTTCTGAATTAAAAACTTAACCAGGGTAGTTCCCATTTCAGTTTTTATAACCATTGAAGTCTCCCATCTTAAATTAAAATTGATATATATATATATAATATAATATAGTATATGGTGTTACACAACTTTTTTGTAGTAATTTGGAGAAGTGATAGATAAACAAAACTCAAGTAAGTAACGTATTTTGTTAGATCAAGACAAGGTAGTGTATATATACCTCCATATGTGGGAAGAAATCAAATTTTAATCTCAAAAAAATCAATTGACAGTTAAATAACTCAAGGTTTTTTTTATTACATTATGAAAGGAAATATTAGCTGCATATATTTTTTTAAATAAATCTATATGAGAATTTCTTAATTAAATCAGGAGTCCTTTTCTCAAAAAATGTAAATCAGGATCTCATATTTTTTGAATTAAAGATATAATAGGGGGTGTCAGTTCTGGCAAATCCGCACTTAAATAAGTGCGGATTTCCAAAACACACTAGCCCCAATACTGGTGGATTTCAAAATGAAATAAGTCACTTATTTCACTCAAATCCGCACCTTCTCAATCAAAAGTTCTGATTTCACCATCAAGTCCCATTTCACTGATTTGTCAGCATCATCCAATTCATACGCAGCACTCTGAAGCATAACACATCATAACTCAAAACATCGTACATCATTTACATCTTCATATCATATCATATAAGAGTTATGCCTTCCTCACTTTCAAATTGTGATAAATTACATAAAGAAATGACTTTCATGGCTCTTGAACTGCTCTTGGACTCTGATTCCAATTCTGATTCTGATCTAGAAGAAGATTTTGTCTTTTTATCAAAAATGGCCACAAAATGTTACCTTCTTCCCAGAAAGCCTCAAGTACTTCATACCCCCAAGTACACCATCCAAACACTTCTTAACATATCTAAACCCAGTTTTAGACAGCTGTTCAGGACTTCTCAGGAATGTTTCCTTAAATTGCTTGAGCTTATTCAGGATCATCCCATATTTTACAATAATTCTCAAAAAGAACAACGACATCCTTCAATTCAATTGGCCATCACACTATGTTGTTTGGGTTCAAATGGTAATGGAGCTGCTTTGAAACGTTTAGAAAACATCTTTGATTTAGGGTATGGTTCAGTTAACACTTATACCAAACAATGTATCACTGCCATCAACTCCTTGAAATATCAACTTCTCACCTGGCCAACAAAAGAAGAGCAACTTGAATCATCTCAGGTTATGCAAGCAGAGGGCTTCCCAGGATGTATTGGTTTTGTTGATGGTACTACTATTCCTTTGAGCCAGAAACCTGCTCAAGGTGGAAACAATTACTTTGACCGTAAAAAGAGGTAGATTATTTTTAACTCCTTTCATTCTCTTTGAAACTAACACAAAAAGATATATCTTCTTTATAGATATTCAATTTCAGTTCAGCTTATATGTGACGTAAACAAAAAATTTATATCATTCTTCGCTGGCTATCCTGGCTCATGTCATGACTCCTACGTCTTCCAAAGATTGTAAATTTCAAATGAACCTGAAAAATTCTTTGATGAAGATCAGTATCTTCTTGCAGATTCTGCTTATGTGAATGGAAAGTATGTACTTCCTGATTTTCTGGGAGCAGCTTCAGAAGACAGTCAAAATGCCAAGCTCAACAATAATTTGGAAAAGTCAAGAGTCCGTATTGAACATTCTATTGGAGTCTTGAAAGGCCGTTTTTCTAGTTTAAGAGAATTAAGAAGTCCTCTTAGAAATAAATCTGAAATGGAGGCGGTGATCAACTGGATTCTGTGTTGCACTATACTTCATAACCTACTTGCTGACCTCAAAGATCAATGGTTAGAGCTGTATGAAGATGAACAAGTTGATTTACCTCCGACTATATCCAACACTTTTATTTCTCAATCAACTAGTATAAGGGAAAAAATTCTTCCAATAACACTCCAACATTTTTCAATGCAATTTCAATTTTTTTTTTCATTCTCTTCAAATGATCAATTTTCATGTGTTATTCACTGAGAATGGTAACTTTTTTTGCATATTTTTTTGGTTTTTGAATTTGCTGTTAAAGTCTTATTTTTTTTATCTCTCTGTGTTTTCTTTCATCTATTCAACATGAAATCGCATATTTTCAGCAAATGCATATTTTTTCAGTCACTCTCTTTTTTTTCTTCACTCATATCCGTTTTCTCCTCTCTTCCTACATCACTCAAACAGTTTCACTTATATTTCTTTTTTCTTAACTCATCTCTCCAGGTAAGTCATTTTATCTTTTCTACTTAATTTTTTGCTAATTTTTTTTTTTTTGGTTTTTTGGGTTTTTGTTTTTGTTTTTGTTTTTTTGTAAGTGGTTTTTTTTAAATTTATAGGTAAAATTAACCTTTTTTTTCTCTCTCTCTCTCTCTCCCTCTTTTCTCTCATTTATCCTATTCTTATCCCCCCTTGGCCTGGGCTTTTTCCCACCTTTACCCTCTCCTTGGAATGGATACATCCCCCTTTTCCCCCCTCCTTGGCTCACTCTAACCTCCCTTTTCTCCCTCTTTGGTCTCATCTCTCCCTTTCTCCCCCTTGTTGGTGTCTTCATTTCCTCCCCTCATTCCTCTCCAACCCCCCTCCAAACCCCCCTCCTATCCCCCTCAAAAACCCCCCAATACCCCCCTCAATACCCCCCTCAATCCCCCCTACCCCCCCTTAAAGGTTCTTTAAAAATTTGCTAACGAATCGTTAAGTAACACTGAGGGGGGGGGGGTAGGGGGGTTTTGAGGGGGGGATTGGGGGGTTTTGAGGGGGGGAATAGAGGTGGATTGAAGGGGGGGTTGGGGGGGATTAGAGGGGGTTCAGGGGGGATTGAAGGCGGGTTTGGAGGGGGATTTGGAGGGGGATTTGGAGGGGGATTTGGAGGGGGATTTGGAGGGGGGTTTGGAGGGGGGTTTGGAGAGGGGTTTGGGGCAGATTGAAGGCAGGTTTGGAAGGGGGTTTGGAGGGGTTTAAAAGGGGATGTGAATAGTTTGGAGGGGGTGTTTTTACAAGGGTTTTAGAGAGGTGGGAGAGGGGTTTGGAGTGGGGAATTTAGGGGAATGGGGAAGTGATAAAAAAATTTCACAGTTTTTTGAATTTTTTTTTTGAATTTTTTTTTTTAATTTTAGAGAAAAATATTCATCAAGTTCAAGTGAAATAAAAAAAATTCTTATTAGTCTTTTGAGGATTTTTATTTTTTTAATTTAAATTAAGTGAGTTTTTTTTAATGTATAATTTTGGGTGTTTGAAAAGTAACAAATTTTTAAGTAGAAAAATACATGTCTTTAACTTCAGATTCACCACTTACCTCACTCTCATCTTCAAATTCAACTTCTTTTCAATCATCATCTAAAACATTGACAAAAAATGAACAGTATCAAAATAAAAGAAATTAAAAAAAAAATTCACTTGGATCAAATATTTGGCCATATTTCAAAAATCAAGTACTATAAAACTAAAGTTGAAAAAAAAATAATATCCAAAAGAGTTACCTGAAAATATACATTATTTAACTGAAACTGGAGGTGATGAAGTTAAAGCTGTTATTAATAATACTTTCAAACCTCAATTTATTTACGAAAAACATTCTTTTAATGGTTTAAAAGATGAATCATTTAATAAACTCTGCAATCTCATCATAACACTCTATCAAATGGCTTTGGTTCGCTTACCTTTAAGGAATAAGAATTTTTTGGGTGGAATCATGATTGGTATTGGATGGAGACCAGGATTTGATAAAGGTTTTTCTCTTGGTATGTTTAAAATTTTTTCTGGATTTTTTAATATCATTTTACTGAATTTAATTCAAATAGGCATATATTCTTTACTCAGATCTTTATCTAAAGCTGAATTAGATAATGATTTTCAAAAATGGAATACTTTACCTTCATTTAATTCATTTCTTGCTCTTTGAATTAAAAAACTCTGTAATAAAGCTTTTGAAACAAATCATGAAGTTGCTACAAGACTTGTAATACCAAATTGGTGCGACTCTGAATGGGAAGATATTAGCAGTGATTATCTAATGTTTTCAAATGTTATAATCACTCATTCTGGATTTCATAACCGAATTCACACCAACTCAAATGATGCCAATTACCTCACTTATTGAATTTTCACATATATTAATCCTATCACTGGACAACCTATTCCGTCACCTGCAAAAATTAAAGGACATGGATTATATTTCCCGGATAATAGATGTATAATTGATTTTGGATTAGGAAATGGAATCATTGAAACAGTTTGGAATTCTTCTTACGATAATCACCAAACCACAAAGGCTCCTCCAGGTTTGGAATCTTGTCAAGACTTCACCCATTTCGGTTGCTCTTTCCAGATCAGTCAAAAGTTAATCCAATCAATAAACAAGTTAAAAAAAGAAGAAAAAGGTAATAAATTTAAAAATTCTTTAGGTAGATCTAAATAGTATGGGGATTCATAGAGTCACCAAATATTTAATATTCTTCCATAAATTTTTAATAAATAAATATGATATTTCAATATATGAAATTAAAGTAATGGGCCAACGACCTTGTTTTGTATAAAAGGTAATAATGATAACATTAATTTGTTTCATGGGGTTCCTCTAGCCTATACCTGTGGAAAGTCCCAAACCTAGTTTCTGGACTTGATCTGCATTTTGGCATGAGGAATTGTCATTACTTTAAAAGTAGTAAATTTGACATATCTTATTTATATATTAATTTTAATAAATGTAATTATATTAAATTTTGATGACTTTCACCCTTTACTTCAATAAAATGCAGGGGAGGGTATTGCCAATTTTTTAAATCTGACATGTGAAATTGATGACTTAGAAAAATCTGGTGGTACCCACCCCTTGTTTCAATAAAATGCAGGGGAGGGTATTGCCAAATTTTCAAAAGAGATATTGAATTTTATTGACTTAGAAGTATTTAGATAAGCAAACTTATTGACTTGAAAGTAAAGATAGAAAATTTTTATTATATTTTCAAATTTTTGTCAAAATAAAAGTATAAGCAAACTTATTGACTTGAATGTAAAGATAGAAAAATTGTATGATATTTTCAAAAATTTGTCAAAAATAACGTACTATATTAAAGACCTTTTATAAGTCAGCATATAAGAAAATATTACCAAAAAGAAATCAAACAAAATTAAATTAACTAGAAAAACAATTTATCAATTGAAAAGGTCAAGTAATTTTTTAATTTCCTCATAAGATTGTCCATTTTTTACACATTCCATAATGAAATCTTTTTTTAAAACTCTCTTGTTTTTCCAATTCACAAGTAGCCATTTTTCTTTGAAATTGACGGTCATTTACTCTTTCCATATTCTCTTCCTCAAATTTTTTTTCTTCCAAATCTAAGGCTTGCTGATCTTTCCTTAGCATATGATCAAACTTCATCTTCTCAAAGTCAAGGGCATTTTTCGCAATAGTTTATTTTGCTGAGAAAATTAAATTGAAATAAATAAATAAATGAGTTAATGATTAAGATATATAGTAAACGAATCTTACTTATATCTTTTTTTTCAAAATAATCCTCAAGGGAGCCAAATGAGCTTGTTGATGTATTACCATGTTTTAATAGATGGTTCAAGTTCATTGAAGTTGAGGCTTGACGCTTTAGTTTGGAGTTTGAACAAGAGGCTTCAGGAAGTTCATATAAAGCAGCTTCTAAAGTGGGATTCACATTTCCAGAATTGAGATTATTTAATGGAGATTGGGTTTGAGGAGACTAGAATGAAAGAGAAATCCAGAGAAGAATTGAAGAAAAAACAAATATTAAACATACATTTAAATTTTGGGCCTCTGAGGATTCAGATCTGCTGCAATATAATTGTTCTGCTTGATAGTCGGGATCATCTTCAGCTGAACTATGATTAGAAGGTGGAGGGGATTGATCCTGTTGATGTACAGGTATTTCAGGAGGATTAATTGATGGTTGAGATCCAGAGGGTATATTCTTAGTAGTATCGTGTAGAAACCAAGGGTTTACATCAACTCGGGAGACAAAAAGATTATCAATTTCCTCATAGAAAAGACACATGACATTGAGCTTTTCGGAAACAGTAGTAATTCCGATCTCCAAATCATCATCGTCAATACCAAAGCCAGTTTCATTTGCAGCATGATGAGCCTTTTTATATTTTGATTGGTAACTCTTAAATCTTTCTTCATTTGTTTAGGATTGATATCGATTCTCCCCCTTTTTTTCTTCCTTACTTCATTGGTTATAAATAAGTAGCCATTAACCTTTGAAGAAGGTGGACATCCAATACAAGTGGAATTTTCAAATCCAAAACATGCTTCAAAATTTGATTTTATTTGAAGTAAGTTTATTATGATGAGATAATCATCCTTTTTAAGCTGACCTGAACCTGACTTTGATTTTTCAGGTGTAGGGCTTGCTTTACAAGGAGACTTTTGTGACAAAGCAGATTTTTGAGTTAACTTTTGAGATTTGGAATGTCTAGGAGGCATTATGAAACTGGCACATAACAAGAAAAAAGATTAAGAGGTAGAAGAAATAAGTAAAAAAGAATGTAAACATGCCTGGTCAAAATGTTGAAAATGTCAGGAAGGGGTGTGTGCCAAGGATTGATGGGTAGGTAGCGAGGAAGGTCAGTGTGTCACATGTGACAGGAATGGGGTAAGAAAGTAAGGGATGTTTTGTGGCCAACATGTGGTTGTAAAAAAAAACGGGAAAAAAGTGCTGATTTGAGGTCATAACTGACACCCATTTTTGAAATAAGTGACTTTTTTGCAAAATTTAAGTGCTGATTTGTGAGTGCTGATTTGGTTTGAAATCCGCACTTAAGTTAAGTGCGGATTTGCCAGAACTGACACCCCCTAATAGTAGCTACTTACATAAAATAATACTCAATTTTTAAGTGTTGTTTCTTTCTGCATATTGTTCTATTAGTTATGTTAAATTTTTGCCCCTGTTTATTGCGTAGTGTGAATGGAGAATCATGAAAAAATTTTAAGCCTTAGATCATAAGATACAAGTTAAAAAAAACTTACTCAGTAACTGTGAGAAAAAATAAGCCAACATAGCAGAATAGATTTTGAAATACCTTTCCGCTACATCCCACTGACATAGCGATTGATACATCGGCTGTTTGCATGTGGTGTGAGTTTCTTGTGGCTACCTTCAGAGAATATTTTTTTGACTTATGGAGAAATATTTGTTCTAAAAAAGAAATCAGATTTTCATGAGGCATTTATTAATTTCAAGACTAGATTAGAAAACATAACAAACCACTGTCTCAAGATCCTCAGAACCAACAATGTAAAAGATTATATTAACAAGAAATTCTCTGAATACCTCTCACAGAATGGTATCCTCCATGAAGACTCTATGTCTTATAATTATGAACAGAATGGACAAAACTATTGGTGAAATTTCCAAGACCATTCTACTTGAATCAAATCTTCCTCCCACCTTTTGTACTTTTGCTTATTCTTGGGCATCTTATATTCACAATAAATTACTAAATGTTGTGGTCTTCCAACATTGGAGGAACCCTTTGTTGGTTAATTTGGCATTGTTTTTATATGCATTAAATTGCATTGTTTAATAATTAGGTGTTTTTCTGGATTTACTCAGCAAATATTGGGACTATGGGGATGTGGATACTACCATTGGATATCCCCGGTTTTTCTCTATATTTTATGTCTGGTTGACATTTTTCAGAATTTAAGTATTAAGGGAATGATTTCTCATTTTTCTTTTAAAAAGATAGCTGTTTAATTTTGTTTTTTGTGTTTTACAGGCTCACCTTAATTCTTAGGGTTAAGTGCTTAGTACTGTAAGAATGAGATAAATTTTCTCTACATTTTATGTCTCATTGTTGTTATAGCCTAATTACATGTTTTAAAGGTTTTAGTAGTTGTAGTAGAGTTTTCTAAGTAGTTTGGGTATTTTTGGTGGTTTTCTGACTTCAGGGTGGTCCCACTGCCTCAGGCAGGCCTCTGGAAATCCGGCAGACAGCCCGCCTTGGTGCTAGAAGGCTGGGAAGCGTTTCTAGAGGGGTTTTATGCAATTTGGCAGTCAAGAACGCCAAATTCATTGGTGTGCATGGGCTCTTAGATAGTGGTCTGTGTGTACATAGTGAATAAGACAGTTTGGGGCAACTTTAATTATCATACAATCATCAAGGGGTGATATCCTTGTTCCTCACTCAGTTTTCACTGTTTTTTGGCCACAATTGGCTGTGTTTTTTGCAAGGTTAGTTCTTCATTTAACTCAACTTTGGAAACTGTTTTCTCTGGTGTAGCTTTGCAACCTGCATCAAGTATTATAGCTGTTTCCTGTGTAACAAGTGCACAGTGTTTGTTTTTCTGGTGTGGATTTTTCTACATTTCAGGTTCTCTTTGGTTTGTAGTCTATCTAGGCTACTGTCTTGAATTGTAAAGCAGTCAAGAAGGTTTTTAGAAGGGGTATAGTAACAGTCTCTGATTTGCTGTAGTAAAAAAATCTCACATGGTATTTCTTAAAGGGACAGGGGTTTTTCTCTCCAGTCTTACTCCAACTCCCTTGGTCAAGGCCTATATCTAGTACTATAGGATTTTTCACATTTCTGGTGCCCAACGTGGGGTGTGTATTTGTTAGATTTTTGGCTTTACTGTTACTTTTGGACTTTCTTCTTTGGTTGGAAAATGGTTTTCTGGAATCCATTGGACCATGGCTTCTGGAACCTCTTTCTCAAGTGGCAGAAGTGGCACTGCTGGTGCTGCTGAGGAGTTTAATCCTCCTGTTTCTGTTAGGCCTTCTGTCAGGATCAAGTCCTGGAAGGGCCCTATTTTTATGGGGGAGGATGTAAAGCTGTTTTTGGAGCTGTTTGAGACTTCTGGGAATGTGGATGGTGCTTTTCACTTGGACATGGTGAAGGAAGTCATCTTCTACATTGGTGACAGAGTACTGGTGAAGAAAGCTGCTACTATGGAGGGTTATAGGAGGAAAGATTGGAAAAAGTTGTGTCTGCAGATGACAGAAAGGTGGGGATCCAGGTATTCAATGGTGGATCTCAATATTATTGCTAGTGAATGGCAATCTTATGGAGGTGTGGATAACCTCCACACTTATAGGGAGTTTCTGGCTCAGTTGGAGCCAGTGGTGGAATACTTCTTGGATATGCAGGAGTTAGAGAGTACTGAATCTTCAAGGGAAATTTTCTGGTCTGCTCTATCCAGGAATGTCAGGATTGATGTGTTAAAAGAGTTGGCTAGGAAGGACAAGATGAAGGTTCTTCCTAATGGCAATCAGAAATTTCCTACTCTTTCAGTTGTGAAGGAGTTTGTTGAAGGACATCTGAAACTTTTGGCAGTGGATTACTTCCAAGAAGCTAGCACTAAATATGTTATCAAGGTCAGTGAAGCACTCTCTGAAGATGTGGAGGAGTCCAGGAAGAAGGAGAGTGTGAACAAGGGGAAGGCTCCTGAGAAGCCAAAAGAATTTGACGCTGTGGTGGAGCAGTAGGCTGATCTGACAAAACAGATAAATATCTTTGTTCAGGAGGCTAAGAAGGCCAATAAGGCTCCTTCTCAGTCTAGAGATTTTGATAAAAGGGCTGTTAGGAGTGATCCTTGGGTCTGCTCTTATCGCAGCAGCAGGGGGCAAAAGTCCAATGATTTTTGGGATCTGAACAGAGATGTGTCAGAAGAAAAGGTGGAGTTTCTAATTGATCATCCCCGATTGACACGTCCCATATATCTTCAACCACCTCTTTAGTCTTCGGTATTACCCAGTATTTGGTTTTGGTAAACCATTTTTCGATATCAGCATTTTTTGATAAGGCATTGCAAGCCACCCATCTCCATCGACAAAACTCGCATTTCTGGCAAGGAACTTGTGTAGCCATGCTTTCGATGCAAAAGTATTCCATCGACTCACAGGCTGTGCAGGCTTGAGAGTATTGTTGGGTAATGAGCCCACCATCTGCTTTGGGGTGAGGAGGCGTGGGAGTCGGGGTAGGACAAGTTGACATAATGAATAAAGAAATAATCAAAATATAAATTGAGGGAGAGTAATGTGGGAAGTATATGTCTCATGCTCAATGGAGCTCGTGTTTTATACCCGGGCATCTGTCACACGCCACGTGACACTCAAGGCAAAAGCAGCTCATTAAATCAATAAAACAGAGGTCTAAATCCATACTTGAAGCGCAGAAAGCGATTCTACCTAGCAACGGCGACTTCCCTTTGTGTGATCACTATTCAACTGCGTTAATCTAAACTTTAAATCTAAATTAGTCAATTTCTCAAAAGTGTGTTCAGTCTTTTCTTTGATAAGCGACGCACAGCGCAATAGTCAATGCAATATTCCGCTAAAAGGTTTATCAAGTATCTGTGGGTTATTAAAAGGGGTAGTGAGCATGGACGGGATGGTTAGTGGAGGATTAAAGGGTTAACAGATGTTAGTGAGGAGGGTCCAGGTGTAACGGGTGTAAATTTGAAGGTCTGTGGTGTGCGGCATGATGGATGGGTATGAGGTCAATGTGAGGAGGAGTAATAGATATAAAAGGGGTTGGATTTTGGTTTAATGTTTCTTTAGAATTAAATTATAAAACATATTTATAGTTAATAGTGGTAAAACTGCAAGTTAAATCATTGTTCTTGTACCTTTCCTTATTTTCTCAATAATCATTTCTAAATTTCAATCTTTGATTGTTGAGTTTAAAACCCTTTGTGAGATCTTAAGAGTATTAGTATTACCTTAAATTATATTAAGATTCTTATTGAACATACCTTGAAGCAGTAGCTCTTCCTTCGAGTCATCTTTGAATCACTTCCTTGAACATTCCCTCTGTGCTTTGAAGAAGTTTCTAAACTTTTCCCTTCATCTCACTTTCAGGAACACCCTCGACATTGTGTGTAGGTTGTCCTGTGACAGTATAATTTAATTCTCCGTAGTTCTCATTCTTTGCACTACTACGTCCTTTTTCAGGTGTTTCTAAATCCTTTTAAAAATGGCACCTGTTCAACACACTCCTCCTACGGGCACTACTACTAGGGCTCGTGCCAGAGGCAGGCCAACAGCCACATGGCCTGTTTCTTGCACTCACTCCCTGGAACCTCTTGACCTTAGGGAATGGCAACACTCAGTCCAATCTGTAGAAGACATTGCACAAGATTTTGATGATTCAAGTGATGATGAAGAAGGAGAGGATACAATGCACGAGGCACCATCTGCCCCTGCTACACACCCTTCTGGTCAACCTTCGGAACCTGGACCATCTAATTCTAATTTTCTGGAAGACTTCATGAGACTTTTTATGAAGATCTTTTCAAATCCAACGTCTTTGAAGGGATCAAAATTCAAAACTCCTTCCATGAAATCTCCTGATAAATTTGATGGAGAACATCCAGACAGATTGCGACCTTTCTTGCAAACATGCAAGCTTCTGTTCCATAATGACCCTCAAAACTTCAATAACAACTGATCGAAGTTTGTTTACGCTTCTTCATTCCTAGCCGGAAAGGCAGCAAGGTGGTTCAAACATTATATTCTCATTCTCTCTTTGACAGAGACCCACTTATTAATTAATAACTGGGAAAAGTTCAAAGACCAACTTTTTACGTTGTTTGGTGACCCTAATGAAACTGACAACACAGAAATTGAATTTGACTTCCTCCGCATGAGTGATAATGGCAAAGCCTCTGAATATATCTCAAATTTCAGAGCACTTCAAACTCGAGTAGGTTGGAATGATGCTGCCCTCAAGTATCATTTCAAAAAGGGACTTCCTTTGAGGATTCTGGATCAATTAAATCTTCATGGTCAGAAGATGACTACTTTAACCGATTTAATGGATCAAACCCTCAAACTTGATGGTGTTTACCAAGGACAACTACAAAATTGTCGATATGCCAACAAATCTCAAGGCTTAAATTTTAAATTGGGACCTTCTTCACACCCACGGCCAACTCAATCCAAACCCAATAAGGAAAAGGACAAACCTCGACCCAAAAGCTTGACCCCAGGCAATATCAGCAAGGTACTGGATCCAAAAGGGGAACTTAAAGAAGCTGAGAGGAAGAGATGAACAGATAATGGGTTATGTATGTATTGTGGGGGTAAGCACAAGCTAGAAGATTGTGTAAAGTTGAAGGAAATAGAAGGTACTAGTTCAAAGTTAAAAAACTAGTAGATAGTTTACTTGTGTGCAAAGAAAACTATCTTATCTCTCCCAGTGCACAGAACCTCCATGTCTTAAGGACTGGAGTTGCCTTAAACCACTTGAGATTCATTCTTTTTAAGGAGGATACCCCCTTCAGTTGTCTTATAGACTCTGGAGCTTCAATTTCTTTTGTCAGTTTATCTTTTGCCAAGAAATTAAAGCTGACATTCACAGATATCAATTGAACTCCAATTTATTTGGTTGAATCAGAGGAACCCAAATATTGGGTAAGTAAGAAAGTTTTATGGGTTTTCAACTTTCTGTAATTTCCCCCCTTCAAGTGGGAATCGTCAGTCTTGGACGCCCCAAAAATGGACGATACCATCCTTGGCCATGACTTTTTAATGCATTGGAATCCTGAAATTGATTGGTCATGGGGATTGATCACCCCACGCACTAAGTATATTTCTGATTCTTCAATGCAGGTTAATAGGGAGTTAAACACCCCGCCTGACAATGTCCTGCTAGAGGACAAATATCTGCCAGAGGACTTGCAAGCATCTGATCTTTCTTTAAATGAGAAATTGGCTAACCCTTCTAGCTCAATGACTTCACTCGAAGAGGATTAAAATTGCCTTGAGGTAATCAAATTATGCTCTCTCAATTCTGGTCTTCCTTTGACAGATTCTCTCAAAGATGATGAGGAGGACCAAATTGACGTTGAAGCCATTAAATAAACTCTATTAGAAATCTATCATAATTTCCTCGATGTTTTTATAATCCGCAAGGCCGATAAGTTACCACCTCATCGACCCTACGACCATCAGATAGAGTTAATAGGTCCAGTACCTCCAGCAGGTCCTGTCTATTCTTTGTCGAAGGATGAATCTTAAGCTCTTTGAGACTACATTGCAGATAATGTAGCCAAAGGTTTCATCAGAGCCAGTAAATCTCCAACCGGCTCCCCAGTTCTTTTTGTAAAGAAAAAGGATGGTAGCCTTAGATTGTGTGTTGACTATAGAAAGCTCAACACAGTCACTAAGAAGAATGCATATCCTGTTCCTCCTATGTCATTGCTTCTTACCCTTTTCAATGGTGCTAATTTCTTTTGTAAAATTGATCTTAGAGGTGCTTATAATCTTATTTGCATTGCAGAAGGTCATGAACCACTGACTGCAGTGCGCACTAGATTTGGGAGTTTTGAATATTTAGTTATGCTTTTTGGATTGTGTAACGCACCATCTACTTTTCAAACTTTTGTTAATGACATCTTTCAAGATGTCATCAAAGAATTTGTTGTCATCTATTTAGACCATATTTTAATTTTCTCAAAGACATTAGATGAACATATTCATCATGTTTGACAGGTTTTAAATTGCCTTAGAGATCAAGGTCTCTACGCCAAGCACAATAAATGCAAATTCCATCTTAAATCTATTGATTTTTTGGGTTTTACGTTTTCCACTGACGGTTTAGTCATGGACAACAAAAAGGTCCAAAAAGTCCTGGAATGGCCTGAGCCCAAAACCATTAAATCCCTACAAGGATTTTTGGGTTTTGCCAATTTCTATAGAAGATTTATTAAAGATTACTCTAAAACTATTTCCAATCTTACTTCTATTCTTAGAAAAGATATTCCTTTTGTTTTTACTTCTACAGCACGAAAGGAATTCAAAGCATTAAAAACTGCGCACACCACAGCTCCAATTCTTCAACACTTTAATCCTTCTGCTTCAACAATAGTCAAGACAGACGCTAGCAATTATGCTATCGCAGGAGTCATTTCTCAATTAAATCCTGAAACAAAATTGTTTCATCCTGTTGCTTTTGAGTCACACAAACTCATTGCGGCAGAATTAAATTATGAAATTCATGACAAAGAGCTTTTAGCTATTATTCATTGTCTTAAAAAATGGCGCTCTTTTCTTCTAAGCCTAGATAGTCCCTTTCAGATCCTGACTGACCATAATGCTTTAAAATACTTTATGTCTTCCAAAGTGCTAACCAGGCGTCAAGCCAGGTGGCCTGAATTTTTGTCTGAATTTCCTTTTTCTATTTCCTATTGCCCAGGTAAGAACTGCATTGTCCCAGATATCCTGTCACATTGGGACAAAGTTTACCCACAGCGGGGGGACGCATTTGCTGACAAGAACCCAGCAAATGTGAAATCAATTTTCAATGAATCAATTTTAAAGACTCATCAACTTAATTTGATGACAATTAAATCTTTTCAAAATCCACTAACCAACATCTTCGAAGCTCAGTTTAAGGACAATTATTTTTTAGGGTTAAAAGACAAAATACTCTTGAAGAAAGGGGCTAAAAGATTTAGTATTGAATCAGGTCTATTAGTTTTCGAAGGTAGAGTAGTCATACCCGACAAAAATGAAATAAAATTATGGATTTTCAATAGTCAACATGATTCTCCATTAGCTGGTCATTTTATGGTTGATAAAACCTACCAGTTAATAGCAAGGTATTTCTTCTGGCCAGGAATTACCAGAGAAATCAAGGCCTATATAAGATCTTGTTACAAATGTAATAGGAATAAGTCTCCCCGTCACCAGAAGCATGGGTTGCTTCAACCACTTCCTATTCCCTCTAAACCTTGGGAATCTTTATCAATGGATTATATTTCTAAACTTCATCTTTCTAATAATTTTGATTCTATATTAGTAGTAATAGATAAATTTTCAAAAATGTCTATTTTTATAAAAACCACTACTACTGCCACAGCAGAAGATTTGTCAAAATTGTTTCTAGAATATGTATTTTGCAAACATGGCTTACCTAATGATATTATTTCAGATAGAGGCTCATTGTTTGTATCCACATTCTGGACTCAATTGTGTCGACAACTCAATATCACAAGGAATCTCTCCAGGGCCAATCATCCTGAAACCGATGGGCAAGCAGAAAGGGTCAACCAAATCCTTGAACAATACCTTCGAATATATGTCAGTTACCAACAAGAAGATTGGACCACATGGTTACCATTGGCCGAATTTGCTTATAATAACTTGACTGATTCTTCAACATGACTATTTCCCTTCAAAACTGTTTATGGAAAACATCCTCAATTCGACTCAATCTATGTAGGAACTAATCATCCTGCGGAACATTATCTTTGAACCATATCATGACTCCAAGAAGAGCTTAAATCAAACTTGGAATTAGCGACTTGAAGGTACAAGGAACAGGCTGACAAACATCAGCAATCTGCTCCTCACTTTAAACCAGGCAACAAAGTATGGCTCGATGCACAAAACATTCAAACAACTCGACCATCAAAGAAACTGGCCGAAAGGCGCTTGGGACCATTTGAAATTGACTCCGAAGTCTCTAAAACTGCATTTCAACTAAAGCTACCTCCTAAATGGCAGGCTATTCACCCTGTCTTCCACATATCTCTCCTGGAACTGGCTCGAGAATCATACCCAGGCAGGAACCAACCTCCTCCGGTGTAGACAATCCTATAGTGCTAGCTATAGGCCTTGACCAAGGGAGTTGGAGAAAAACCAGAGAGAATAACCCCTGTCCCTTTAGAAAAACAAGTGAGATTTTCCTGTTGCAGCAAATTGGAGATCTGTTTGCTAGACCCTCTAATTAAACACTCTTGACCCCTTTAAAAGTGAAGATAATAGTCCCAGAAAGACTAGCAGAAAGAGTTGAAATGAACAGTAATATATGCCAACAAAACACAAGCCAATAAGACAGTGAGGAACAGAGAGGCAATGAGATAAGGAGATAAGATGATTTCCCTAAAAATCTTCCCACACACGCATCATACAGCCAGTTCACAGACCACCCTGACCAATTCCCCACCCAAAATCCAGCTTTCTCAGCCTTTTTCATGCATGAAAGTGCATTTTAGCGCCTTCCCAGTGCCCAGGCGGGCACATTGCTTCAAGGCGGGATGCCTCTTAGGGGCGGGAAGGCTGCTTGGGGGAAGGCCGGCCGCTTCTAGGCTTTAAACCACCCATACAACCCATAACTTCACTAATAAACAAGATAAACACACATAAGACATACCAAAATGAAAATAAAATAAAGGAAAATATGCTGAGAAATAATAAGTGACCCTAGCTTAAGCCTCCATAAGCACCACTAAGCAATAAACATCTGATAAATACCAATAACAACACCATAACTACGCTATAAAACAAGGTAACCACCCATAAGGGATACCAAAATGAAGAGAAAAGAAAGGACATTAATCTGAGACATAATAAGTGACCCTATCTTAAGCCTCCAAAAAAACTACTAACTATCACCTAAAGATGAAAAAATCCACTAATAACACCATAACCCCAATAACACCCTACATACCAAATACCCCCAAATATGCACTCCAAAGGCCTACCCAGGTTTGCATCACCACATCCTCCCTCCAATCAATAATTTCCCCACTCTTCTTTCACCAACAACCATGCTTGAACACCTATCCAGAATCTTTACAAACAGCCCATTTCTCTCTTCCACCAGATCCTATTCCATCCTAAGTGAACTTCTGAACCAGCAATCCAAGCTTCTTCTTTAAAACATCTCTTACACCATGCCTTTAAATTAAATTTATCTCTGTGAAAAGAATCTCTTTCTTCTGTTCCTGAATTCCAAATATGGCTGTACCAGCTTCCAACAATGAAAAGTGATAACTAGTTGACAAGTCTTCCTGACTATAACCTTCTACCAGCATAAACATTTCCTCATTTTATAGTCTTGGGGGACTCACAACCCTCAGTTTGAAGTCTTGGGGGACTAACAGCCCTAAGTTTAAAGTCTTGTGAGACTAACGGCTCTCAGTTTATAGTCTTGGGGGACTCCAAAAATCCTCAGTTTATAGTCTTGGGGGTCTGCAAAAACCTGAATCACAGAACCCAGAACCAGAGATCAACCAGAAAAAGATTTAGAGAAGTAACTAACTTTCTAGGGTAACTGTATATAGAGATGCCAGCCCATCAGTCACCCCCAAACTTGCCTTTATAAAATTCAGAAGTTCCCCCTTGGATCCTTCTGTTTTTAAACATCCACATCACACTGCCTCCCATTCCTCAGTTTATAGTCTTGGGGGACTTAACATCAAAAAATCTTGAGCCCATAATTAAAAGATCAGTTTAAAGTCTTGAAGGACTTTCAAAAAAAAAAAAATCTTGAAAATATAGCCCATAAATAAAAGATCAGTTTAAAGTCTTGAAGGACATTCCAGAAAAAAATCTTGAAGATATATCCCATAAATCCCCAAACCAAAAACCATCAAAGCCAAAATATTTAACCTCCTTTAACAAATAAAACAAAATAAAATGGTATCCCCCAGCCAATTGATGAGCTGATCCCCTGATACCTTACCCAAATCCAAGTGCACCTTGATGTGGTCACACCTAAAAAAAATTTAATTTTTTTATTTTTATTTTGACTCCTCCTCTTCTACCAAAAACATTGCCAGAGCCCTATCTTGAGCCTTTGAACAAACATAGCCTCCATAAAAAATTAAAAGAAAAAAACAGAAAAAAACAAAATAATCTTGAATCCACCACTTTCACAGCCAACACCCTAAAACCACATAGCAAAGCCAGCTCCAGGTCAGTAGAAAAGATCACTGGGTGGGATCCCTCCAATAAGTAAAAATGATGGGAGACCACCAGTGATCCGCCGCCACTCCAAGGAAATAAAGAAGCCAGTCCATAGCCAGTTTAAAGTCATAGTGGACTAAAGCCTGAATAACAAAAACCAGAACTAGGATTCAGATAGGACTAACTAAATACTTGAAACGGACATTATGGGGTAACTGTTCTACAGAGCAGCCAGCTCATCAGTTACTCCCACACTTGCCAAAATAAAACCTAGAAGCCCCCCTGGGTACCTTCTAACAAACACAACATTCAACACAAAAAAAAACCAAAACCAATAATCATGAGGGGTCCAGCACTTGAAGACCAAAAGAATTTCCAGTTTAAAGTCATGGTGGACTAAGAACCTGTTAAAGAAAAAAAACCAATACTAGAATTCAACAAAATTAAGAGAAGGGGTTGGAAACAGACAATCTGGGGTAACTGTTGATAGAGCAGCCAGCCCAACAATCATCCCCACACTTGCCAAAATAAAATCTAGAAGCCTCACCCCTGGGTACCTTCTAACAAAAAGGATTTTCCAACACAAATCTTCTCCCATAAAAAACCAAAACCATTAAAAAACCATTAAAATTCTTGAAAGCCAAAAAAAATCCAATTTAGAAATAAAATTTTGCAGTTTAATCTCATGCTGGAGGTTAAATAAAACCAATAATCTTCATTTTTATCTTCATTTTATTTTAAATAAAATATCCATCTTCACTTGAATTTTTCTTTTCTTCCATCTTCATTATTTCCCTTTTTTATATAGAGACTTGAACCAGAGAGACTGATAAGAATTGGACAAAACAAAAAAAATCCTGACCAAATACATAGAGGCCAAATTAAGCAAAACCAAAACAAATTAAGTAGTTTATCCTCATTTCAGAGGAATCAGATTCTTGAAATCCAAAAGTTGAAACCAATAAGTTTGCCCCTAGGGCCTGAACCCCCTGAGCCCCTCTTCCAATTCTGATATCCCAACATCTGACCTCCAAGCAAATCTTCCATCCTCCTCCATACACTGAGTCTACCATAGCTCACATTACCAGAATCCATAAATTCTCCAACCCTGTGAAACATCTGGAACCTCCACCACATCTTTAGAATCAAGCTCCATACCAGTGACATCCAAAACATCACAATTTTACTCTTCCCTATAGGAATCTTGCTTAGAATCTGCAAAATTATCCAGAATAAAATCCATAAAATCAAAAAAAAATTCCTCCTCCAAGCAGAGACCTTCTGATCTTGAGGCAACCACCTGAAAATAATCTTCCTCTATGAGAAAAAGATCCAAGACAGAATCTTTCTGTCCATCCAAAAATTCAACTGATAAATCCTCCTCCAATAAGCCATTATCTGAACTTGAGAAAGAAAAATAATCATCCCACAGCAACCATTCATCCACCACAGATTCCTTCTCAATATCCCAAAATCCTTCTTCATGACCAGACAAGTCCTCTTTCCCACATAATTCACCCAACCTTGAGGAAAACACTGATCCTCCAGTGTGTACATTTCCAAAACATCCAGTGAAGCACATTCCTGAGATCCTATGGCATCCTTTGGAAAAGAAAAATTAGTTTCACAAACATCATCAGAGTACCCATCTTCCAAAATTGATGGCTCCAACACCTTTCCAGAAACTGAATTTTCCACAACAGTCTCCTGAACCTCTCCATCCAACAGGATTTCCTCTCCAGATTCCACATCCCTATCCATCATACCATCCAAATATCCCAAAATAACCTCCTTCAGAATAGCCATACCAGGAATCCTATTTTCCCCATTTGCAAGAGTCTTCATCAAGTCAGCCTTGAAAAGAATCTCCAAAACCTCCACCTTTAAATTCCTACCCATGGCACTCCAAAATACATACTTGGCCCCATATTCATGTGGTAATATATCATTATATACCAGATAATCCAGAGCCTCCTCAAACTTCTCCATAAATTTCCCATACTGAGAAAGAGAAGTTACAACACCTTTCAATTCCCACCTCATAGCAATCCCATGAAGATCCAACATTGAGAAAGTAGTAGGACACCTTTTAACCATTTCAATCTTCAACTTTCCCCAGTCCTGACTCCTATATCCTGCCATTCCAGAAACTTCCTTCTCCACCTCCCTATTACCAATGAAAAAGATTACTTTCCTAACCATGTCCAACAGTGAGGCCCCATTGATCTCAGCAGCAACCTCAAAACTAGCCAAAAACCCCTTTGCATCCTCCCCCAAAAACCTTGAACCATCCCAAGACTGAATCCTAACCATCCTAGAAACTCCCAGTTACAGCCTCCAATCTCCACCAAAGATAGCCAAAGTCCCCCCAATAGCCTTAGAGACCTAGGAGGGACCAAATACAACAGAAAAAGGACCCCTAGACCAGCCACAAAGAGATATAGCACCAAATCCAAAATCCACCAAAGGAGATCCACCAAAGAGAGAAGCCTAGATCAACAGAGATTCCAAAAAGCCAACAGATTTGACCCCACCTTGGGCGCCAGAAATGTAGACAATCCTATAGTGCTAGCTATAGGCCTTGACCAAGGGAGTTGGAGAAAAACCAGAGAGAATAACCCCTGTCCCTTTAGAAAAACAAATGAGATTTTCCTGTTGCAGCAAATTGGAGATCTGTTTGCTAGACCCTCTAATTAAACACTCTTGACCCCTTTAAAAGTGAAGATAATAGTCCCAGAAAGACTACCAGAAAGAGTTGAAATGAACAGTAATATATGCCAACAAAACACAAGCCAATAAGACAGTGAGGAACAGAGAGGCAATAAGATAAGGAGATAAGATGATTACCCTAAAAATCTTCCCACACACGCATCATACAGCCAGTGCACAGACCACCCTGACCAATTCCCCACCAAAAATTCAGCTTTCCCAGACTTTTTCATGCATAAAAGTGCATTTTAGCACCTCCCCAGGGCCCAGGCGGGCACACAGCTTCAAGGCAGGATGCCACTTAGGGGTGGGCGGGCCGCTTCTAGGCCCTAAACCACCTATACAACACATAAAAACCCATAACTTCACTAATAAACAAGATAAACACACATAAGACATACCAAAATGAAAAAAAATGAAGGACAATAATCTGAGACATAATAAGTGACCCTAGCTTAAGACTATATAAGCACCACTAAGCAATAAAAATCTGATAAATACCAATAACAACACCATAGCTACGCTATAAAACAAGGTAACCACCCATAAGGGATACCAAAATGAAGAGAAAAGAAAGGACATTAAGCTGAGAAATAATAAGTGACCCTAGCTTAAGCCTCCATAAACACTACTAACTATCACTTAAAGATGAAAAAATCCACTAATAACACCATAACCCCAATAACACCCTAAATACAAAATACCCCCAAATATGCACTACAAAGGCCTACCCAGGTTTGGATCACCACACTGGAACCGGTCGAAGTAGAAGACCATCTAGAGTGGGAAGTAAGCCGTATCCTTGATTCAAGAATGTGCAAGGAGAAACTTCAATACCTCGTGGAATGAGAAGGCTTCCTCGATGACTCAGACAAAACATCATGGGAACCAGCCATCAATGTTTCTAACGCCCCTGAACTCCTAAAATCTTTTCATCTTAAATATCCTTTAAAACCAAAACCTTAAAACTCTCTTTTTCATCTTTTCTTTCTTTTCTTAAAAATCTAAAACTTCTTTAAAATCCTTATTTTTGTTTTCTTTTTTCTTCTCTCTTCTTTCTTCTTTTCAACTTTCTTTAAAATAAAATAAAATAAAATAAAATTTAAAATTATATAAAGACTTAAAATTCATCAAAATAAAACCCTTAAAAAATCAATAATTCCTTTAAATTGTTTCTTTCTTTCTCTTTTCAAAATTTTATATATCTTTTTTCTTTTCCTATAATTTTTTTTCCTTAAATTCTTTTTCTTTGAACTATCACAATTCTTCATGAACTCAACACAACAATCTTTCTCAAACTCACTTCAACCTTTAAATCTCTCTTTTAAAAATTCTTCGAATAAATTACTTCTTTCTTTCAAATTCTTTTTTCAAAACTTTTTTTCTCTTTCTTTTTAAATAACCAAAATTCCTCAAAACTTCAATAAATAAACTTTCACAAATAACAAATTTTTCTCTCATAAATTTTCATTTACAACAAAATTTTTCAATCAACTATTCTTTTTCTTACTTAAAATTTTTTCTTTCTTTTCAAAACTTAAAACTCAAAATTTTCTCAGTTAAATATTTTTTTTTCTTTTCTTCTTTCAAAATTTTAAAACAAAACCTCATTCAAATATTTTTTTCCTCTCTTTTTTCTTTTCAAATCTTATAAAATATATCTATTAAAATTTAATTAAAACAGCCAAACAATAAAAATAAATAAATATTTCAATTAAAACAACAAAATAAAAAAATAAAAAAATATATAAATTGCCTTCTACTTTTCTTTTCCTTTCTCTTTCTTTTTTTTCTCTTTCTATTTTAAATTTTCTCCTGTATCTTCTCTCAAACTAATTTCTTCATTTTTTCCAAAATCACCCTTATTTCCTTCCTGAATTTCTCAAATACCTCTTCCTCTCCTACCGGTACTACTTCTCCAATCTCCAGTTATTCTTCAGCCACATCAAAGGAGGCAGCATCAATAATCTTGTCAACATCACCATTTAACTCTTCAATGAACCAAGTTTGTCGACCCTGTCGAGGTTTCTTTGACCATACCTGGTCAAGAGTTTCCTTGTGGTCCTCCCTTGAATCAATCGTTGGTTGGTTTTATTCAACTGGGATCATAGGCATTGCTTCCACAGTAGGGGCTTCTGCGATGAAATCTGAATCCTAAACATACGGTCATCAGTAAAAAAAACTTTCTTTAAAAATAAAATGGAAGACTTAATTCAAAAACTGGGTCAGCCTCTAGAAATAACTTTGGTGTGACTTCAACTGTCACATCTTTTTCCTCTTCATCATCTTCGATGACCATCCGCCACTTCTTCGGCATCCACCTCAAGATGGGGACTTCATCCTCATCTCCTTCCACTAATTCATCCACCTCCTCTTCCACCCCTTGTCCTTTACCTGTGGCCTGGGTTACCCAGGTCGCCATGGTATCCTCAAATTCCTCCTCAACTACTTCTAATTGATCATCCCCGATTGACACGTCCCATATATCTTCAACCACCTCTTTAGTCTTTGGTATTACCCAGTATTTGGTTTTGGTAAACCATTTTTCGATATCAGCATTTTTTGATAAGGCATTGCAAGCCACCCGTCTCCATCGACAAAACTCGCATTTCTGGCAAGGAACTTGTGTAGCCGTGCTTTTGATGCAAAAGTATTCCATCAACTCACAGGCTGTGCAGGCTTGAGAGTATTGTCGGGTAATGAGCCCACCATCTGCTTTGGGGTGAGGAGGCGTGGGAGTCGGGGTAGGACAAGTTGACATAATGAATAAAGAAATAATCAAAATATAAATTGAGGGAGAGTAATGTGGGAAGTATATGTCTCATGCTCAATGGAGCTCGTGTTTTATACCCGGGAATCTGTCACGCGCCACGTGACACTCAAGGCAAAAGCAGCTCATTAAATCAATAAAACAGAGGTCTAAATCCATACTTGAAGCGCAGAAAGCAATTCTACCTAGCAACGGCGACTTCCCTTTGTGTGATCACTATTCAACTGCGTTAATCTAAACTTTAAAGCTAAATTAGTCAATTTCTCAAAAGTGTGTTCAGTCTTTTCTTTGATAAGCGACGCACAGCGCAATATTCAATGCAATATTCCGCTAAAAGGTTTATCAAGTATCTGTGGGTTATTAAAAGGGGTAGTGAGCATGGACGGGATGGTTAGTGGAGGATTAAAGGGTTAACAGATGTTAGTGAGGAGGGTCCAGGTGTAACAGGTGTAAATTTGAAGATCTGTGGTGTGCGGAATGATGGATGGGTATGAGGTCAATGCGAGGAGGAGTAATAGATATAAAAGGGATTGGATTTCGGTTTGATGTTTCTTTAGAATTAAATTATAAAACGTATTTATAGTTAATAGTGGTAAAACTGCAAGTTAAATCATTGTTATTGTACCTTCCCTTATTTTCTCAATAATCATTTCTAAATTTCAATCTTTGATTGTTGAGTTTACAACCCTTTGTGAGATCTTAAGAATATTAGTATTTTCTTAAGTTATATTGAGATTCTTATTGAACATACCTCAAAGCAGTAGCTCTTCCTTCAAGTCATCTTTGAATCACTTCCTTGAACATTCCCTCTGTGCTTTGAAGAAGTTTCTAAACTTTTCCCTTCATCTCACTTTCAGGAACACCCTTGACCTTGTGCGTAGGTCGTCCAGTGACATTTAGTCTATTGTGTTGTATTTTGTGTTTTTGTTAGAAGGTACCCAGGGGGGGCTTCTAGATTTTATTTTGGCAAGTGTGGGGGTAACTGATGAGCTGGCTGCTCTGTAGAAAAGTTACCCCATAATGTCTGTTTCAAGTATTTTGTTTTTCCTAGTTGAATCCTAGTTCTGGTTTTTATTATTCAAGTGTCTAGTCCACTATGACTTTAACCTGGCTTGGGACTGGCTTCTTTATTTCATTTGGATTGGTGGCGGATCACTGGTGGTCTCCCATCATTTTTACTTATTGGAGGGAGCCCATCCAGTGATCATTTCTTTGGACTGGACTTTCTATGGAGCTGGACTTTTTCTTTTTCTTTCTCCTTTTCTGATTTTTGTGTTTATGGTTGTGTTAGATAGTAGTTTTAGATCATTTTCTTTTTTCTCTTTTTTTCTTTTAATTTTTTTATGGGGGTTATTAGGATGTAAAGAGGGAAAAATCACAAAATAATGGTGTTACCACATCAGGGTCACCTGGATGTGGGCAAGCATTGGTGGGGAAAGGCTCATCAATTGGCCGGGCAATGCTATTTTCTTTTTTATTTATTTAATTTTTTTCTGTGTTTCATTTTTTACTATTTTCTTTAATTTCTAATTTTTTATCTTATATCATTCTAAATATTTAAAGGTGTATCCACATAAAGGTGCACTTAAATGTGGGTAAGGTATCAGGGGATCAGCTCATCAATTGGCTGGGGGATACCATTTGTAAAAAAATAAAAAATAAGATAAAATAAAATAAAATATAAAAATAAAATAAATAAAAAAATTTTATATCTGTTAGCTGTTATTATTTTTTTCTATTTAGTAAATTTTTAATTCTTTTATTTAATGACGGGATGAAAAAGCCTCTGGTGGTTGGTCAGGATTGTGTTGGCATTTTTGTTTTTTGTTTGGATTAGAGGTAGAACTGTTCTCTTTGTAGTGCAGGAGGCTGGAGAAAGTATATGGGTTATAGTGGTCAGGTAGCAGATCAGAAGGTAAAATTTGGGAAGAAGAGGAAGAAGAAGGAATAGAGTGCTGAAAGGTGTGCTTGATAATTCTAGACATCTTCCAATGGTCATCAAGGAGTTTTTTTCTCAGATTCTTCTCAAAATCATTCAATGGACCATGGAGAGCAAAGGCCTTGAGCATTTTAGAACACATCATGCTAAGGTGTTGCTTCATATCAGTGTAATCCAGTGTCAAAGTAGTTTCTAGGGGTTGGCCAATTCCAAATGCAGCTGAAGGAGGAGGGGTTCCAACTAAACAGAAGAATTTGTTCAGTAATTATTCTCTGTTGAAGAAATTGGATATTTTATTTTATTTTCGTACTCACAGATTGGGAGATCTTCAAATTTGTATGCAGCCAGAATCTGGACAGCTGAAGAATATTGAATAGATGTGGTAGGGGGGTCCACCAGATGGAGGTATGGATTTTTGTGGTCATCCTCTAAATTGTGTTGAGAAGATGAAGGAGAAGAAGGAGGTTCCTGTGACCTGGTTGCGGCAGCAGGGCTGTTGTTGTTGTTTTTGTTGTTTATATTATTGCTTGGTGCAGGTTTGTTAGATACTGGTGAAGGAGTGCCAGGTTGGTTGAAGGAAGGACCAGGAGAAGGTAACCTGGTAGCTGATTGTGATCTGCTGGATGATGATCTAGAAGAAAGGGAACTATCAGAAGAATAATTGGCAGCCAGAGGAGAGGTGAAGTTAGTTCTTGATGATGTAAGAGGAGATTTTTGTTTAGGAGCAGTGTTAGGTGCTCTGGTATTTTCAGGGGGTCCTCTAGCAGGCCTTCTAGAGATGTTGGATTTTCTGGTGTTTTCAGATGAAGGAATTGAGGTGGTACACATTTCTCTGGGGGAATTGGGAGGTTTTTGTGTAAAGTTGTTAGTGTTTTATGGAAGAATTTGGCTGTTATCTGGCTGAATTTGAGAGTTTTGAGCCTGATTTTTGCTTTCTGGCAAGGCAGGAGGGTCATCCAATGTCAGGAGGGCCGCCTGGGAGTTGATTTTGAAGCCATTTTGGCTAAATTTTCTGAGATAAAAGCAGATTCTTGAGAAGATGAAGCAGGTCTTTTAGGAAATGTTTTGGGAATAGAATGGCATGATCTTCTGGAAGGAGCAGAAGATAAAGAGGAAGAAGCAGGTCCAAGTTCTGGTGACCTGGTGAGAGATCTGGAAATATATTTATGTGAAGGTAAAGGCGGAGGTATTGGATAGTTGGGGTCTCTGTCACATCTTTTCTTTTTAGAGTTTCAGGAATCACAGGCCATGTTATAGAATTTGGCCTGAGGAGTAGGAATAGTGAATGTGTAAGGTCTGCACATGTGGATGCACTGTTTACAAGCATAGTCCTTTGGAGCAGTGAAACAGGGAAGGTCTGATGGGTCAAAATCTGGGGATCCAGCCATGATATGTGAAAGAACAATAATGAAGAGAAAAGAGATGAATGAAAAATTTATCAGTGATGTGTAGGTTATGAAGAAAGAGTGGAAGTTCAGCAGGTTGGCTGTGGAGCATTGTGCATGGAGGTGGCTCTGCCTTTTTTATGCAAAATGTGTTTATAGTCCATCAAGACTTAAAACTGAACACTTCAGGCAGTCCATCAAGACTTTAAACTGAAAACTGGTCAGTCCATCATTACTTTAAACTGAGAAATGGTACAGTCCCCCAAGACTATAAACTGCGGATGGGTTGTTAGTTGAGTCCTTCAGGACTATAAACTGATAATGGGAGTTGGTGTGATTCTGGCAGAGGGCATCCAAGGGAGAGTCTCTGAATTTTGTTAAGGCAAGTGTGGGGGTAACTAATGAGCTGGCTGCTCTGTAGAACAGTTACCCCAAAATGTTAGTTTGTTTCCTTGGTCTTAAATGTTTTGATCTCTGGTTCTGTCTTTTTGATTTAGATTTTTAGTCCCCCAAGACTATAAACTGAGGGTTTTGAGTCCCCCAAGACTATAAAATGAGGGCTGTTAGTCCCCCAAGACTTTAAACTGAGGAACTTTTTTTATGATGATTGGCTACATTCAGGAAGTCTGGAGAGTTCAAGAATTTTTTTTTATTTCTAAGCCAAAAGATTGATCAAGAGTCGAGAGGCAGAAGAGAATCAACAGATGTAACAAAATGTTCAGCATTGGCTTTGAACTGGTGTATGAGGTTCTTTCTTTTCTCAAGGTCCTGTGGATTTCTGGCAGGAGTTAATTGGAAGTAGTTTAGTATGAGATGCTTCTGTTGGGAAGAATGTTGTTAAAATTTGTCCTTGATGGTGGGCAATGGATTAGGTGGGGGTGCTTCAATGGTTCCCACATTATCATCATCACTGTCTTGATGGAATGAACTGGAAATTTGTCAGATTGAATTCAAGTATGAAAGAGTATTGGGCTTACCGTCAGAAGGATCAGGGATGGTAGAGCTAGTGGTTGTAGCAGAGTTGGCGTTCTTTTTTGAAGGGTGTAATTTGTTGACCAGTCTGGGGATCAGGATGGATGGCTTGGATATTTCGGTGCTAGTAGAAGGTGGATCAGGTTGAGGAGGAGGAGAAGATGTTGAAGAGGACAATGGACCAGGTCTGAAACAAGTCTACTTCCTAGAGTGACAGGCATCACAGAAGGTTCTGTAGGGATGAGCTGGTGATGTAATGGTACAGATGAGATTCTTGTCAATGCAGTATTGGCAGGGACCCATGTCAGTAGAAGATTTGGAAAGAAAGCTGAAAATTGTGGTCTTGATAAAGTAGAATGTGGAAATTCTTGATTGGAGGGAGGATGTGGTCTTCCAACATTGGTGGAGCCCTTTGTTGGTTAATTTGGCGTTGTTTTTATATGCCCTAAATGGCATTGTTTAATAATTAGGTGTTTTTCTGGATTTACTCAGCAATATTGGGACTAAAAGGATGTAGATACTACCATTGGATAGCCCCAGTTATTCTCTATATTTTATGTTGTCTTGACATTTTTCAGAATTTAAGTATTAAGAGAATGATTTCTCATTTTTCTTTTAAAAAGATAGCTGTTTAATTTTGTTTTTTGTGTTTTACAGGCTAATATTAAGTCTTAGGGTTAAGTGCTTAGTACCATTAGAATGAGCTAAATTTTCTCTAAATTTATGTCTCAATGTTTTTATAGCCTAATTACGTGTTTTAAAGGTTTTAGTAGTTGTAGTAGATTTTTCTATGCAGTTTGGGTATTTTTGGTGGTTTTTGGTGGTTTTCTGACTTCAGGGTGGTCCAGCCGCCTCAGGCGGGCCTCCCAAAATTGGGTGGACTGCCTTCCTTGGTGCTAGAAGGCTGGGAAGTGTTTCTAGAGGGGTTTTATGCAATTTGGCAGTCAAGAACACCAAATTAATTGGTGTGCATGGGCTCTTAGATAGTGGTCTGTGTGTACATAGTGAATAAGACAGTTTGGGGCAACTTTAATTATCATACACCCATCCAGGGGTGATATCCTTGTTCCTCACCCAGTTTTCACTGTTTTTTGGCCACCATTGGCTGTGTTTGTTGCAAGGTTAGTTCTTCTTCTAACTCAACTTTGGCAACTGTTTTCTCTGATGTAGCTTTGCAACCTGCATCAATTATTATAGCTGTTTCCTGTACAACAAGTGCACAGTGTTTGTTTTTCTGGTGTGGATTTTTCTACGTTTCAGGCTCTCTTTGGTTTTTAGTCTTTCTAGGCTACTGTCTTGACTTGTAAAGCAGTCAAGAAGGTTTTTAGAAGGGGTATAGTAACACTCTCTGATTTTCTGTAGCAAGTAAATCTCACCTGGTATTTCTTAAAGGTACAGGGGGTTTTCTCTCCAGTTTTACCCCAACTCCCTTGGTCAAGGCCTATAGCTAGTACTATAGGATTGTCTACAATGTGAGAATTACCAACAGTACACAATATCAAATCATTTTTAAAGAGCCTTCTATCCATCTTCTACAGACCTCACACAATAGTTATATATAGAATGATATATCATACAATATCAGGCTTTTAGTAGAATGAGTGGTTGTTAAATGAAAATTTTTGGTGGGGCTGCTGCATCTAGAGACGCACAGCCCGGAGTATTCAATGTGGAATCAGTTGAGGTCAGCTAGGTTAGTGGCAAAATTCACTATTTTTTTAGGAATTTAGGGCACTAATTTATATATATATATAGATAAAAAGACAGACTTTTCACCTATCAAAATTCTTGGTCAGGGGGCATATGTACATATTACAACTGAGAGGAGGAAAAGAATGGAGATCTGGGAAACGCATTGCAGAGATTTTGGTTTTGTAGATGGTAGTATATGTTGGATTTTTTTGCATCTAGAGTCTAATTCTCTTGTTCAGTCAGCAATGGTAAAATTTATTTCTGAAGGAGGAGAGGGAAATTCCAAAGTAACCACATTACCACATCCATTGGAATCTCAATCTAAAGGTGATTTATCATTCATTTTAAATCAACTTAAATTTGGGGATTTTGCAGCAGAAGAAACTATTGCTGCTCAAGATTTCATGTTTGATTTCATTAGAAATAATGCTTTTTAACTTTCTGATAAACTGTCTCAAAATTTAAAGCAGGAAATGAGGCAGTCAGATGCAGTTGAATAGAAATCAGCTTGTCTTCAAGAATAAGACAACATGTCTAATATGAAGGTATGGGATATTGTACCTCTTCCTCCTGAAAATAGTGTTACAGGTGCTTGATGGGTTTTTTCTCTCAAAAGAGATGAGTTTGGAAAGATACTAAAAAACAAAGCACACTATGTGGCTAAGGGTTTAAAAAAAGTCGAAGTCATTGATTTCAATGATACTATTTCTCCTGTAGCTACTTTTACATCTTTGTGTTTAATTCTCACTCTAAAAGATACCTAAAACTAGCTGGTCAAACCTTTTGATGTCACTGCAGCTTATCTTCATAGTGACCTTGAAGAAGAAATCTATGTCAAGCCGCCTAAAGGTTTTGAATCTGTTAACACAACTTATGTCTGAAAGCTAAGAAAAGCTCTGTATAGTGCTAAGCAAGCATCCAGGTGCTGTTTGAAACATCTCAGTATAACTCTAGAGATTTTGGGATACAAGTCAAGTAATCAGGAAACAAGTGTATATATGTTGGGAAAAGATGGTTCCAAAGAGATGCTTTGGGTTCCTGCGGATGATGGGGTTGTGGTTGGGAGTAGTGATGCAGTTTTGAGAGAGTTGGAAATGGATATGAGAAGTAGTTTAAAGGTAAAATTGTCTGATAGTATCTTCTCTACTGTTGGTATAGCTGTTTCATGATGCCAAAAAGGTTTTAGTATTCACAAAACAGCCCTTGTCAACAATTTTCTCAATGAACACAATACAGCAATTCTTACTTCTCACTCACCCTTGCCAATGGGTCTTTCTTTAGTATCATTGAAAGAAAAAACTCATCCTCCACTTGCACCTATCAAATTTCTGTCTATCATTGGTTCCTTGTCATACCTTGTAGTGGGATCAAGGCCTGATTTAGAATATCCTGTCAACTTCCTGGCACATTATGCATCAAGATCAGGTAAAGCTGAATGGGATGCACTTAATCATTTGCTGATACACCACACAATATAGGGGGCAGACTTGCTAGCAAGTCTGAAACCTTGGACCCAAACTCACCCCAGATTGAGCACACATTTAGCTATTGACAAAGGAACCATACAATCAGGGATGAACACCACTCAGAAGAACAGCTTTATGTGGCTGTTTAAGTAGAGTTCAGTATGGTTTTAATATGCGTTCAGTCTGAGTTCCATGTGAGTTCAGGTTGAGGACTTGCTAGCAAGTCCACCCCCTATATTGCGTAGTGATATATCTACAATTGACTAAAGACATGAAATTTCATATTTTTCCAACAATATATATCAATCCCTCAACAGAAGTATATTGTGATGTTACTTGAGGTGGTGAATTTGCTAGGGATACAGGTAGTAATTTTCTTCAAAACAAAAACTTTCTTATCTTATGGCAATCAAAATGTCATCAAGATTGGCTACTACTTCACTTCACTCAGAATCAATGGCAATGTCAAACAAAACTGGTCATGATCTGTGGATGGGAAAACTTCTGTGATAATTAAATTTGTTCCATGGACAAACAAATCTTTATTGTGACAACAAAGGTTCTATTGTTGCAGCTACAGATAATCCTTCAGACAAAAATTGTAGACATTTTGTCAGTGTATGCTAGTATCAAAGTATGATTTAATATTCAATAATAATGGTCCTACTACTTGTTTTTAAATGATTTAGTGATTAAACCTCAGGGGAAGACTAATAAAATAGTTATGCTCAATTTTAACTCACAATATTTGGATTGGTGCATGCTAGTGGTGGAAAATAGGTTAATAAAATAAAATTATAGCTAACATTAAGATAATATCAATTTATAAATGCTTTAAAATATATTTTTATATGATAATAATTGTTTTATAATGTTTTTTTGAGTTTTAATAAGTAATTTATGTCCAATAACCTGTCAAATCCTCCCTTAATTATACCTTAATCCACTGGAGTGCACACACCTTCAATCCAGATGATGTCACTGCTCTCCCTGGAAATTATAGCATTGTGAGGTCCCATCACCTCCCCATGGCGTCCACATCAAGAAGCTTCAACACCTAGACATCTATTAAGGACCTTCCTTCACAATTAATGATATCATAAACACATACCATAAATAGAGAAAACAGATAAAAATGAATACCATAAAGAAACAGGTAATATAACTCATCCAAAGAGTATAGAATGAAACCCAAAGAATATAAAGGAACCAAATAAACTTTTCAAGCCCCCAATAACATCCCCAAGCATCCATATTAACCCAGTAATCATATCCCAACCCATAAATTTGTGAAAATCCATCAAAGGAAGCAGATGAAGTTGTTCAAACTGGATATATGTGCCTGAAAAAGGTTTATATGCTTATGTGGGTGTTGTGAGTCCATTGAGTACATCCATATGAACTAAAATAAGCTGAAAAATAAAGCTTATAGGCTATTTAGAGGTTAAAACCTGCTTTTAAACCTAAATATACATAATATAACTACATATTTCACTGAATATGAGGTTTATGTATACATATAAGCTTATTTATGTCTATAATTACTTAATATCACTTAAGATAAGTGTATTATTACTCCTTTAGCACCTTGATAAGTCTTATCAGGCCTTGGATAAGCTGTTTAAACTTATATAAGTCATTTAATAGTGTAATAAATATAAATATAAGCATAATAACCATATATATAAGCATAATTAACATATATGTAAGCATAATTACCAAATATATAAGCATAATAACCACATTTTTACTTATAAGCTTAATTTAATTAAGGTTATGTCGGTCAGTCGTCTAGAAGATATAAGAGAAGAGGGAAGAAAAGAGAGGAGGACAAGAAGGAAATAATAGTTTTAGAAATAAAGAAATAAAAACAATTAAAATTATTTAATTTATTTGAGAGAAGACAACGATGAGTGATCTGAGAAGTGACAACAAATTGGTTTTTATAAATATTATTATTATTTAAGTAAGAGTTCTGCGCGACAAACAATATAATTACTATCAGACTTAAGGCAACCTTTAATTTGTTATATAGACTTTTAATTAGAATTGTATTACTAATAAAAAAAATATAAACGTAGTAAAATAGTATTTAATTTTTTGAGTGTATAATAAGTGATAAGGCTACAGGGGATTATCTAAGGCCCTTTTATAGGCAATGGGTCCTCTGAAGCGCTACTATATTTGTAAATACAATGATTAGAATGGAATAAAACAAACATATCAAAAGAATAAATGAAACATAACAATATAGAGAAAAACATGAAACAAATAATTAAAAGCCCAATCAAGAATCCAATTTCCCCGCCATTAATTCCCAAATCAGTAAGTGACAATAGTGAATAACTAAACAAGATTGGAAACATAGGAACTATGAGAAATATAATTCCAAACAGATGGTACATTCTGATTAAAGGACATTTTAAGTGAAACAAAAAAATAATTTGACGCAACAAAACAAGCAATTAATCTCAATTTAGTCCAAATTAATTTATTTGTTTTTTCTAACACAATTAAGGGCCAAAAGAAGCGTCATTAATTATTGTTTAGTATCATATGAGAGGTATTATTTAATATATAAATTTAAGTAATTAATTTAAATATATTATAAATCAATTTTTCACTTGTAATTATAATATATGTTTTTCAATTAATTAAATATAAATTTATAATTATTAAATACATAAAAATGCGCCATTATTTGTAGAATATATTATATTATGCTCAATTTAATTGTAGATAAAAATATATAACCAATAAATTTAATGTAACATTTGTATATAATAAAATTCTTATATAATTTCATTATGCAATAAAATATTAAGTTATATTCATTAAATACAAGTCTTACCCACTCTTTAAGGTTTTATAATTTATATATTATTTACTGGACTCCTGGAATAGCCTGGCTGACACTCCCTCACTCTAAAAAAAACAATAAAAAAAAATGCTAAGATTTTTTCTTTTTGTATTTTTTCAACAGAGCAGGCAGATTTGAAATTTCTTTGCCAGGTATCCATGCATCATGTTCAGATGATTTGTTCTTATATCTCAATAAATATTCAGTACCTCTTTCAGAAGTGATAATTCTATCATTGAGAATTTTATCAATTTCTGCTGTTTCTGTGACCTCCTGATGGTTCTTCTTAGGTCTTCCTCTTCTTTTTGGAAATAAGTCACTGTTGGAAGTATAAGGTTTAAGCAAAGAAATGGGAAAGACAGGATGTTTCCTATCATATGGAGAATACAATACAACTTCTACTGCATTATCACCAACCATTCTTTTAACAACAAATGGTCCTACAAAAGGATCTTTTAATTTGTGGTTACCTTGTAAATTGAAATGGACAGTAGAGATCAACACTTCATCACCCTTGTTAAATGTGTATTCTTTATGGGATTTATCCCATCTTTTCTTTTCATATTCAAATGCTTTATCAATACAACTCTGAGCATGTTTTCTGCATAGCTGTTGCATTTGCATAAAAGATTTTACACCAGGGTGTAGTTCCAACTTAGGTAATTTATTATTGAGAATCTGAGCAGGAGTGTTTGGGACATAACCTAACCAAAGCTCAAAAGGCTTTTTCTCAGTGACAGAATGAACAGTGCTATTATATGCAAATTCAAGACCAGGCAAAAGAGTGACCCAATCATGAGTAAATCTGTCATTATCTTTATATTCTAAACCAAAGGCACAATACCTTCTAATCATATCTTCCAGAGTTTGAATCATTCTTTCAGCTAGACCATCAGTCTGAGGATGGTGAGCTGTAGACAATTTTAACTCACAGCCACAAATATCCATCAAAGAGGTCCAAAACTCAGAAGTGAATTTTGGATCCCTATCAGAGATAATGGCTTTTGGAAAACCAATAATATTAAACATGTAAGACCACCATAAGAAAGCTAATTCTTTGGTGGATACATCTTTGTGGGTTGGAATAAATTTGCACATTTTTGTGAATCTATCAACTATTACCCAACAAGAGTTAAAGCTGTCTTTACCTGCAACAGGAAGACCAGTGACAAAATCCATATTAATGATTTGCCAGGGAGCACTAGGTGCTTCAATATGTTGTAATAACCCTGCCCTCTTACCTGTCAACTTTTTAGATTTTTGGCAGGAATCACAAGATTCAACATATAATTTTGTGTCTTCAGACATATTAGCCCACCATGCAGTGTTTTTGATTCTAATCAAAGTTTTTTCAAGATCAAAATGACCAGCTAATATGTCATCATGACAAAGTTTGAGGATAGTTTCTCTCATTGAAGGAGGAATAACAATTACATTGGTAAGCTTCCTTCTATAATAAATATAACCATCTTCAATAGAAAACTTTCCTTTATTTAAAGCATTTTGGTATTTTGCAGGAAGAGTTTTTATTAATGCTTGAATTGAAGCATTCTTAGGATCATTCAAAATAGTAACTAATTTATTTAAGTCAGAATCTTTATCATATGAATCCAGTATTAACTGTAATAACTCTTCTTCCATATCAACTATAAATATACCATGTATATGAACAGTGTCATCCTCAGGTACATAAGCAGGATTGGAGTCATTATTTGGCAGAGGCAATCTGGAGAGCATATCAACATTAGAGTGAACATTTCCAGCTCTGTGGATAATAGTCATCCTTCCTCTGTTTTCCTGAACAGCAAGTTGCCACCTGAACATATGTCTGTTAGGTGTTTTGAGGTTTAAGAGAGATTTCACAGCACTACAGTCAGTTACCAACTCAAATTTTTGGTCATCCAAGTAGTAATGAAGTTTCTCAAGAGCCCAAACAACTGCTAAGCACTCCAATTGAGTGGCACCATATTTCAATTCACTATTTCTTAAGGTTCTTGAAATATAACAAATTACAACCTCTGAGGATTTATCATTAATAATTTGCTTCTGGTGAAGGGCAGCACCCAGACCAATAAAGCTAGCATCTGTATAAAGTACAAATGGCTTGTTAAAATCTGGGAGAGCCAATATAGGGGCTGTCATTAAGCAATCTTTCAATGTATTAAAAGCTTTCTGACAGTCATCATTCCAGAGAAAAGCAACATCTTTTCTGGTTAGTTTTGTAAGAGGCAAGGCTATGACCTGATAATTTTTAATATATTGTCTATAATAGCCACACATACCCAAAAAACTTTGGATTTCTCTTACAGAAGTTGGTGCTTTCACATTTTGAATGGCAGCAACTTTATTATGGTCTACACAAATTTGTAAGCCTGACACAACATGGCCAAGGACTTTCAAAGATTGAAAACCAAATTTACACTTTTTTAAAGATAAGGTCATATTGATTTCATCCATTTTTTGGAAAACTCTATTTAAGTGAATCATATGTTCATCAAAAGTTTTAGAAAAAACAATAATATCATCAATATAAACCATGAGCCAACCTTCAATAATTTCTTGATGGAAAGTGTTATCCATGACTTTCTGGAAAACTGAAGGAGAATTTTTAGGGCCAAATGGCATCCTAACATACTTATATATTCCCATATGAGTAGCAATAAGCAAAAAATTTTGAGAATTTTTCTCAACTGGAACTTGATGATAACCTTTATTACCATCCAGACAACTAATAAATTTTGCACCTTGCAAGGTAGCATGTATTGAATTAATTCTGGGTAAAGGATAAATATCATCAACAGTATAAGTATTTAAAGCTATGTAATCTCCACATAATCTAGCTTTATCTTTTTCATATGAAATCAAGACTGGGGAGATGACACAATATTTGGGGGTGACATTCACTTTCTCAATGATATTCATTTTCAATAATGTTTCAATATTATCTTCAATATCTTTTCTTTTTGATGGAGAAGCAGGATATGGTTTTTTCTTAAGGGAAGGAGGAATATCACTCAAATTACAGGATAAGGTAATTTTCATCTCTTCCTGAACAATTCCCAAGACATGAGAACCATGAGCAAAAGCCATAGGGAAAGAGGTAATAGAGGCAACAATAGAATCCTTTTGTTCATTAGTCAAATGATCACCAAAAGAAGCGGTATTTATTTCATGTAATAAATCATCCATTTCAGTTGTTGTTCTACCTTTACATTGGGTCAGTGAGTTACAAGATTTCAACAAATGCCCAGAAGGTTTAGGAGAAGAAATTTTGAATTTTCTTTTCCCATTCATTCCTAAGGTAAAGCAATTATTTGCTGGGTCTAGTTTCACACCAAACATGGTTAAAATATCATTTCCCATAATAAACCAATTGCTCAAATTATCATTTTTCATGACAACAAACTCACAAATAGCTCTGACAAAACCACCATTATATTTGAAGAATACAGAGGTTTTGTATTTGCCAATAGGAAATAAGGTAGAACCATACCCTCTCCATTTTTCAGAAGTTATAGGCAATAATTTACTTAAATATTCCTTATCCACTGAAGCCAAAGCTTTTTCAGATACTACACTTCCTCCAGCACCAGAATCAAGAATTACATCAACATTTTTACCATTAATGATAACAGGTGCCTTTAAAGGGAATATGGGAATAGAATTGTTAGTAATATCTTTAATTATCTCAGCATTTTCTACTGAAGATAAATTCAATACACCATCTTCAGATATATTATTTAAATAATAGACATCATGTTCCAACATTAAAACATCTTTAACAGATTCATTGTCATAGGAGATATTACTTTCACAGTCACTGGAAGAATTATTGACATCAAGTTCAATTTCATCAGTGTCTTCATTTTGTTCAACAAGATGAATTTTCTTGTCACAAACATGACCCTTCTGCCACGGTTTGTTACATTTATAACAAGTATTTGTTGCATATTTTTTAGGTGCAACTGGGGCAGAGGGTTTACCAGATTTTTCTGGGAGCTTTATAGAAGGTTTATTCTGATCATTATAAGATTTACTAAGGTAATTCTTTGGTTCATATCTATGGTTGAGTAGTACTTCATTACAGATATTAATGAAAGAAGAATTTTCCCTTACATGCTCAGTTCTAGCAACAATCAAATCCCTAAGAGAATTTGGTAATTTATACAAGATTTTATCTCTCCAAATATCATAATCCATCTTTGGATCAATTGCTCTAAGGATTTTAGTTATTTTCATCAGAAAAACAATGGGCTTTTCAACAGAGGAGGATACATATCTAGTATTCTCATACAGTCTTTGCTGAGCTAACCTGAATTTTGAACCACCAAACTGATTCTCAATCAAGGATTTCCAATCATTCCATGTATAATGATTGTTATCTAAGAGGACAGATTCATACCACATCAAGGCTACATTGGAAAATAAAGAAATTAGCTTAGAAACAATTTCCTCATCAGGTAGTTTATAAGATCTCTTTAAATTATCAATTCTCTGGATAAAGTGTTGCCAATCAGAGGAAGAATCACCATCAAAGGTAGGATATTGGTCTAACTTAGGCCAATTTTTCTGACTACTGGGATGGTCCACTTTTTGGTTTGAATTATTCATTAGTAATAATTCCTGAAGTTTAGCCAGGTGTTCAGAAATTTCATTATTTACAGAAACAGCTGGTGCATGACCATCACAAGATTTTTTGCTAGTAGCAAAAGATTTTACAGACTCATTGTCAGTTTGTTTAATGGTTGAAATATGAGGAAGAAAGGATGAACTTTGTTCAGGTTTTTTCCCTTTATTTTTATGCAGCTTATTTGCAGAAATCTCATTTAATTCATTATTGATGGTTAAGGTTGAAAACTTTTCCTGTAGGTCAGACACATAGTTTCTTATTCTTGGAATTTCAGACATCTGGTCATTTACTTTTGCAAGAGATAGAACATTTCTGTCCTCAGAAACTGAGTGCTTGGTACTTAGTGCATGGAAATCATTTTTTAGCTTCTTAAACTCATTTTGCAGAGATTTTATTTCATTTTTGAATGAATAATTTTCCTCAATAAGGGGTTTCAATTCACTCAAGGTCTTATGTAGACTGATATTTCTATCTGAGATAGCTCTATGGTCACTTCTTATTTGTTTTTGTTGACTAAGAACAATATTCAAGGTTTCTTTGATTTTTAAATAAGCTGTATCTTGTACAGAAGAACTCACTTTACATTGCAAGTGTAAATTATTTAATCTATCATTTTCATGGATTAACACATCTCTCACATGTTTGTCTTTCACAATATTAAAATCAAGGGTATCTTTCAATATTTCCTCAGAAGTTTTTTCAATTAAGGTATAGATTTCAGGGGGAACAGAATCATTTTTAATTGCAAGAGAAGGATTAATTAAAGATTTAGAAGTTAAATGTAAAGGTTCATCAAATGACAATTTGCTAATTACATCAATAGGGCTACTAGTTACAGGAAGCTGTCTTTTAACAGGTTTAACTGTTCTTTCACCATGTTCAATAATATTACCTGCAGAAGAAGATTTATTAGAAAACATACCCAAGTGACTATCAACCAAATTACTTACCATGGCAGAGGAGGAAACTTCCCCTGGGACTGGGTTTGGGATTGTGCTTGGGCCTTCTTTCTCCTGCTTTGTTGGTAGGGATGAGGAGGTGGATGGAAATTGGGTGTTCTGGATGGGCCAGGCTGATGATGAGGAGGGTGTTGCACATTCTGTTGGTAGTGACTCATTAGATAATCCCATTTCCATTGCTCTACTTCCATAGTATTTGGATTTTGGATGGTTGAGCTGGGTGGCTGTGAAGGTTGAGCCTGAAATTGAAGCTGATTGGGAGGCAATTGAGGAGGGGCCTGGGCCTGAATCTGGTTCCTGAGTTCTTGGACCTGATCCCACAATGTGTCTACCTTTGCTTTGTACGTCATATTTTCTGTCTTCAACTCTTTTATATGACTGGATAGGTTGCTGATTTGTTGTGGCAGAGGAAGCTTTTTTATTTTGAATCCTTTTGGAAGACCTTCTTGAGGCACTAGAGGCTTTACTTCCTTCTGTGGTACTGGGGGAAGGGGGTTTGGTTTGTTTGCATTTCCTGTCATTTCCACATCCTGCAGTATGAGAATTCTTTGTGTTAGCATAAGATTTTTTATGACCAACTTTAGAAGAACTTACAGTGTCAGCATCATAGTCAATTTCTATCTCATCCACTTGCATGTTATCCATTTTTTCTGCCAAATTGTTGGACATACTAGTGGGAAGATTTATATTTTACTTTGTACTTTATAAAAAAATAATCAAAGTTAGTCAATAATTGCTCCAAATAATATAAAAAAATTTTTTAATTAATTAAATTATAGAAAAAAGAACTTTCAATATAAAGTAATAATTAAAAAATTAATTTTTTTAAAAAAATGGATTGCAAGTTTAAATTGGGAATAACAAGTAAGTTAATTCAACCAATTAATTACCAATAATAAATATGGCAATATATTGGGACTAAGCACAATGTACTTTTAATTCAACCAAAATTAACAATAATTAATAAAAAAAAAAAAATTAAATTAATAATTCAATTTGTATTAATAATAATGTCAATTCTTCTAGGACTAAGAGGATTTAACACTCTATAATGGTCAACTAGGAAAAAAAAAATTTTTAAAAATTGAACACTTATACTCAGTGAATCAGCAATTAAGCCACAATCACTGTTATTGCAATAAAAATATAGTAATATGAGTGAGAGGCGCAAAGGTGAACTTACTATAGTGATCGAAAAATCACTTCAAAATAATATAAAAATTAATATTATATAAACCTAAGATGTCGAACCCAAGTTCGAAACACAGTCGCGGCAAAAGTTTCGTTTTGCTAGGTGGTCCGTGCGTTTTGTCGTTCGTCGCCAGGCTCGATCGTCGTCGTCGTTTGGAAAGGCCCTCAGTTGTCGGTCAGTCGTCTAGAAGATATAAGAGAAGAGGGAAGAAAAGAGAGGAGGACAAGAAGGAAATAATAGTTTTAGAAATAAAGAAATAAAAACAATTAAAATTATTTAATTTATTTGAGAGAAGACAACGATGAGTGATCTGAGAAGTGACAACAAATTGGTTTTTATAAATATTATTATTATTTAAGTAAGAGTTCTGCGCGACAAACAATATAATTACTATCAGACTTAAGGCAACCTTTAATTTGTTATATAGACTTTTAATTAGAATTGTATTACTAATAAAAAAAAATATAAACGTAGTAAAATAGTATTTAATTTGTTGAGTGTATAATAAGTGATAAGGCTACAGGGGATTATCTAAGGCCCTTTTATAGGCAATGGGTCCTCTGAAGCGCTACTATATTTGTAAATACAATGATTAGAATGGAATAAAACAAACATATCAAAAGAATAAATGAAACATAACAATATAGAGAAAAACATGAAACAAATAATTAAAAGCCCAATCAAGAATCCAATTTCCCCGCCATTAATTCCCAAATCAGTAAGTGACAATAGTGAATAACTAAACAAGATTGGAAACATAGGAACTATGAGAAATATAATTCCAAACAGATGGTACATTCTGATTAAAGGACATTTTAAGTGAAACAAAAAAATAATTTGACGCAACAAAACAAGCAATTAATCTCAATTTAGTCCAAATTAATTTATTTGTTTTTTCTAACACAATTAAGGGCCAAAAGAAGCGTCATTAATTATTGTTTAGTATCATATGAGAGGTATTATTTAATATATAAATTTAAGTAATTAATTTAAATATATTATAAATCAATTTTTCACTTGTAATTATAATATATGTTTTTCAATTAATTAAATATAAATTTATAATTATTAAATACATAAAAATGCGCCATTATTTGTAGAATATATTATATTATGCTCAATTTAATTGTATATAAAAATATATAACCAATAAATTTAATGTAACATTTGTATATAATAAAATTCTTATATAATTTCATTATGCAATAAAATATTAAGTTATATTCATTAAATACAAGTCTTACCCACTCTTTAAGGTTTTATAATTTATATATTATTTACTGGACTCCTGGAATAGCCTGGCTGACAGGTTACCTTATTTTAAGCATAATAAATACTCAGTCCTGGGGATACCTAGGCTGACACATGTTGACAGAGATTTCTATTTTGTGAATGAACAAGTTCATCGGCAGGAAACAGACATTAAATGGGTTTCAACGAAGGATCAGGTGGCAGATTTTTTAAAAAAGAATTTAGGACCAAATGTATGGAAGGATAAGAGATATTTATTAAGGGTTTTCCAGTTACTATGTTTTCTTTCTTTTCTCTTTCTTCTGAACTATATTAGCTGAGGATAGTTATAGGGGAATCACTAAGAGGGGGGTGTTACATGTAGTATAGTAATAAATTAGTGATTGTTAAGTACATAATGCATATATAGTCTGTGGTGAAGCTGACACATCTAACTCCAGTTCACTCTGGATAAAGTGCTGACATTTTGATGAGACAAATCCCTGAGGTATAAGTGATGCCTGTATGCTATTGTCAGTCTCTGAAATAAGCTGGTCAGACTTTTAATCTATTGAGACAATCCTAGACAATACAAATAACATCTAGTTCATCATTTTTTTCCTATGTGTATATTTGATCCTCTAGGTAATTTACGAAACTATTTACATGACTAATATTATCAAGTCATTCTAATCACAGTTTATAATAAATTACATTTTGAAATATAGTATATAAAATATGATGAAAGAGGAATTTTATTATAGCGTGATATTGGAAAATTGGTTGTTAGGTGATGTGTGAGAGTATCAATCTGTCAATAGGAAAGTTGTTCTATTTATCTTCAAGTGAGATCAACTCCATCTGCTAGTTGGAGTAGACAATTTCTAAGATAATTTTATCTTATTGCAGATATGTAAAGTGTAATCAGGAGTAAAGAGAAAAGTGATTCTGCAGACTCAGTAAGAATAAATTGTGTTATTATAAAAGTAGTGCATAGCGATTGTTAAGTAAGATTAGATAAGTGTGGTAATTACTGATGATGATGAGTAATAATATGGCCAAGGTGAAAGATATAATCTAGGAAAAATACTTCAAGTAATTCTCACATACACCCTTCTAGAAACTAGTATGATTCTTGATTCAAACCAACATGAGATTTTCATTTTGACTGTGTATTTTTACCAATTTACATCTAGTTTTACAAATGTTACCCCTAGCCTTTATCTAAGAGCTGAATCTGAAGGAAAACTAAAAGTAAGGATATTTGAAAAAGAAAGAAAAAAAAAAGACAGCCAGGTAAAAAAAACAAAACTGTGACATAACGAATATTATTATTAATGTGAAAAAAAGGTCAAAGTACCTGCCTCAATGACGGGGTTGTCTACGGTAAGCTGATGGTTGATGATTATGTGAGCCAGTAATGTTTGCACGCCTAGAGGCTAGATCGAGTAAGCAACATAGGGCTATCAGCACACAATAACTTAAACATGAATACCTAGTCTATTCAACGTTCTATTTCAATTTTTTTTAGAAAGAAAAAAATAATGTGTCTAAATTCTAGTAGGGTTCGAAAAGTAACATTTATAAATTCATTACTTTGAGAACTTGCGGGGAAGAAAAAGAGAGAGAGATTCTGTTCCACTCAAATTGGTTATAGGATTAAGGGTACTTTAAGTCAATAACAAAAGGGCTTAACTGAAGCTGAAATTATTTCACAATTTTATCTCAAACTGCTTTGAATTGGAAAAAATTAAAACAGAGCACAAGTACCAGTAATAAATGCAAAATATTTAAACAGATCTCTTGAAAAGAGGGAATATAAGAGTAGGTACTATAGTGAAATATGTCAGCTTCTCTTTTTTAGTAAACAATATAAGTTATTTTTTAACAGAGGCGATGACATAGACGGGGCTATCTATTGGCGTGTTTTCCTTCCGTACTGACCCGTGAATCGCACCGCTACGCAGGAGCCAAAACCCAACGGATTACGGCAACGCACTACACATACTTTGCCATCTTCACCACCTGAACATTTTGAGGTACTATAGAAAAAGAGTTTCAAAAGATTTAATCTATATTAGTTTTTTCTTTAAAGTTGGGACGAATATAAAACTTACGTGTTGAAGCCAGCGACTAACGGATAGACGTAGTTCTTAGCCGCAGGATTAATTCCTTTTACACCCTCGATTTGCTGAATAATTTGCAGAGGTACAAAATTTTGCAGTTTAGTATCAGCGGAGTATTCGCAGGTAAATGGTCCAGATCCGTCTGCGTTATGAACGAATACGCCCATTTCAAATGTTCCATCTTCACGGGGTTCAGGTATTCGATTAGCTTGAGCTAATCATACCATATAAACTAATCAGGCCTTTCTAAGGTAATAATTTTGTGACGCTTAATGCTTACCAATTTCTAGTTCGTGCTGAACATCAATGACAAATGGAGGTAAGCTATCACCACCAAATATTCTACCACACGGCCCCACTTTTCCAGCTTCGATTTCTTTATCCATTATTATACCTGTATTTTGTTGTAACGCACCTCGAGCAAGTAATCTGGTTCCAAAACCAGCTGTTTTCACATTATTAGCACCTTCTAGCGTTAATATAAATGAATGGGCACAGCCCTCGTACATCATTGCGGAAAACAGAAGAAGTTTTAATATATCTTTAAGCATTTTTAGAATGAGTGGTGATATGTTTTGAATGGATATTGAGAATTTGGTGGATATGAAAAAAAATAATATAAATTTAAAAGTACGAACAACAAAATAAAAACGAGAGAAGGAAAAAAATGTAAAGGAGAAGATAACGATAGGTAAGTCAATTATTAAATGTTTTTATTGAAGCTTGGCTTTCTTTTCACAAAAGAAAAAGTAAAAAATGTGAAATGCTACTTTCTGTTATAAGCTAAACTACACAAAGAGGTAGCGCTTTTGATGAAATGTTGTAAAAAAACAAAAACAAAAAACCTACAAGCTTCTCCAGAACATTTGAGGGAAAAGAGACCTATATCTTTCAAAAAGCATATTTTTGTGCTGATGGTTTCACGGTTGATGAAATGATCTGTGAAAAGTAAATCAATTAATGAAATTTTGGATGACTTGATTGTGCCACGATATTGGATTTACATTCTCGAAGACGTTAACCACCCTAATAATTGGAAATATTTTACTAATGGCCACTATTTTGATATTTGAGGTAAATGTATATCCACAAATGCTTTTTCTTTGCTTTCCAAGATATATATAATCTATAGGAACACATCACTTTAGCTCCGGTTCATCTTGGAGAAAAGTTACTGATTGTGTTCCTATAGGTAAAGTAATTCATCTGGTTCATCTCAGAGAAAAGTTACTGATTGTGTTCCTATAGGTTATGGGCCTTCCTGTTCTGTAGACACATCCTTCGCCGTACTGTGCTAGTCACACACAAAAGCGTTGTATTATATTTTATCCAAACAACATTTCCGAGCCCCGCTGTGGAGCATTAAAGCCTTTTGACAGACTTTCTCCAGTTTCATCTATTAGATCTGGATGATACCCCCTTCGACTCCCTCTGAGACACCTGACCTCGTGTTCAAAGAGAACGTCCCCTTCTCCATCGTGATGCTAAATCCGCCACATCCTCTAGAAGATCCTCCTCTACTCCCCCTCGACCTCTCACCTCTTCTTCTTCTTCACACTCTCATTCTCAAACATTTCATCCTGACTTGGCAACTCCCAGTCCTTCCCAACCCTCATTGTCAAGGAACTTGCGCACTGCTAGAGCACTCACCCCCGATAGCCCTGATTTACCCAATCCTCCCATTTCACAAACCCCTGGTTTTCCTACTATGTCTTCAACTGTGTCACCCACTTTGGCCAACTACCGTGGCGAACTCAGCCACGTATACATCGGATGTGTTATCAATTCTGGCACCAAGCTAACTAAGTTGGAGGAGGAAGGCGGAAATTGGATTGAATGGCGCGAAATTGTTCTTGTCACCATGCGCCAATGGATTGGGACGTATGACTACGCAACATGCAACATGGATTTGTCAACAGCAACTGCGAAGTTTGAGGATCAGGTGGCATGGTCAATAATTTTCCACTTGATACCAGGCAAGTTGCTCAACTTGGTCGACGAAGATCCCACTTGTCATGAAACCTTTATGGCTCTCTCCCAACAATTTGAAGCCTCCACTCACACCTTGAGGTCTTCCCTGTTTTGTGAGCTTTTGGAAATAAGGAATGGCACATTTGTCAACATGACAAATCATCTAGATAAAGTCAAAAATCAACTCGACTAAATAAAACGTTCCAATTTCTCATTTACGGACGACATGATGCTATTGATCTGTGCTCACATTCTGCTACCTCAAAATGCGGAAAATATCTTTCAATCTGTAAATCACCATTTCAAAGCACAAGGTGTTGTAACTCAGCCATCTTCTACCACGATGATCAAAGCATTAAAGAACTCCGCTGCTTCAAATGCAACTCACTCTGATGCACCCCACAGCACAGCATTGGTTGCCAAAGTCAATGCACTAGCTTTCAGGCCTAGAAAGATGGACTCGTATAGGCCACCGTATGCTAAACCTAAAGAAGTTCGATGTTTCTTGTGTTCCTCTACTGAGCACCTTATGTCATCATGTCCCTACAACCCCGATTGTCCCTCTTTCAATGTGGAGGTCTGGGCTCTACGAGAAGCCAAACTCAAAATGGCGTGTGAGGTGTTTGACTGTTTCAAAAGGAGAACCAAACCGTCTGGCAACGCACCTTCTGCTTCATCCTCATTGGCAAGATTTGCAGAACTGGATCCTACATCAGTCAAAGCTTTGGCCACCACTCTTGATGGGATCAACATCAACGACGAGTGGATTGCAGATCAGCTCCTTGATTTTGACGACAGCATCTTAGATTCAGGGGCAACACACCACATCACTGGAAATGTAAGATGTTTATTTAACTTCAAATCCATACGCCCTGTCAAGGTTAATGTTGCAACTGATGCATCTCCTGCTTTTATCACCGGTTAGGGGGACATGATGATCTTGGGCACTAATGGTGAATCAGTCTTAATTAACGATGTGTTTTATTGCAAGAAAGCGAGGCACACTTTGATATCTCTGTTCAATCTTATTAACAAAGGTATTTGCATGCATTTTGATTCCAATAATAATATTGTTTTTACTCATTCCTCTCTTCCTATTTTTGTCTCTATTCTTTTAAAAAAACAAAGAAAATGGATAATAAAAATAAAAGCACCTGTAAATACAATCATAAAAAACCCAAAAAATTTCCAATCTCTTACAAGCAATGTAGACTCCTTGGTCTCTTCTCCACATACACATGTTCCTCTTGCCCCTTTTGTAACAATACCATCTCTATCCTCTATCCCTTATCCAGATGCTCCTGCAAACTCGTTGCTTTTCTGGCACCGTTGTCTTGGGCATTCAAGCATCAGGGTGCTCAAACAAATCATCAAACCGAAGTGTTGTGACGACATTCCTGAGAATCTCCCCTCTGGGAAGTTCTTCTGTGACGTTTGCGCTGTAGCTAAAGGTACAAGAAAACAAACAGCAGTTGTCTCTAACCGCGAATTCTCTTTAATGGAATTAGTTGTGTCAGATGTCGTAGGTCCCTTACCTGATATTGCCTCTGGTGGAGAAGTCTACGCGGTACTATTTCGTGAGGCCTTCTCGACTTATGGTGAGGTTCATGTGATAAAATCAAAAAGTGAAGTCCTAGATATTTTTATTGATTTAAAAAACAGATTGGAAAATATTACTGAAAGAAAAATCAAGTTCCTTTGTACTGATAATGGTACAGAATATTACAATAAAAAGTTCAGTAATTTTCTATCCGCTTCAGGTATTTTTCATGAACATTCAATTCCATACCATCATGGTCAGAATGGATCTGTGGAATGCTTCAATTGCACAATCGGCAATATGGCTCATGCAATTTTAGTAGGAAGCGGATTTGACACTAACATGCGGAGTTTTGCTTATTTGTGGTCATCATATATACACAATATGATTCCCAATATGCAAACAGCAGAACAAACTCCTTATGAGCTGATTTTCAACAAGAAACCAACTGTTGGAAATTTTTGCGTCTTTGGTGAGTGGGTGTATGTTCATATACCCCAGGAGGAGCGCAACAAGCTTGACCACCAGAGTCTGAGATGTAGGGTCGTAGGTTTTGCCAACGGTGGAAACGGGTGGATTTTCCTTCACCCTGAAACAGGAAAATTTGTGGCATCTGCAATGGAAGTCTTCTGTGGCGATTCTACCTCACAAGATGTAAAGACTACTGCCAACATCCCAAAAAAGGGCACCATTCCTTTTGTCTTGAACAACCTAGTTTTGGGCAACTTCTCAGCTGAAGAAACTATGGATGCTCAAGATAAATTAGTTGACACTATTGAAGCCAATGCCAGCGCCATTTCAGATCAACTTCCTTGTACTTTCTCTCAGGCTTGCAGACAGCCAGATGCTGAAAAATGGAAAAGGGCATGCATGGAAGAATTGTCAAATCTGAACAAAATGGGCATTTGGGACGTTGTTGATTTACCAAAGGGAGCCACTGTTTTAGGGGCCCGCTGGGTATTTGCTATTAAGAGAACGCCAGATGGTAATGTTTCGAAGTACAAAGAAAGATATGTGGCGCAAGGCTTCAAACAAGTGGAGGGAACCGATTTCACCGACACTTTTGCACCTACAGGCACGTTTGTCTCCCTTATAATCCTTCTTACCTTGGCAGCAATGAACGACTGGGTAGTGAAATCTTTTGATATCACTGCGGCTTACCTTCATAGCGATCTTCATGAATCAATCTATGTCCGCCAACCAGAGGGCTTCACCAACGGCAACCTAAACCAGGTGTGCAAACTCAAAAAGGCTCTATATGGGACAAAACAGGATGCACGCTGTTGGTGGCAACACTTAGCAAAAATGTTAGAAGGTATAGGTTATGTCAGCAGCAAACATGATTCTAGTTTTTATGTTTTTTGGGCCTCAGGTAATACAGGCATCATCTGGGTACATGTTGATGATGGTGTGGTTACCTGTAACAATGAGACCACATTGAGAAAACTTGAAAGCAATCTTAATGGAAAATTAAATTTCAAATGGTCTGATACATTGAGTTCTGTAGTGGGTCTGAAGGTAGTTCGTGATTCTAGGGGCTTTTCTCTCTCACAACCAAGCCTGATTAATAGGATACTCAAAGACTTCAACCCCGGGGGTTTAACGACCATGTCACCTTTACCTCTCTCAATGAATATCAATGCCCTAAAAACAGAGGGCATCTGTGATGCAAAGAAGTTTTTATCCATCATTGGTGCCTTCAGCTATCTGGTTGCTGAAACTCATCCTGATCTGGCCTTCCCAGTTAATTTTCTTGCTAGGTATGCCTCGGCACCAGGTGATGAGGAATGGAAAGCATTAAATCATTTGTTGAGGTATCTGGAGTTCACTCGAAATCTGAAACTTAATCTTTTCCCAAGCCGTGGCAAAATCAACACTGAAGTCTATTTGGATGCCACCTGGGAGGAACATGCGCCAGATCAACAAACGGGTATGTAATCTTTCTCAACGGGTGTCCAGTTTCATGGCAATCTAAACGGCAAACTATGGTGACGCTTTCCTCAATGAGTTCAGAATATATTGCAATGGCAAATGCTATTTGTCAGTTGATGTGGTTTAGAAATTTATTGATGTATTTATTTGAAAAATTAGATACTAGTTTATTATATTGCGACAACAAGAGTGCTATAGTAGCCACTACGGACAACCCTGGTGACAAGTGGTGCAGGCATATTGAACGTGCATTTTACTTTGTTAACAAAAAATTTAGAAACAGTAGTAGTATAGTAAAATGGGTCCCCACTAATCTTCAAATAGCTGATCTGTCAACTAAACCTTTGGTGCCAAATGTATGGAAGGAGAAGAGGGGTTTACTATGTGTTCATTGATTTTTTTTCTGTTATATATATATATATATATATATTTTACGGTCATTGGTTTCTGTTTTTCTCGCTAAGAGGGGGGGGGTGTTATGTACATAGTATTAAGTACTTAGCAAGTTGTATATAATCTATAGGAACACATCACTTTAGTTCCAGTTCATCTTGGAGAAAAGTTACTGATTGTGTTCCTATAACATTCCACAGACACTACAGCACATGTTTGTTTCGCCATGGGGCGCAACAATTATGCAACAGTTACAAAAAAATTGTTTTTGGCACTTAAGACCCACCCATGACCTTTAAGTGCCAAAAATAATTGTTACATAACTGTTGCTTAATCATTGCGCCATTGTTGTGCCCCAAGACGAAACAAACATTTATTGTAGTGAGAACCTGTAGTAAAATAATATAGAGCTGGTTTTGGGTGTGATATGATGATGAGAAGTGAGAAAAGTGGCGTTCGGTAAGAGTGAAGTCTTAACACTGCAATAAATGTTTGTTTGGTCTTGGGGCGCAACAATGGCACCACAATTATTTTTGGCACTTAAAGGTCTTAGGTGGGTCTTACATGCAAAAAGCAATTGTTTTGTAACTTTTGCACAACTGTTGCGTAATTGTTGCGCCCCATGGCAAAACAAACATGGGCTGTAGTGTAATGAAATGAAGGTATTGAGGTGTCCAGAGTGTGGTCTGTTGAGATGAATTACTGAAAAAATGGCAGGGCAGAAAATGAGTTACACAAATGGTTCAATAATTTGTGGAAAGATCCAAGAATTACTGAAAAAATTAGTGATTTGACCCTTTACCAAATGACTAAAACAAGATGAGTGCGGAATATTAGCCGCTATTTTCATTAAAATATGCATACCAAAGCTAATTTGACCCGCGAGTGTGGATGCTCTAATACTTAGAGCACTACCTCATAGAAACCTTACCTATTAGCAATATACTACTTACACTTTTGAACCTAACCTATATTTTTACCCTAATATCACTATTCTCATATTTAAGAATGCTCTCTGACCATTGACACTACAGCACAATTTTGTTTCGCCATGGGGCGCAACAATTACGCACCAGTTGTGCAACAGTTGTGAAGCAATTGTTTTTTGCACTTAAGACCCACCTAAGACCTTTAAGTGCCAAAAATAATTGTTACTTGACTGTTGCGTAATTGTTGTGCCATTTTTGCGCCCCAAGACAAAACAAAAATTTATTGTAGTGTGAGTCAGCATTCACTCTTGTTTTCCCTTTTATTTTTATTTTATTTATTTATTTCCGTTCACTATCATTGCTCACCTTCTTTGCTCTCTTAGCCTCTTTTATTACTTTCACTTGCCTATTGTCCTTGCTTGTCCATCTCTGTCCTCCCTCATCCATTATTTTCCACTGTCCATCTTTGTCCTTAACTCACTAACACAATCTATTGATTGTTATCAGGTTTATGGGCCTAGAACTCCTACATCTAATCTAAACTGGCTACTCCACAATCCACCAACACTTCCTCACGCCCTCCTAGACCATCTCAACACTCCACCTACACTGCTGTTCCAGACATGGTGTCCAGTTCTCAATCCCCAAACTTCTCTTATCTTCAGGATTCCTCTAATTACTCCGAAATTTAAGGAATTGAGAAACTTAACAATAAGAACTATGCTTGTGGAAGACTGAAATTAAATATGCTCTTACCATGCAAAATCTTGATCAATTCCTATTAGAAGACTGTCCCATTACAACCAATCCTGATTTACTGAATATCTTCAAAATTTGACAAAGGCAGACTAACACTATATTGAAGATGTTTATGGACAGGCCCAATTAACACAAATTTGTTCTGGACAATGATTAAGTCAAACCTGCTCAACTTTGGAAAAGAGTTAAGGACCATTATGCCTCCAAATCAAGTCAGAATTGTTCCTATGTTGTCAGTCAACTTTTTAAAATCAAATTCACTGAAAGAAACTTGTTGGTTGCCATGAAAAAATTTCAAGAAACAATGAAATTACTTAGAGAAGTTGTACCAGATCTGTTTAGATAAAACATACTATCTTACATAATGGGTAATTTTGTATTAAATCTTCTACCTGAATCTTATCAAACTGCAGCTACCATTATTTTGAGCAAGTATGATATAACTAATCAATAATCCACTATCAAAAACATATTCTCAGATATTGAGACTAAAGTCATCTTATGCAAAGCTATAAACATATCCTTATCTGGTGTGGTCTTGTCTATGGACACCAAGACTAAACAACTGTTCTCAAAAGGCAAACATAACCCCCTGGCTCCACATCCTGAATCCTCCTGCTTCCAAATACATCCTGAGAAATTTGATGAATTTCTCAAGAGAAAGAAGGAAAATTAGAATGCCAAAAATCAAAACTCTCAACAGGTATTATCAGTTATTGAGTACTTACCTAATAATAATGCCATATTGGACAGTGGCACTTCATTCACTATATTTGTCATCCAGGCTATACCAGGAGCCCAGTAAATGTTATGTTAATTTACTGGAACCAAAAGAAGGCGTAAAAATATGCATTGTATGTATATAAATTAATATTGTATTGTATAATAAAATTATATAAGCGTCTTATTGAATATAAGTAAAATAAGGGTTATATTTATTTTACTTTTATATAATTTATTTATACATTTAAATTAAGCATGATATATTTTATATTCTATAAATTATGGCGCATTTTTATGTATTTAATAAAAATATATTAATAATTAATTAATTATAAACATATATTATAATTATAAGTGTAAAATTAACTTATAATGTAATTAAATTAATTAATTAAACTTATATATTAAATAAAGCCTTACATATCTTATTAAAAAATAATATTGGGCGCTTTTTTGATTCATAATTGTGTCATCAAAGTATTAAACAAGTTAAAACACTTTATTAAATAAATTATTAATGTTTTATTCTAAAAATTAGTAATTTTGTTATAATAAGTATTTGTTTTAACTTAAAATAATTGTTAAACTAATAAAATTAATTAAAATAATTAATTATTCACTTTGTAGGTCAACTCTTAAAGTTGCCTTGCTGTAAGAAGAATCTAAAGGAGTTGGATAATCAGAGAAAACCCTGTCCCTCTAAATGAATTTGTGAGTTTTTTTTGATCAATAAGCTCAAAAGTCTACTTGATAATAATAAAGAATGAAACCCTGTCTAATTAAAACTTATTAGGATGATTGAGCGGTTCTTCTATGCAAAACAACTGAAATGCAACAATAAAGTTACACCAGAAACAATATTTTAAAAGAAAGAAGTTTTAATGTTTTTAGATTTTAATAATTTTTGATAACAGATACAATAAATGAGTCCCTGGAGTTGAGACCTTTCTAATGATACCCTATATGTTAATGTTTAAGAGTTGTTGAGTAAAACATTTAAAGTGTTATGTAAAATTGTTATTTTATAAGGGTATTATAAATGATTAATTATTTTGTTGAAAAAAGAAAAATATAAATAATGGTTGTTAATAATCCAAAAAGACTCTCAATATCGAAAACTAAAAGACATAAAACATGTATAAGACTAAGATCCCCCTTTCTATCTGATTCTCCTCCTCCAAACCTTTCCAACAATACCCTACATGCATAGGATCTACAATAAACTATTGATTTAGCAAGCATAATAAATCCTAACCAAATTTTGCAACAATAGCAAAACTTTTCTGCAGTGAACAAACTTTGCACTAGAGATCAGACTTTTCTACAGTGACCAAACTTTACCACAGTGCCCAGACTTTTCTGCAGTGACCTGTCAAGCGCCACATAACACTCGAGGCAAAAGCAGCTCATTTAATCAATAACACAGAGGTCTAAATCCATACTTGAAGCGCAGAAAGCGATGCTACATAGCAACTGCCAATTTCCTTTGCGTACTCACTATTCAACCGCGCTAATCTAAACTTTAAATTTAAATTAGTCAATCTCTCAAAAGTGTGTTTAGTCTTCTCTTTGATAAGTGAGGCACAGCGCAATAGTCAATGCAATATTCCGCTAAAAGGTTTATTAAGTATCTGTGGGTTATTAGCAGGGGTAGTGAGCATGGACGGGATGGTTAGTGGAGGATTAAAGGGTTAAAGGATGTTAGTGAGGAGGGTCCTGGTGTAACAGGTGTAATTTTGGAGGTCTGTGGTGTGCGGAATGATGGATGGGTATGAGGTCAATGTGAGGAGGAGTAACGGATATAAAAGGGGTTGGATTTTGGTTTGATATTTATTTAGAATTAAATTATAAAACATATCTATACTTAATAGCAGTAAAACTTCAAGTTAAATCATTATTATTGAACATTTCCTTATTTCCTCAGAAATTATTTCTAAAACCTGAATCTTTGATTATTGAGTTTACAACCCTTTGTGAGATCCTAAGAATATTAGTATTTTCTTAAGTTATATTGAGATTCTTATCAAACATATCTCGAAGCAGTGTCTCTTCCTTCGAGTCATCTTCGAATCACTTCCTCGAAAATTCCCTCTGTGCTTCAAAGAAGTTTCTAAACTTCTCCCTCCATCTCACTTCAAGGAACACCCTTGACCTTGTGCATAGGCTGTCTGGTGAAAGTATAATTTAATTCTACGTAGTTCTCATTCTTTGCACTACTATGTCCTTTTTTCAGGTGTTTCTAAATTCTTTTAAAAAATGGCACCTGTTCAACGCACTCCTCCTACGGGCACTACTACTAGGGCTTGCGCCAGAGGCAGGCCAACAGCCACACGGCCTGTTTCCCGCACTCACTCCCTGGAACCTCTTGACCTTAGGGAACGGGGACACTCAGTCCAATCTGTAGAAGACATCCCCCAGGATTTTGATGATTCTAGAAATGAGGAAGAAGGAGAGGATACAATGCATGAGGCACCATCTGCCACTGTTACACACCCTTCTGGTCAACCTTTGGAACCAGGACCATCTAATTTTCTAGAAGACTTCATGAGACTTTTCTTGAAGACCCTTTCAACTCCAGCGTCTTTGGAGGGATCAAAATTCAAAACTCCTTACATGAAATCTCCTGATAAATTTGATGGAGAACATCCAGACAGATTGCGCCCCTTCTTGCAGACATGCAAGCTCCTGTTCCATAATAGCCAATTGAAGGTTGTTTACACTTCTTTGTTCCTAGACGGAAAGGCAGCAAGGTGCTTCAAGCCTTATCTTCTCATGCTCTCTTCAACAGAAACCCACTTACTCATTAATAACTGGGAAAAGTTTGAAGACCAACTTTTTAAGTTGTTTGGTGACCCTAATGAAACTGAAAACACAGAGATCGAACTTGACTTCCTCCGCATGAGTGATAATGGTAAAGCCTCTGAATATATCTAGAACTTCAGAGCACTTCAAACTTGAGTAGGTTGGAATGATGCTGCCCTCAAGTATCATTTCAAAAAGGGACTTCCTTCGAGGATTCTGGATCAATTAAATCTTCATGACCAGAAGATGACTACTTTAATGGATTTAATGGATCAAAACCTCGAACTTGAAAGCATTTACCAAAGACAACTACATCATTTTCGATACCCCAACAAATCTCAAGGCCTAAATTTTATATTGGGACCTTCTTCACACCCACGGCCAAACTCAATCCTCCTCCACTCAATCCAAACCCAATAAGTGTAAAGACAAACCTCCACCAAAAAGCTCGACCCCAGGCGATATCAGTAAGGTATTGGATCCAAAAGGGGAACTTAAAGAAGCTGAGAGGAAGATATGAGCAGATAATGGGTTATGTATGTATTGTGGGGGTAAGCACAAGCTAGAAGATTGTGTAAAGTTGAAGGATAGATAAGGTACTAGTTCAAAGTCAAAAAACTAGTAGATAGTTTACTTGTGTGCAAAGCAAACTATCTTATCTCTCCCAGTGCACAGAACCTCCATGTCTTAAGGACTGGAGTTGCCTTAAACCACTTGAGATTCATTCTTTTTAAGGAGGATACCCCCTTCAGTTGTCTCATAGACTCTGGAGCTTCAATTTCTTTTGTCAGTTTATCTTTTTCCGAGAAGTTAAAGCTGACATTCACATATATCAATCAAACTCCAATTCATTTGGTCGTATCAGAGGAACCCAAATATTGGGTAAGTAAGAAAGTTTTATGGGTTTTCAACTTTCCAAATTTTTTCCCCTTTGAGTGGGATTTGTCAGTCTTGGATGCCCCAAGAATGGACGATACCATTCTTGGCCATGACTTTTTAATGCATTGGAATCCTGAAATTGATTGGACACGGGTATTGATCACCCCACGCACTAAGTATATTTCTGATTCTTCAATGCAGGTCAGTAGGGAGTTAAACAACCTGCCTGACAATGTCCTGCTAGAGGACAAACCTCTGCCAGATGACTTGCAAGCATCTGATCTCTCTCTAAATGAGAAATCGGCTAACCCTTCTAGCTTGATCACTTCACTCAAAGAGGATTTAAATTGCCTCGAAGTAGTCAAATTATGCTATCTCAATTCTGGTCTTCCCTTGACAGATGCTCTCAAAGATGATGAGGACAACCAAATCAATTTTGAAGCCATTAAATCAACTCTACCAGAAATATATCACAATTTCCTTGATGTTCTCTCAATCCGCAATGCCGATAAGTTACCACCTCATCGACCCTACAACCATCAAATAGAGTTAATAGGTCCGGTACCTGCGGCAGGTCCTGTCTATTCTTTGTTGAAGGACGAATCCCAAGTTCTTTAAGACTAAATTGCAGATAATGTAGCCAAAGGTTTCATCAGAGCCAGTAAATCTTCAACTGGCTCCCCTGTTCTTTTTGTAAAGAAAAAGGATGGTAACCTTAGCTTGTGTGTTGACAATAGAAAGCTCAACACAGTCACTAAGAAGAATGCATATCCCACTCCTCCTATGTAATTGCTTCTTACCCTTTTCAATGGTGCTAATTTCTTTTCTAAAATTGATCTTAGAGGTGCTTATAATCTTATTTGCATTGTGGAAGGTCATGAACCACTGACTGCAATGCGCACTAGATTTGGTAGTTTTGAATATTTAGTCATGCCTTTTGGATTATGTAACGCACCATCAACTTTTCAAACTTTTTTTAATGACATCTTTCAAGATGTTGTTGAACAATTTGTTGTCATCTATTTAGATGATATTTTAATTTTCTCGAAGACACTAGATGAAAATATTCATCATGTTCAACAGGTTCTAAATTGCCTTCGAGATCATGGTCTCTACGCCAAGCACAATAAATGTGAATTACATCTCAAATCTATTAATTTTTTGGGGTTTAAGTTGTCCACTGATGGTCTAATCATGGAAAACAAAAAGGTCCAAAAAGTCCTGGAATGGCCTGAGCCCAAGACTGTTAAATCCCTCCAAGGATTTTTGGGGTTTTCCAATTTCTATAGAAGATTTATTAAAGATTACTCTAAAACTATTTCCAATCTTACTTCTCTTCTTAGAAAAGATATTCCTTTTGTTTTTACTTCTACAGCACTAAAGGAATTTGAAGCATTGAAGACTGCGTTCACCACAGCTCCAATTCTTCGACACTTTGATCCTTCTGCTCTGACAATCACCACAGAAAAAATGGGGGGGTATTGCTAGCAATACCCCTTGCTTGAGCTCCATTGAGCCACAAATCTATGCTTGAATTATGCACACATCATCACCATGTAGGAAATTGTTTGGCCTTACATTTAGTCAGAGATTTGTCACAGATTGAGCTCAAGATGAACCTACATTGATCACCGTTTGATCTTGTAAAATCCTAATTTGATCATCAGTTAAGCTCCCTTTGATCTCACTTTGATCTAACATAAGCTTTTGCATATCCAATATGTCAACTATTCACTTTCAAAAAGATTCATAATGAATTTCACATGGAATATTAGAAACAAAACCAGTAATTTTGAGTAAATGTCTCATCAAAATGATTAATCTACAACAAAATACCATCAAAATTCAATCTGATTACTCAAAACTTTTGTTAAAATGACTAATAGATATTTAAATTGGAAAATAATATTCCATTTCTCAATTTCAAATTCAAAATATAAATCCTCGTTTGAAATGTGAATTTTGTAGATTCCTTGCCTTCCTATATTATGAGTAATATTTGAGGTATTTTACACCTTTGTAAATATGGTGTTGTGCTGCTAGAAATTATCTCTGTTTCAATTCAACTTTATTGAAGCTTCAGTCCAGAATGATAAATATTTTATAACTATTTTGAGAAAAAAGTCACTAGTAATGAATTTAGCCTTTTATCTGTCCTTTATTAAACCTCACTTAATCCTACTTAAATCCAAATTGACCCACAAAAACCTTATTTGGGATATTTTTTAGCCCAGGATGATTCAAGATTGGAGCAAAATATTATTTTAAATATCCAATATGCCTATTGATTAAATTTCTTCAAGCTTACTTTAAATTCACATTAACATTAACTTTCACAGGAAATATTAAACACAAATCTTGAAAATATAGTATTTAAAATCATAATAAATATAATATAATATGCTTACAACAAAATTTTCTTTCTGGATTAATTGAAACAAAAAATTGTTCATTTGTGAAAATAGAAAAAATACTATCCATCCTGAATTTAGAATTCATTTTTAAAAATTTAATGCCCCCTCACTTTCAAGTTTATCATGTATTTCGAAAATTATATTTTTAATAATTTTGTGAATAGTACACCTGAGATATAAACTTGGGGATATCAAAAACTAAAACATCAGCAAATTGAAATGTTTTTTATTGTTATGAATGGAAATAATGATTGAAAAACACCATTAGAGCAAGTTTGATTTTGAATAATAGGCATACTTTCTCATGTAAATTTCAATAAAAATAATTTTTATTCTTACTTAAGTTGCGGTGGATACATTTGAGCTCAAAAAGAATTAAAATTGATAAAATAAGACTTCTATAGTTCATATTCAAAAATGAAATCACCCTTCATTATCTACCTGTAAACTATTTTAAATTGAATAATTTCAAAGTCAGTATATACTGATGTTATTTTTTCTTCTAAAAAATTTATTATATAGATTAATAGTCATAAACAGTTGACATAGATGTTAAATTTATATAAGCAATCTTTAATTCATAAAATGATAAAACTATCTTTTATGTAAAAAGTGATGAAGGAAAAAAATATTATTAAATTTTTGATGCACTATCAATAAAATTGAAGATAGAGCATATCAAAAGTTTAAACTTAATTTCAATTTTGATATCATCATTTTATTTTATTTTACTTGAGTAGAAAACAGATTTTAAATCTCAATATAATTTTAAATCCCATTAGTTTGTAGATTTCAACATTTGAAACTATGAAATAAATATTTATGAAAGAATTTTACAATATTTGCCCTTCTAAAAACTCATAAATCCAACTTCAAATCTTCTAACCTTCACAAGTAACCACAATGCATTCTGAAAATACTCTATATTTAAATAATTAAAGGTAAATAAAATTATGTTTTTATTCTTTATTTCAATTTTTGATAAATAATATATATATATACATACATATATATATATAATTTCTTAAAAAGTCTAAGAGGGAACTTAATAGTGGTTTTGGCATTAGATATATAGATTCAACTTTCAAAAAATTTGTTTGGAATAAATTACAAAGACAAAAAGGATATATTTTGATGAAAGAATACTGATTTAGGTTCTCTTAAAATATTATTAACCATTTTTATGGAATATTAATCCATGGTTATCATTCTTTATGATATTATCATAGAATTTTTTCCTTTTTTAATATAATGATTTTCTATTGTGTGGTATGTAGGCTAAGATAAGTTTAAAAGATTTATTGAAGATATATATACCAGAAACAGTATAATCTGTAGATTTATAACTATAACTTACTTTTCTGATGTTTTACATCATTGATAAGTAGCTCATGCATTACACAAGTAAATAATTATAGTCTCTGGAAATAATTCCTTGTGAATTTCAAATTTTTTGTTATTCTTAAAATCATTACTCAAATAAACTAAAATTTCTTCAAATATTGATTGAAAGAAGGAGTTACAAAATCTTATTTTGTAGTTATAAAAGTTTGAGTTATTTTTCATATTATCAAGTATAATGAACATTTGTAAATTTTAACTTGAAAACTAGTGATCATAGTAAAGTAATACTGGAAGAATCAGATAAAAAGGGTGGAATAAAGTCATAGCACAACAGGAAATGATACAAAATTGTTGATTTTTATCTCATAAAATTCAACTTATTTTTAACATATTTTACCACCTTTAGATAATGTTTAGTGGATTTTAACATTATTATAACAAGCAAACTTAACAATGTTTTGATTTTTTTAACAAAAATAAATATTGTTAGATCATTTTTTTAAAAAATATGACTTATTTTTATGCTTTATCTACAATAGTTAGTAGTTTTTTTTGCAGAAATTACTTGTTTTGATATTCTATTTTTGAATTTTTTAAGAGACTTCATTGCATTAAAGTTTTGTAATAATTTTTCATTAAAGCATCATATTTTAAATCTAGAGAATTGGTTTTGAAATAATATATATTTTCATGTTAATTGACTCATTATTTTTGGATTGATAAATTATGTTAAAATTGGGATTTCTTATTTCTAGTGAGTGTACATCATAGTTTGTTTTCAAATCAAAGATTAATAAATGGTGAAATTTGGTAAAATTCTAAATATCTTTTAAACCTTGTTGATTTAAATAATGTTTAATGTTATGTAATCATTCTATAAGTAGAACACAGTTAAAATCTGATAATGGTACATTGCTTTCAATTTCTAATACTAAAATTCTATTCTACTTGAAACAATGTAAACTAAAGCTTGGTATCTCATAAGAAACTCACAATTTTCAAAAATCATATTTCCAACTTTTTAAACATGATACACATTAAAATATATTTTTAGAATAATTTCCTAATTAGTTTCAAATACTAGAAAATAATGACCTCAATTTATTTTAATACTTAAACCATTCTGATGAGTGAATTTCACAATCCTCTAAGTAACATATGGTTACCATTTATACACATATGCATGATTTCTCCTTTTGTTTAATTTTAGCTGAATCTAAAAAGTAAAATCACATGTTGAATATCATCTATAGATAAACTTCTTATATTAGAAGCTAATATTTCATATGAGAAATTTGTTATTGAGTTTGGGAAACATTAATAAGTGTTGGGTATTATATTTGAGCCATTTATTCAAGTAAATAAAAAAGGATGACGTTCTAAATATTTCATATATATATATATATATATATATATATATATAATAAAAATTAATTATATAGTAGCATTTAACCATGTTTTTATACTAATGTCATATAAAAAAAGGGATTGAACTAAAACTTTCAGTAACGAAAATAAAAATAAGATAAGTTAATATTCTTGTTTATATTCTCATATTTTTGAAATGGCTTACTTAAGGGAGAAAATTATTTGGTTTTAGAGTACAAGAATTTCTAGATAAAAATCTTCACAATATAGTTTGACCCTCTCAAAAAGAAAATTCCTCAAATTTTACTATCACATTTTATATATTTGTTAAGTAATAGAAAATGGAGTTGTGTCTTTGACAATGAAGCTTTAGAAAATGAAATAAATGATTTAAATTTATAATATAATTTTTGAAACAATAAATCATGTATTCAAAAAAAATTATATATCTTACAATCAAGATAACAGTATTAATTAAGCAACTCTAACAACTTTGGAAAGAAACAAGAAAAAAATAATTAGTAAAATGCATAAGTTATTTTTGGAATTTAAGGAAACTTAATAGCTCTACCTGTAAACTAGCCTTAAAGCAGGTTTGGATTTAACATGTGGAAATTCATACATAGTACCCTTCCATCATTAGAGCAGAATAAAATTTATGTAGTTTTATTTTTTTAATTTATAATAGTATTTTTATTTTTGGCTTTTTCATTAGTATAACTATATATTTTTTAACTTGTTTGTTTTTCATAACATAACACCACGCAATAAGGGGGGCGGACTTGCTAGCAAGTCCGCAACCTTGAACCCTAATTCATATCTTTTTGAGCACACATTGAGGAAGAGATGAAACCATCATGAAGAAGTATTGAATTTACTTTGAACACAAATGGGGCTACAAGGGCTGGAAAGGCTGGAGAGAGGGGTGAGGAAGGGTGTATGGGGTAGCGAAAAGGTTGGGAAAGAGTTGGAAGGGAAGATTAAGGGTTCCGAGGCATTTTAAATGAAGAAAAGGGTCTGGGAGAGGTTGAGAGGGGTGAAATGGGGATCAAAAGAGGATGGCATACAATGGGGCTGGGAGGATAGTGAAAGGCATGGGAAGGGAAGACAAGCATGTGTTGATAGAATTGAAAGGGATGGAGATTGGTGCAAACAGAGTGTGAAAATAGGAGGATGAACTCTGTTCTTCGGGCGAAGAACAGAGTTCACTTCCATAAAATATTAGCTGAAACAAAACAGAGTGTGAAAATAGGAGGATGAACTCTGTTCTTCGGGCGAAGAACAGAGTTCACTTCCATAAAATATTAGCTGAAACATAGTTTTCAATTCTGTAAAAACAGTTGTAGGTAATAGAGAAAGTCACTGATCTTCAAAAAATACTTTGTATTGAGTAGACTCATGGAATGATTTTTTCTGGCTTCCATTCAGTTATCCTCACACTTTCACTATGTTTTCAATATAGATCCATTGTTATTTGTGTGATACTTCAAGTGAAAGTTCAGTATTACTTCAGTCTGAGTTCCATCTGATTTCCATCTGACTTCAAGTTGCGGACTTGCTAGCAAGTCCTCCCCCTATATTGCGTGGTGTAAGTTCAAAGCTGCACATCACTACTTCAAGATGAAACTCCATATAATGTAATCAATGAATGATATATTATAATGAATTTTACTAGAGACTTTTCAAAAATGGTGATTAAGAATACTTATTATAATTTTTTAAATTTTTATTATTATTCTATCTCTTGAAAGGAGATGGCCATATCTCAATTTAATTAGTTTTTCCTCAGAAAAATTTATTCTTGATCTAAATAAAATTGCATCACTATTAACTAGATGTTATTATACAATTTTAACAATTTTTTTATCTGAACATAGTTGAAAGTATGTATAAATTAAAGTGTTTCCACATAGTCTTACTATTATCCCACCATTATTTTCACATTTAGATTTCATTATAACTGTAAAATAAGTTTTTCAATAATTTTAATAATACCTTAATATTTAATAATTTAGTTACATAGTAGATTTTTTATCCTTTTTTTTTATGAGGCTTATTATATAAACACTACTTTTAGATTTTATCCATTTTGATGTCTGATAATTTAAATTTTCATTTAACTACCCAAATTATATCAAAAAAAATTCAAAAGTATATTTTTTTAATGTACTCTTTTTGATAAACTTATCATTTCTTATAGGTTATTCTTCAACTATTTATTGTAATTAACTACCCACTCATTTATGGTCTGTTATTGTTGTTCATTACATACAGACAAAATAAGGATACTCTCATATTATATTGGAGTTTTAAATTAAAAAGTAAATACTAGTGGCTGGTATTAAATATGAAGTTGTTATAACTAAGTTGAACATTAATTAATTATTAAATGGCATTTTATATTACAAATTTTATTGAATTTATATAAAAATAACACTCAAGAAATATATATAAGATATATATATAACCATTGTATATCAAAAATGAAGTACTTATCAACATGGTCTTTTTAAATGATTTTCAAATTTACTTAAAGAGACATTAATATTACCAATTCAAATTTTATATCAAATACAACAATATTATTATTTCATTTTTAATTATTTTACAAAAAATTTGAGTTTCAAAGTAATTTAATTCAGTATTTAATGAATGTTTTTGAAAAATATTTTTAAAAATAGAAATAACCCCTCACAAAAAAAAATATAATTTTTTTTACTTACAATTTGCACCATATTTCTACCCTTAAAATATTTGTATTCTTCTAACAAAAATATTTTTTAAATAAATTTAAAAATTTTTTCATTATTCAATTACAAAATGTCAAATTTATAATTTATTTTACCTTACTAAAAAATTTAGTTGAAAATTTAATTTTGTATTTCCAAAAAATAAACTTAAATGTCAAAAATTAAAAAAACAAAATTATAAATATAATTATGAGAAAGAGGTAGATTAAATTTATAATATTCATATAAAAAAAATTCATATATTTTATGGTGTTTGAATTTTAAATTTAATGTATTAAAAATTAATTATTAAATAACCAAGCCAAATGAAATTGGCTTGGATTTTTGGTATCACTAGAACTTATTTTTTTTCTTATACTCACATTTTAATTTTTAATTTTTTTTTTTCTACATTTCTCATTTTTTTTTTTATGATTTTTAATGTTTTTAAGACCGAAGTTGCTTTCAAACAACTTCGGTCTAACGTTTCTCTCACTTTCCCACCAGATTGCACCTGGTAGGGAAAGTCGCTTCCATTTTAGAGACCAAAGTCCCTTGCAGGGACTTTGGTTTCTCTGTGTGCATTGCACAGCCAGAAAAAAACTGGCTGTGCAATGCACTGCATGCAGCACATGCAACACGCATCGCTGCTGCAAGTAATGCGCATTGCATGCAGCAGAAATGCGCGTTGCATGCAGCAGCAATGCAGGCTGCATGCAGCAGAAATGCGCGTTGCATGCAGCAGCAATGCAGGCTGCATGCAGCACATGCAGCCTGCATTGCTGCTGCATGCAACGCGCGTTTCTGCTGCATGCAGCGCGCATTGCACATGCTGCGCATATCTCATGCAGCTGACTTGATATCAGCTGCATGAAATATGGTAGTGATTGTGCAACGCGCGTTACTTGCAGCAGCAATGCGCGTTGCACACTGCTTTGGCCACCTCCCAGCCTAGTAAATTAGCTGGGAGGGTGGCAAACATTACAGCAAGCAATCGAAGTCGCTTTTAGCGACTTCGATTGCTTGAAAGAGACACTTCCAGCCAGGGGAAACCTGGCTGGAAGTACTAAATTGCAATGTAAGGGACCCAAGCCAATTTCAAAGGCTTGGGTCATAAATTAAGGTTTCTAAAAAGCAGCCAGTATAAATCTGGCTGCAATAAAAAGTAAATTTTTTAAATAAAATACATAAAAAAATAAAAATTTGTTCAAATAAAATATACAACACTCTTTCGCCAGTAAGAAACAGCCTTCCATTGTTACACATAGAAACAAAATCAAATGTTTCTTTCATCAACATTGGCCATGTTTCAATATTTTGAACCAAGTAAGATCAGGAAAAAGGTCACGGCAAAAAAATTGCATAATTAAAAGTCTCCCAATTTAATATGGTGCGGAGGTTCATATTTTAGAAATAGGTGGTGCACATTATAGTTTCCTTTAAAAAAATTCAAAAATGAATTAATTTTGGCGCAATGTAAATTTAAATGTGATGAGTGTATGTTTTTTAGCTACGTGAAACATGGTAGCTAGAATTATGTGGTGTCAATTTTTTTTAGATGTGAAATTCAGTGTTCCACAAATGTGCATCTGTACAACATGCAGCCAAGTAAATTCTAGCTGGAATTAGTATATGCATGGGAAAAAATGATCATGCTGTGTACAGTGCCTTGGCAACATCATTCTTGGAATTTAGATGAAGTTTATCATATGACTTGGTGAGCTGCATTTTTTTGAAAATGTGATCAGTGAAAATTCATGATATATACATCTGTTTGCCACCCAATTTATTTTTCCTTTCTCTTTCTCACTTACCTTTTTCAAAAATTATCAATCATATTTTTGCTTTATCATTTTGAATTATTGGTACTATTTTCTTGACCTTATCTGATTACCGGTAAGCAAATTTTTCTTGCTATTGCATTTCATATCATTTTGGTTTGTTATACTTTTTTACACTTTTGACAAGTTAATCTAATGATTCTAATTCTGAATTTATTTTTATGGTATCTTTTACTGTACCCTTTCGATTCATTATAAAATAATTCTTTTTCAGTTAACTTAAAGTTTTTTTATTTGTTTGTCAATTTACTTTTCTTTATTCCTTATCAAAAATGTTCAATTTATTTATCTAACCATTTATTTTTTAAAACAGTGATTATAAAATAAACATTATAATTAATTTTGATCAATCAGCTACAAATGGAAGAAGATTTTATAGACATGTAAGTTCATGTTTTGCTTATCATTTTTCTATATTTCTTTAATACTTTCTCAACCATTATATTATTAATATGAAAAGTAAAACATCATCTCGTACTTGCTGAAAGCATACAGGATAATGTTTTGCTTTTCATAATAATAATTAGATTGTTTGTACTTTACCTTTAATTTATTGATTTTTAAGTTGTTTCAAAGTCTCGTACTTGCTGAAAGCATACAGGACAATGCTACAATTTAAAAATTAATAATTTATTGAAGTATAACTTTCTAAGTCAATATATTGATCAGAGCAAGATTTTTCATTTTATATATGTGGATATCATAATTCCGTAAATTTTTTAATATTACTAGTGTATTGGAGTTATACTTTCATTATATTATTAATATTAAGTGTAGAGCCAAATCTCGTACTTGCTGAATGCATACAGGATAAAGCTATACTCTTTATATGTATAATTTAATAAAGTATACCTTTGAAACGCTTTCTTAATATTTGAAATAAAGAAAAAGTATATAAATTTACTAATATGTAGATATGCTAACTTTTGTATTTCTAATATTGAAGATATGATAAAGTTAAAGGTATCATTGACTGATAATTGAAATTATGTTACTATTTTCTAATTTTTGATTTTTTTCTATTTTAAATCAAAATTGAATTCTCTTAGGATTGAACCATCAATGAGTAACGATTTGAAAAAAAAAACGGCCAGGGAAGAACTCTAACAATAGGTGGGCGAAAGACATTGCTACTGGAATGAAACTTGTAAACGCTCTTGGAATGGATACAAACGGGAAGAAGCCACATTTCTATGCACGATCTTATGCAAATAATATGACAGATTGCAATAATTATTACAATTTTTTTCCTGGATGTAGTATTTATAAACCAAAAGGTGTCTTAATACCTAATGTTCTTGTGCAGACTTTTGAAATTCATGAGCTCAAAGAACTAGATATGTTAGAAGCTACGGTGCGATGCATTAAGGATCTTTCTTACTGCGAACATGAAATTAAAAATAATGGTTATCATCAAAGAGCTGGTGGTTTTGGAAAAATGTTTGGTGGTGGCTTTATTTTAGATAGAAAGAAATCTTTACATATTCGTAAGTATCACTTTTTTTAATTTAAATACTGAATTTTTGAATGCTTTTCCTTGCAGATGAATACACTGATGATATTGTAAAAACGGATGAATATAAAAAACGAATGAAGAGGATTGCAATGTACTTTGAATATTTTTTTAAAAAAATATCATATGTAAAGTACAATGAGGCAACTAATCTTTGCGCAAAACTTGGTATTCCTGGATTTTCAAAAGTTTCTAGTGAAGAAGAGGGTGTACCGTTTGCTAGTAATTTAACTTGGACATCTGGAGGGAATGGTAATGGGTTCTCTAATGAGGTTCATCTCGATAAGGATGCAAGTGAGTATACTTTAGGAATATTTTTTCCTAAAGATACAGAAAAAAACACCATTCATATGAAGTATGATAAGACCCAACCACGACAAATAGGTGGAGAACTTATGTTTCCCGAAATTCGAAGTAAAATCAACTTTGAAGCAACTAATGGAATAACAGTGACATTATGGCCTGCCAATCAACTAAGGCATTTTACCTCAAGATGTCATGAAATTCCTGGCTTCACTAGGATAGGTTCTTCTATTCAAATCAGCACTAGACTTTTTCATGCTATAGAAAAGCTTAATGTTTTTGATATTGATATTTCAGAATACTTAGAAATTAAAAAAGAAAATTTAGGTTAGAATATTTGATTAGTGCTTTGAGAGTTTTTTTGAAAAGAGATGACTTAATAGAGGAAGAAATAGAATCAGCAAAGTATTATTTATCTAATGTTAAGACAAATCTAAAAAATCTAGATATATAAATATTAAAAATTTATATTATATATACACAACTTAATGCAAATTTAAACATGATAAATACTGGGAGTAGCTGTAACATTTTCAGTTTTGATAATTATAGTATTATCTATTTTTTTTATTTGTGAAATAAAATAATTTTTTTTCATAATATTATAAGAAAATTTGATTTACTTTTGAGGAAATATATAAGTTGTGAAATCTTTAAATGTCATTTTTATTAAATTGGTAGCAAAGGTTCTAAAATAAAAAAAACTATAATAAAGAATTTGAAATATATTAGCCATAAAAATGTGCTTTTAATGCTACCAAATTAACTGTATAGTATTTTAGGTCAAACAGGCTTATTAATAAAAAAGGTAATAATAAAGAGTTGAAGAAAGAATTTTGAATCAATAATAGATTAAATTGTATTTTTTTAAGAATGTACTCATTTAATTATTTAAATTGTTCTACTTCTGATTAAAAATGTTACAATCAACGAAAATATTTGTAATAAATAATAGATTATATAATATTAAAGGTAAAGTAACAAAACTAGAGCAGTTATCATATTTTTATATAAACAATAAAATATTTAAGAATTTAATACAAGTATTTGAAATCATATAAGTAGATTTTAAAATCTTTGTTATTGCTGGACTTACAATAATTTTTTTTAATAATTAATTTAGAAAATCATGTCAAAGGTTACTTAATAAATTTCAAAGATGGTCACATTTTTGACGTATTTGAAGGAAAATAACTTGAATTATACAAGATATATCATATAGACAGAACTTTATCTATTTACATGTTGGAATATTAATTTATTGAAAGGCTATGTTTAGCAAAAAAAGGTGATACTGGCTGAATGGAGCTCCAGTGATTAAGAAAATCTGCAGAAATAGCCCTAGCAATTCCCCGAGGACTTGGGGTATCAAATTTTAAAGGAAATGGATCACACTTGCCTATAAAAGGTTTTATTAATGTTAAAATATAGTTATTTAAATTTTTCCAAATTATTTCTTCCATCAAATGATTTTTTTTTTCATGTAAATTAAGAAACTTAACTTCTGATATTACCTCCAAGCAATCAGCTGCTGAAGCCAATCTATGATCTTGAGAGCTCAGAAATAAACCACGGACACCATCAATTATATAGAATGTGAAAGATTGATATCGGTGGTGGGAGTATTCAGAATTTATTTTGTTTAGTGCAGCCTTTTGTTTCTCTCTCATTATAGTCAGTTCAGTATTTTCGTTTTTCTCACTTGATTGTTGAGCTTCACTAGTCTTGCCACTTGATATTGTTGCAGCACAATATTTTGATTTAAGAATGATAATTGACAAAATTATATCAATGATAATATTGCTGATTTGAAGAAGAGTTGACATTGATATATCACGGGTTTGAAGTGCAGTGGGACCAACTTCTAAGCCATCAGAAATCGGACTCTTCATATTTGAAAGGTGAGCTAGAAGCTGAAGACCACGTTCAATTGGACAATCTGAGTTAATGTTTTGATGTGATGGAAGCTGGCTGAATTCATGTGCGGTCAGATAAAGTGAAGATGATATAAGAGATACCCATGAAGAACGGCAGTGGTCACTTGGGATCATTAATCTCATGAGCATTCGGATAAGATTGGATTCAGGGTGATCCGTTTTCTTTGTTGAGGAAAGAATTTCAGTATTTAAACCATCAGGATCACATAAATCTTCCATTTTTTTGAAATCAATATTATCGAGTACCCATAGCTGTGAGCTATCAATCTCTAAAAAAATATTTGCTACAAAAGGAAAAAAAAAATAAGTAAAAGAACAAAAGTCAAGACTAAAAATTATGGTAACTTACATAACTCAGTAAGTTTTGAAAGCCAATCTTCTCCACAAGATTTTTCCCAATGAAAAGTAAACATTGGAATATTTGACATGGGTTCTTGGGAATAAGTAGAAGAGCGTAATTCGAGGAGAGTAACAATTTCCAACCACGACCTGAGGACCTTTGCCGTGCTGATTCTACCTTTATAAAAATTATGAATTTTACAGAATTCCTCCTGCAAATCAGATTCTTTTAGAACTGAGGGTGAATAAGTTAGAGGTTTTTTCGATATCTTGATTGGAGTTGATTTCATTGGTAGAGAAGCTTTCAGAATGGTCAAAGTAGGTAATTTAGGAGGTGATGGGTATTGCTTCTTAGAAATGAAGGAATTTGGTGATGAGCTGTTTGAATCATCATCTTTATCAAACATATCAACATGTCTTGAAGAAGATTTTAAACTTTGCTTTTTTTGATGAACAAGCATAGCTTCATATTCTGATAGTTGATCATCGCTATTTTCATTGCTCTTTTCATCATCTTCATCAGGGAGAGGGCGTTTATGGATGGAACAATCTACAGCAGGTGAGTTTCTGGTACAAAATATCAAAAGAAAGATAAAAAGTACAATATGTAAGCAATAAAAGAGATATATGATTGAATTTTAAAGATAAAAGAATAACAATAAAAAAAAAAGGAAACAAGAATATACTCATTATCAAAACCTTTGCTTTTTTTTGAGATTTATTATTTGATACATCAGAAAATTCATTAGCAGAAGCCGGTTTAATACGTCGAACAAAAGAGGAGCCTTGGGATAATCTCTTTTTCTTGGAGCGGATAACAGGTGTTTCAAGATTTTCCTTAGAAGTTGAAGCATGAGTTGAAGCTGATGGTTCATCTGTCTCATCATCATCCCTAATGACAATGACTTCATCAGGAGGAATCATACCCTCCTCATAAGCTACAAATATATATGAAGAAAAAAAATATTAATAATCTTATCTACTAATTTAAAAGGAGACAAAAAAGGTGATGAACATACATTTTTCAAGGCTTTTCACATATTGGAGTAATTCATTACAAGGGTTAGATAAATATGAAGGAGAAGGATTATTGTTAAGGATCTTGACAAGCTCTTCTGTTTTATCTCTAGCCAATTCAAGTAAATTGCGATACTGAACTCTTGTTATTTCCTGCCTCTCATTGCTAAGTACAGGAGGGTTAGGTGCCATGCCATGTGGCAGACATGGTGCAAGCTCAAAAGCTTCAAAGCGAGTATCAATCAGAGAGTGGGATGAAACACATTTGGGTGCTGGAAAATCAAATTTTTGAAAAAAAAAGATATAGAACATAAGTGAAATATATAAATTAAGAGAGAGGAACATGATATACATACAAAGTGGAGGTGTAGGATTTTGTATACTAGACATATTGATTAATGAATATTAAAAAAAAGTATTCGATATCAAAAAATTATGATGTAATATGATGAATAATTATAAGAAACTCTATTCTAGAAAATTGAAGTTGATATTTTAATAGGATAAAAAATTGAATAAGATTAAAATTAAAGTGAGGATGAAAGAAACAGAAAACATAAAGAGGGGGATTTTATATTATTTGAGCTTTTTTTAACATGTATTATTCATAGTGGGGTAAACTGAGTAACATGCTAAATCACAATCTGTTTATATTGAAGCGAAATTTGATGTAGCTAACAGAAAATACTAGTAATTCTTTGGGGACTTTTAGTGTGAAAAACAAATAATAACAAATTTATATCCCATATTCAAATTGCCACGGGTAAATACAAAATTTTTTAAATTAGAATTTACTCCTAAACAATGGAGATACACTTAATTAGTATATTATATGAAAAAAAAGGATAATCCTTTATGAATATTTGTTAAATTTAATTTCAGATGACAATGCGAGATTCACATATATACTGATATGCCTCATCAAACAAGAAATGAATTATAAATATAAAATTGGTAACATTAGAATTTAAGATAAGAATTTGTTTTTTAAGTGACAGGAGGAGTGTCAGGCTAGGGTGTGGGCACCGTGACCAAACCTTTGATAAACTTGGATACAACTAAGGGAAAAAAAAAATTGAATAGTTTTATTTTGCAATATATCTTAGTCTGCACAAGATATTGCATTGTTGTCCCTAACTATACCAAAATTGTTACTTTTCAAAAGTTATAGGACTACTAAGTTGATAAAATATTATTATGAATCACCCAATGAAATACCTTAAGCAACATTCAAAATTATTAAAATATTAATATTCAATTTGAGATTTGGATTAGCTAATTTTTCACAACTTACCACAGTTTTGATTAATATAATAAAACTTGAAAAAAATTGTTGAGATAACCTAGAAATGGGTGCAAGAAAATGATGAAACATATGACTTGAAACTTAACTCATACACTATTGATAAACTTCATGGATCCTGATTAATTTCTATCAAAATTAATTTTGAGACTAGCATATTGAATTTTAGCTATGACCAAGTACTGTAAGTGCCATGGTTTGTATTCAATATATTGGTGTTGAAATTAATTTTGATAGGAATCAACAAGTATCAGATGGCACCATGCATGAAACACTGACAGAAACCATCAAATTTATGAGGCAATGAACCTCATAATTTCGATCGAAATTAATATAGACCCCTGCATATTGAATACAAGCCATTTCACATGGACTACACAGACATAGATAAAATTCAACATGCATGGCTTAATATTAATTTTGATCGAAATTAACCAAGGCATTAAAACATCAATTTTTATATGGTGTACTTGATCAAACCAGTTTATCTAACTGCTTAGCTTACCTATACTTATAGGAATTTTATGCATAGTCCATGTCCATATTAATTTCAATCGAAATTAATGTTGACTAATACATAATGAATACATGCTATGCCACTTACACTTTCCAGGCATAGCTACCATTAAATATGCCAGTATCAAAAATTAATTTCGATCAAAATTAATGAGCATGATAATCATGAATTTCTGGAGTCAACTGCTTATTTTTATGCATGGTGCCTTGCCAACATTAATTTCGATCGAAATTACTTTTGATACTGGCATATTGCATGTATATATGCCTGGAAAGTGTAAGTGGCATAGTGTGTATTCATTATGTATTGGTCAACATTAATTTTGATCGAATTTAATGTTGACATTTGCATATTGAACCCAACCCAGAAAACAACCCAGAAGATTCTTCATAAAACTTCCCATTAATTTCGATCAAAATTAAGGCTGACCATATACATATTGAATGGTAGTTATATCTGGTCTGAGTAAGTGGAGATTACTTATATTCAATATGTATTGGTCAACATTAATTTTGATCAAAATTAATGAGCATTTTGATCATGAACTTTTTCAGTCAGTTAGTTGTTTCAATGCATAATGGCATTCCAACATTAATTTTGATCAAAATTAATGTTGAAATGATATAATGCTTTTTTGCATGACATGTAAAGGACGGAAAGTATTTTTAAGTATTGAAATTTACTATACATGTTGAGGGTAAATATAAAATTTACATATCCATATTAATTTCTATAAAAATTAATGTTGACCAATACATAATAAATAGTAAATATGCCTGGCTAGTGTAAGTGGCATAGCTTTTTTTCAATCTGCACTTGGCAACATTAATTTCGATCGAAATTAAGGTTCATGATTATCATCAATTTATTCAGTCAGTTGCTTACTGTTATGCATGGTAACATGTCAACATTAATTTTAATAAAAATTGAATTTGACATGCTACCAAGCATTTTTATGTAAGATGAAAAGTAGGGCACTCTATTGTTAAGTAAACACATTACAATGCATATTGAGCATGTAAATATCATTTACACATTAATATTAATTTCAATCAAAATTAATGTTGACCAATAAACATTGAACACAAGCTTTACAACTTACACACACCAGATATAACTACCATTCAATATGTATATGGTGCTCACTAATTTTGATTGAAATTAATGAGCAGTTTTATGAAGAATTTTTTGGGTCGTTTGCTGGTTTGGGTTCAATATGAAAATGTCAATATTAAATTCTATTGAAATTAATGTTGACCAATACGTAATGAATACACACTATGCCACTTACACTTTCCAGGAATAGACACCATGCAATATGCCAGTATCAAAAGTAATTTCGATCGAAATTAATGTTGGCAAGGCACCATGCATAAAAATAAGCAGTTGACTCCAGAAATTCATGACTATCATGCTCATTAATTTCGATCGAAATTAATTTTTGATACTGGCATATTTAATGGTAGCAATGCCTGGCAAGTATAAGTGGCATAGCGTGTATTCACTATGTATTGGTCAACATTAAATTCGATTGAAATTAATATGGATACATAAATGTGACATAAAGAGGTATGGACCATCAATTTGTTGAAAATACATTTTTATATCTCATACACACCACGCAATATGGGGGGCGGACTTGCTAGCAAGTCCGCAACCTTGAACCCTAATTCATATCTTTTTGAGCACACATTGAGGAAGTGATGAAACCATCATGAAGAAGTATTGAATTTACTTTGAACACAAATGGGGCTACAAGGGCTGGAAAGGCTGGAGAGAGGGGTGAGGAAGGGTGTATGGGGTAGCGAAAAGGTTGGGAAAGAGTTGGAAGGGAAGATTAAGGGTTCCGAGGCATTTTAAATGAAGAAAAGGGTCTGGGAGAGGTTGAGAGGGGTGAAATGGGGATCAAAAGAGGATGGCATACAATGGGGCTGGGAGGATAGCGAAAGGCATGGGAAGGGAAGACAAGCATGTGTTGATAGAATTGAAAGGGATGGAGATTGGTGCAAACAGAGTGTGAAAATAGGAGGATGAACTCTGTTCTTTGGGCGAAGAACAGAGTTCACTTCCATAAAATATTAGCTGAAACAAAACAGAGTGTGAAAATAGGAGGATGAACTCTGTTCTTCGGGCGAAGAACAGAGTTCACTTCCATAAAATAGTAGCTGAAACATAGTTTTCAATTCTGTAAAAACAGTTGTAGGTAATAGAAAAAGTCACTGATCTTCAAAAAATACTTTGCATTGAGTAGACTCATGGAATGATTTTTTCTGGCTTCCATTCAGTTATCCTCACACTTTCACTATGTTTTCAATATAGATCCATTGTTATTTGTGTGATACTTCAAGTGAAAGTTCAGTATTACTTCAGTCTGAGTTCCATCTGATTTCCATCTGACTTCAAGTTGCGGACTTGCTAGCAAGTCCTCCCCCTATATTGCGTGGTGACATTATTTGTTTTTCTTAAATAAAATGTTACTCTCTCTCATATCACTTTATAACATTTACCAAGCTGCTTTGAAAAAAAACAGAATACATAAAATTCAATATAAGATAGCTATATTACACAGAAGATCACCGTTATACCTAAGTTATGATGATGTTGATGCTCTATTAATTGATTCCCGAATCTTTACCAGATCAATATCAGCTCCAACCCCAAGTGACTCACGTTCATTCACAGATAATCCTTGCAAAAATGTTGCTGAATAGCAATTCTTGGGGAGGTATTTGGGAACATTGAATATACCATTTTGTGCAACTGTCCTTTCTGATGACCGTGAATATGTTTTTAATGCTGATTTTTTTTGAGCTGGTGTATGGGCTAAGTCCTTTGTCATCTTATCCATTTTTTTAAACAAATCATTGAGTTCAGGATTTCGCCATCCAGGAATAGCTCGGATAGGTGCAGTTGGGGCTGGTGCTGGGCCTTCCTCGATATCAGAGATGCACCTAGTATCATGAAAAAGCACAACAAAACCTGGCACATCACTGCAGAGATCTCTTGCTTACTTGTAGCGTGCACTAGCAATCTGAATTCCAACTAAATCAGCTTCATAATAACAAAAAGCAAAGTAAAATTAAAAACTTACCTTGGTCCGATAACGTTTTACTTGTGCCCTTGCCCTCTTTTCAATATTTTCTCTTGCTACCCTTTCCTCTTCTTGCCCAAACAAACTTATCATCTCCTTCCCCTTATTAACTACCCATTTCTCAATAACACATTGAGTGAACTGAAGCTTTGACTGATCGATTGTATTCAAGGTGGTGAGCCATCTGGTACAGTGGTCGCATACTATGCTTCCCATGACTTGATTCCAAGTTGATTCTGAAAAATCACGGCAAGTCCAATCAAACGCGAATTTCCGAAAACCTTTTTCTTGCAATTCACACTCTAAATTTCTTTTGACAGAAAGTGGGATCGGTGCTCCTCCTTTTAGTCCTCGAGGCTCAGGTGCTGGAAAAAATTCGGGTAGTCGAATTTTGGATCGCAAGAAGGCTATAGAATTGGTTATCAGAAATTGTCGATCAGCTGCAGAATTGGCACGGTTAGAAGATTGGACTTGGGTTAGGACAGTTTGAATGGTTTTTAGTTTGAATTGGCTCCAATCTTTCCAATTTTCAATCTCCAAAGGTGTTGGGCTCGCAGGATATTTTGATATTTGTGTTGGTCCCCCAAGACAATACTTCAGAAAGTGGTAAATATTTCTATTTAGACTGTCCAAGCTCCTGGGAACATCATTCCTTCTAACTAAGCCTCTTACAGCCCTTAACACCCGTTCTGGCTCATGAGACTCTGCTGAATTGAGTCTGTGGTAATCACTGATACCCATAATGATTGAGGGATTCACTAACAATTCAAATAAGTTAATTAAATTGGTTATTTTTCAATAAAAGAATACACTACAAATTTTACTTACCTGCTCCACTTGTGCTTGCTCCTTGGTTAGGCTGAGCAGATGATGATTGGTCTCCGAAAAATTCCCTCAATACTTCACTAGCCCAATCTCTTCCTAGCTGATCAGCTTGCTGATCAGCACTTTCAGAAGCAGAAGGATGATTGGGATTAAAATTTCTCGGTTCTGAATGAGACTCTTGGCCTGGATTGGGATTAGGTGGTGGGTTAGGATTAGGTGGTACAGATTGAGATGCATCTGGAGGTGGATCAGCAGAGGGTGGTGGAGGAGTATTTCCAGTATTAGTATGTTGAGGCGGAAAACAATCAGAATCGGTTGGGTCAACAGACATCCCTTCAAAATTATCATCCATAATGAACTGTAATAAAATAAAATAAAATAAAAATAATCAGTTGTTAAAATTTATACCTATCAAAGCTAAAGTAAAAAAAGATACTATGTATATAGTCTTGTAAACGTGTATGTTCTCTTGTCGAAAAATAAAGTGAATAATATATAGCTATCAGCTAAAGTTGGAAGGTCAAACTATTTATAGTAGATGAATGAGCAAGAAGATCATTCATTAAGTAAAAATTTTATCATATTTCTCATTATCATGATTTTATTTCTTTCATTCTTACATTTAAGATAAAAATGACTCATTGAAAGCATGGGTTCTCTCGCAATAAAAGTAACCAAAGTAATTGTTCACTGGTTTATGATAAGGTAAGTTGGATGCATTGCATTTTTTAATCGAGCATTGAATTATTTCTTTCACCATTTACAAATATCACCAATCCTACAAATTTCCCCAATCCCAAATCAACACAAAGATGTTAGTCAACAGAAAATAAATTTGATTAATTTTTTCACTCACTACTGTCTGCAGTCCAATGGCAGTGACAACCTCGTCTTTGATTCCAAACATTCCTTTTTTGTGCTCGACAGTAGCTGCATGTCCAATTATTGCATCTTTCTTAATCACAATTTGAGTTGCTTTGGCTACTCTTACTAACCCACAATGCACTTGTGGGAAAAGCTCATAGGGATCCTTTGATGTTTCTTCTGGACGGAGCTCTTTGAAAGGACTTACTATTAAATATATTTGATCATTCTCTTCCTTTGATCTGAAAAGATCATCAATTTGCCCAAACTGGCTATCTTTTCCATAGTAGAATTCAATTGTTGAATTAGCAATGTGTCGATGGTAACTAGTAAACCTCTTTCCATGTATCAATATGCTTGCTACATTTTCAACTACCCGATCCCCACTTTTCTCCGATGGTGTCAAAGCCCGTCTTGAAGTTTCTTTTCTCATTCGTGCCCTTACCCATTTAGTAAATAATGCCATACTTAGATGGATCCATTTGTTTTGTTTATCGAGATCAATATGGATTTTTTTAGTCTCACATTGATCATTATCTTCAGCTTCACCAAGATCTAATACCCTAGACTTCCGATACCAATGTTTGAGCATTGTTAGCGGTATCTCTCCTGTGGTAAATATTAATAAATTAGCACAGCTGAGTTTTTAAATCATTTCTTACAAACATTACATACGTGGATGGTGATTGTTTGGAATTTCAGATAATATATGATTCACCCGCTCTCCAGACCAAGTAGCTGTACCTGATGGTGGACCAAGACGCTTTATCATTTCAGGATAATGTTGAGTGATATGCAGATTTGGCTTTGCATTAATATTCTTCCAACCCTCTTCAAGGCACTCACGATACTCTAACAGAAATTGATCTAGATCTTTAAGCTCATTAGTCTGTATATTTTTTAATGTCAAAAAATTGGTGATCGAGCATAATGTTACAAGTGACTTGAGAAGATAATATTCTCTTGGTTTATCAGCTGAGGAAGCTTAAGATTCAGATTCTTTAAATTTTTCAAACCAAAGGGGTATAAGTGACAAAGGGAAGTAGAGAGTATACAGCATGTGCCATTCTGCTGCCTTGAGGGATCCTGCCTTTTTAGATCCTACTGATTTTGGAACTCGTGTTAGCCAGGAAGGTCTTCTTACTTGATCAATCATCTTCCATACAACCTGTAGCTCTGCTGCTGTGATTCGTGGATTACTACTACCTTCATTTTCTTTCTCCTTACCTTTCCTTTTATTTTCTTCATCTCTAGCTGTCTCATTTGATGAGTGAGATCCTTCACTCTGTGATATGCTAATGCTTCTTTGCCTTAAGTTATACAATGAATTCCTACTGTCACTGCTGTGAGACTGTATTGAGGCCACATCGCTATATGGAGGAATAAATTTGGAGCTGGATGACCTACTCTGGCTTCTTGATCGATTTGTTCCCAATCCTTCATTATCTAGTCCATGATGACTTGATGACTGTCTTGAACTCGTACGTCTTTGCCGCTTGTGCTGTCTCGTGTGTCCTGTATCATCATCATCATTATTCGTGGTGCTTAAGCTACTTCTACGTTTTTTCGAATGTTTGTGCAGTGAAGTATCAGAAAAGAAATCATCATCTTCTTCTCTTACATGCCAATTTTTATCCTTTTCCAGCTTTCTTTCTAGATCTTTTGCTGCATTTTGGATTTGAAAATAGCTTAGACTGTGATCTTTTAGGTTGCCAAGCATATGTGAATGCATAACATCAATTGAGCAATATTCAGTTGGACGCCAATATTCAAGGTTATTCAGCTCACTCCATCGTACCCCATGATTTTGAACAATTGATACACGCTCCCAATGTGACTTAGAATTTTTCCACTTTGTTGCCCAGCACATATGATCCTCATGATTCCGTAATGAAAAATTTCCCACATTCTTTTCACTAATTTCATCTTTAGAGATATTACAGAAAGAGCAGAACATTTTTGCAGAGTGACTCGAAAAGCCAGCCAATTTTCGTATTGCAGGAATGTCACCTATCAAAGAGAACAATGCAACTCTTAATTTCCGGCCTCGTGGATAAAGATGTGTCTTTTCAATCAATATACCATCCCATAGAGTTTGTAGATCATTAACCAGTGGTTTTAGAAGGTGATTAAGCTGTTCACTTGTGGGTTCTGTTGGTCCGGGTATAATAGAATACAAAAAAAGATTTTCCATTTTGTATCTATCTTCTTGAGGTAGGTTCATACACACCATCATAATATTGCCTACAGACTTCTGATGACCTCCAATCCTATTGCCACCAGGCCTAAACCAGTCGACATATAAAGTAAACATTAAGTTGCCTGAAGTTATCGTATATTCATCATTATTGCTATCCAGAGCTGGAGTGGTTATGGGAAAGTTTTTCCAAATTGAACCATCACAAACATCCTTCATCAAATCACACTCTACACGTTCTGCCACAGGGGTTTTCTTCTCAATCAGAAGCTCAAATTTGAACAGTTTGATCTTTTCCTTAAGCCAGTCGATAAAAGAATGGTGATGAAATGTTTTAAGAGATAAGTATTTTACATGTTCTTGATGTTCCTCCATCAAATACAGCCTTTCATCACATTTAACTGCAATTTGTCCTGCTCCAAACATTTTTAAATAGCACTTTGATGATGAAAGAAACGGTTGATTGCAACATAGTATAGATGGTTGAGATTCAGAGTTATACTCATAAAGAGCAAAGCATTTAGGACAGCATGTTTTAGTGAAAAATGATTGATTGAGCTTTAATCAACTAAAAACTGTATCTATCAAGCGTGGGACCAGGCGGACAATGCTATCAGAATCCAGTATTCCACTATCACCTAGAAGTTTGAGCTTCTTAATTTCTTCATCCAAAAATTGAGTACAACCTTCTTTGCTCAAATGATGAATCAGAGAAAGCTTTGCTGCCTGCCACATAATTATTTGGCTATACCGTTCCCCAAGATTTGAGTTTCTAGAGACTGTTGAAGATACTTCTGCCCCCAATAGCAACTGCCCCTATGTAATAAATCATTGAAACATCATAAAGACTTTAATTCTCACATTGAACTATAGATATACAGCTTACTGTTTCTGTGGAGCGGGAACTTCCAATGTTAAGTGGATTGTTTGAAGAAATAACCATCTGGGCCTTCCTATTTCTTTCCTCTTGATGTTTTGCATAAGAATTAGAGCTTTTGAAAGCCATACCAACTTCAAAGGACCCAGAAGAAGTTTGATACTTTCTATTGACACATCCAAGATCTTGACATTGACATACATGAAAAAATGGAGGCATTGTAATTGTGATAATTGTAGGAATAAGTTAGCTATTCGAAGTTACCGATTGAAGGTATTCCTTTTTTTGAAAGGCACTAGCTAATATAAGCTACATTTTTTTATCAAAAGAATATGATGGAATATGTGTTGAAATTATTTAAGTTTAAATGTTTAATTTTTAATTGGATAAATTATATATTAATTTAAAGTTATGCAGTCTACTTTATTTGTATTCTGTATACTCTCTGCATTTGTACAACAATGCATGCATGTTTATCAGAATATTTTCTATCATAGAAAAAATTCTGTTGTACGCACAAGCATCTTAATTATTTTTCTATCAAATGCCTTCTGAGTTATATCTAACTACCCTATAATTATTTGATTTTGATAAAAATTCTTAGTTATGGACTATAAGAAAAGTAATCCATATTTTTAACATAATTATTTAAAAAATTACCCCAAAAATCAAAGTTAAACCCAAAAATAAGTTTAATATTTTGTAAAAAACAATCACAAACATATTTCTTTCAACTTGAAAATTGGTCTGTACTAGGTAGAATTTTCTATAAAGAAAAAATCAAAAATACTCAAATAATAGATGCTACAAAAGTGTAAACCTTAAAGAATTACATAAAAGCTGAAACCTTGTATAACTTTTCATACATAAATGCGATGAAGTGACACTCTAGTCTATTTATTCAGGTTGAAAAAAATTACTCAAAAGAATATGTATTACTATCATATTGGACCAAAAATAATTTTTTGGTAATCAAAAAATGAACATAGCCTCACATTTAACAAATTATTTTTGTGGAAGAATTTTTTGAAAAGAAAAAAAAATCCGTTTCTTAAATGAGTCTGCTTTTATCACATAATCATTCTCTTTATTTTATACCATTCCTTTTGAGTTCAAGTTGCATATAAAAATATAATTTATGCATATTATAATTCCATAAAGTCGAAATATTTCTTATTCTTAATTTTTGTGATATTTCTCCTTAAATCAACTTTGATCATAAAGTTTTGGAGCTCAACAATTTATCCTTCCTCTTTGTTTAATTTAATTGAACACTTTCTTAATCTAATTATTTATGAACCCTAGTAGCTCTTACTTTCCTCATGGAAACCTGCCCACAAACACAAGAACACTTAATAGAATTTTTAATGAGACTTTGCCTCCATTCAATTCTCACTTTTGTAGATCTATACACAATTTTTGTCGTTCACTTTTGGATATGTCACCAGAATCAAATGGATGGAAACAAAACCCTACTGAAGAGCAATTAGACAGATTTTCATCATTCGACATGAATTCTTGCAACATTGCCTTTGAACTACCTCATCCAGAATCAAATTCAGCGGTTTCAGAAAAGTTTCCACCAATTTTCCGTGAATCTTTTATTGAGCACCTTCGCATGTGTGGTTTCCCAGGATCAACTTTCGCTTGGAACCTAGATTGGTTTGACAAATGGAACCAGGTCTTGGCAAATATTCTCATTAAACACTGGGACAATGCCTTAAAAACCAATAATTTGATTGCATATCCAATTGACTCAACTCAAATTAGCTTCTCAAATCAAATAGGAGTTCTTCACCGTTGGTTTTTAGGTCATGCTGATAGATTAAGACTTGGGAAGGATTCTCATAGCTCTCAAGAAATAATCAAAGTGAGAAAGCATAAATATAGAATAAAAAAAAAGTATGAAAATCCCTTTTTTTTCAACCGTTTTTATTTATGACCTTTATTTCAAATAACAAAGATTCTTAGAATTCAGTTAACCGAACTAAACTTCTTAAACAACTTCCACATTGTGAAACTTATCACAACCTTTTCACAAACATCAAATGTTGTTCAGACACCGAAATTGATAATGATGGATCGTTAAGACGTATCTTAATGCAATGGAGGTCTGAAGATTTTTCTAAAGTTGCACAATATCTTGACCAACAACACTTTGATATTCGAGATAATTCAACCTACTCTGGCAGTGTGCTAAAGGACTTGGCCTTGTACAAAAGAATCAGTTTGGTTTCAACATTATCCCCTAACCTTAATCCTTCTCATGTCCCCCGGGGTTTGCCGAATGACTGTTATTCTCCCTTATATCTTGCATCTCTAAATCCTCAACAACTCAGACTTTTAAATCCTCAAAATCCCATAAATTTACCTGCTCTCCTTGAAATTCTTTGTTCCTCTAATGTGAGTGATTGACAAACTCCCTTAATAATAGGTTTGCACACTCATACTCCTCATTTCCACTGTTTGGGACACTTAGCCTTGAAAACAAAAACATAATTTTAATGATTACTATTATCATTAAAATTTATAGAAATGAAATTTGGCTTACATTGTTAGCTCCATTTTTTTCCTTTGAATCTTATACATGCTGAATTCTATACTTCCTTGTACAAAATAATTCAAAACATTTACTTCATTTTGCTGCCCCATTCTATACAGCCAATCAACAGCCTGTTGCTCAACTGCTGGATTCCAATTTGGCTCCTATTTCAACATTGAACATATAAAAAATTTAATATTTTTGTTCTTAATATGAAATAAAAGACATTGAGCTCACCATTATATATACATTTTGAGCACACCTGAGATCTATACCCACTCCTGCAGCCTGAATCGTTCCAACCAAAACTTGGCAATTTTTATTAAAATGGAATTCATGCATATTTTTGTCTCGCTTTGTCCGGCTGAGTTCACCCGTAAGCTGGGTATACCTAATATTGTGGTCATCTAAAGCCATTTTTATTCTATTTTGAAATATTAGAAAATTATTTTTAATAAGCCAACACAATTTTGTAAAAAAATTCATTATAGAATCACTTACATCTTCAAAAAGTCTGCAAAGTTGGAGAATATAACAGCTTTTGGAAAATTTATATCCCTTTCACCAGACAAAAAGTTTTTTAAGTGGCCTATAAGATGACAAATCTTTGCGGAATGCTGCCAGGTGAAATCAAAAGTTGGAGTTTCATCCAGATTTTCGTAGATTGGATGGTTGCAGAATTTTCTTAAAATCATCAGCTCTCTTAGAAACTCAGATGAGTCCCAAGGGAAGTCAGTGCTTCTGGAGGGCCCATATCGCTCAGTGAATCCTTCTTGAAGCACATCAAGTTTAGACCTCCATGGATCTGCTAATTGAACCGATATCCCCCTTTGAATCTTTTTTGGAAGAGACAAAATTGCATCCTTTGTTCTACGTAGGCTTATGACTTTCATTAAGTGATTGATTGATTTAATAGAATTAGCCTTTCCTTTTTGCGAACCTGGAAAAAGGAAATTCTTCCATAACCAGTCTTCTTGCCACTTTTCGATTCTAAGAAAAAATATGAGACTTTGAAGGTCAGTGGGCCTGTTCTGAAGTGGAGTTCCAGTCAAGCATAGTCGGTGTTGGGATTCCAAGTCAAATATTGTTTGAGCCCTCTGCGAGTAAGGATTTTTAATGTAACTAAAAGAATATTTATAAAAATTGATAATAAAAATTAAGTTTTAAGTTTTAGATATAGAAATGGGCACTAACTGAGCTTCATCTAAAACAACTCTATACCAAAAGAGCATTTGAGTCACCGGTATCTTTTTTTGGCTTTGATTTTTTGACATCGTTGGGCTAGCTATTTCATAGGTCGTTAAAACAATAGCAGTGTCCTGTAGCTCATTGACATTAGTATTTTGACAATCCTTCCCATAAAGAACCTTGAAAGGAAGTGCATTATCTTCAAAGTGCACACTTATTTCATTGATCCAATTCGATAGTGTTGCCAGGGGGCATATAATCAGTGTGGCTGAACTCCGATTAATACCTTCTTGATTTTCTGATACCTGGAATTGTCTTGCTTCACCTTGAGTTGCACTTATAAGAGAAAGAGTTGAAAGTGTCTTTCCCAAACCCATATCATCAGCAAGTATTGACCCGTTTCCTTCAGGCGGCAATTGATTGTTAGGAAACTGATCTTTATAGTCATCAAATCCAGTTCTAAGCCAATGGTTGTCCTGGTGCCTCCACATGATATCCAACTTTTCCTTTAACATTCGTTCATTGTCAATCATAAAATTTATTGCTTGAAGTTGATGTGTTTTGAGAACTGTTTTGATTCCTCGGATAAGTTGATCAGCTTTCCAATCTTGAGTACTCTGAGATATTTGGAAAGAGCCTTCAAAAATTACATGCGGGATATTAAAAAAGATAGTGGAGTCGTAGTTCAGGATTGGACATAAATCGATTTGTGCAGAAGAAAATGCTTCTTTAGCAAGACTGATTAGTGTACTTGAAGAAAAGAGGCATCCCCAAAGTTGATACTGATTACCAAAAACTGGAACCAAGTAAGCATGAAAATAGAAAGGCTTCATAGGATTCAAGGCACTTCTTTGGTTTAAATGGTGAGATCCAGAGCCAATGTCACCCAATAGTGGTCCAATGTGCTGACTCTGCACTTGAGAAAGATTACCAACAAGGGTTGGTTTTCTTTCTTCAAATAGTCCAAAAATATGAACATTCGAATGGCCTCGCTGTAAAATCGTGGGGGTCGGTGAGTTTTGAAATCTTGAAATTACATTCATATAAATTTGATCGATTGTTATTGAGAACTTTCCAACACATCTGAGACTTGACATATTAAGTAAGAATAGTATCTGAAGATAGTGGTTGTTAAAAGATGAATTGAAGCAAAAAATGAAGAATCAGTTTTGAATAAAACGACAAAATAACTTTTTAGCATATGCTATGCTAAGCTCATAATTCTTTCACATGTATTATTATTATCTTTTTAATAAATATTGGAAGTAAATCAATGATAACTGAAATGAATAATATGTCTTAAAAATAAATCTTGAGCCTATAGAGTAAATTTTGGTTTGTGGAGGAAGAAAAATTTTCTCAATAAAAATGTGCATTATTGTTACATTATAATCACAAAATAGAATAATTTCACTCTTATTACACTTATTTATGTTTCTGTCTAATAGTAAAATGCTTTAGATGTCAGTTCAAAATCCAAATTGAAACTACTACCTAGAACGATATCTTGATACTAACATACTTTTTGTAAGTCTTTGGAAAGACACTTATGGTGATCTCAATAATATTAAAATTGATTTGAATTGTATGTTTTATCAAATATCTATGTAGTCTAGTGTAATAATTGAGATACTACAGTTTAACCTTCTGTTACCAACTTGGCAAGAAAATATATGTAGATATTCTTAGAACGAATATCAAATTTTGCTTTCCACAAGATGGGAAAGTGAATATTATGATATGTTAAGTGATATGTTCAAGCTTTGCTCAATCTGTGCTCAGCTCAAAATCAAAGTAATCACCAAGCTCCAAGAAACCTGTGATTGAGTTTGGTTGAACCTAGGTCTAACTGATTACCAAATCATTGTCCAATTAATTTAAATCTGGTTTCACAATGAACTCCCAACAGCCTTCCAACAGCTTTCCAACCACTTCCCAACATTTTTAAATGAGGGGTATTGCTAGCAATACCCCCCCAAATTTTCTGTGGTGAATAGTTGATACAGATGCTAGCGATTATGCTATCTCAGGGGTCATTTCTCAATTCAATCCTGAAACAAAATTTTTCATCCTGTTGCTTTTGAGTCACGCAAACTAATTGCGGCAGAATTAAATTATGAAATTCATGACGAAGAGCTTTTAGCTATTATTCATTGTCTTAAAAAATGGCGCTCTTTTCTTCTTAGCCTAAATAGTCCTTTTCAAATCCTGACTGACAATAATGCTTTGAAATACTTTATGTCTTACAAAGTGTTAACCAGGCATCAAGCCAGGTGGGCTGAATTTCCTTTTTCTATTTCATATCGCCAGGTAAGAGCTGTATTGTCCCAGATATCCTGTCACATCAGGACATAGTTTACCCACAGCGGGGGGATGCATTTACTGACAAGAACCCAGAAAATGTGAAATCAATCTTCAATGAATCAATGTTAACAACTCATAAACTTAATTTGATGACAATTCAATCTTTTCAAAATCCACTAACAAACATCCTCAAAGCTCAGTCAAAGGACAAGTATTGTTTAGGGTTAAATTTCAAAATACTCTCAAAGCAAGGGGCTAAAAGATTTAGTATTGAATCAGGTCTATTAGTTTTCAAAGGTAGAGTAGTCATACCCGACAACAATTAAATAAAATTATGGATTTTCTATAGTCAACATGATTCTCCATTAGCTGGTCATTTTGGGGTTGATAAAACCTACCAGTTAATAGCAAAAGATTTCTTCTGGCCAGGAATGACAAGAGAAATCAAGGCCTATATAAGATCTTTTTACAAATGTAATAGGAATAAGGCTCCCCGTCACCAGAAGCATGGGTTGCTTCAACCACTTCCTATTCCCTCTAAACCTTGGGAATCTCTATCGATGGATTTTATTTCTTAACTTCCTCTTTCTAATAATTTTGATGCCATATTAGTAATAGTAGATAGATTTTCAAAAATGTCTATATTCATAAAACCCACTACTACTGCTACAGCAGAAGATTTGTCAAAATTGTTTCTAGAATATGTATTTTGCAAACATGGCTTACCTAATGATATTATTTCAGATAGAGGCTCATTGTTTGTATCCACATTCTGGACTCAATTGTGTTGACAACATAATATCACGAGGAATCTCTCCATGGCCTATCATCCTGAAACCAATGGGCAAACGGAAAGGGTCAACCAAATCCTCAAACAATACCTTTGAATGTATGTCAGTTATCAACAAGACGATTGGACCACTTGGTTACCATTGGCTGAATTTGATTATAATAACTTGACTCATTCTTTGACACAACAATCTCACTTTGAAACTGTTTATGGAAGACATCCTCAATTCAACTCAATCCATGTAGGAACTAGTCATCCTGCAGAACATTATCTTTGAACCATATCACGACTCCAAGAAGAACTTAAATCAAAATTGGAATTAGTGATTCGAAGATACAAAGAACAGGCTGACAAACATCGAAAATCTGCTCCTTCCTTTAAACCAGGCGACAAAGTATGGCTCAACGCACAAAAGATTCAAACAACTTGACAATCAAATAAACTGGCCAAAAAGTGCTTGGGACCATTCGAAATTGACTCCGAAGTGTCTAAAACTGCATTTCGACTCAAGCTACCTCCTAAATGGCAGGCTATTCACCCTGTTTTTGACGTATATCTCCTGGAACTGGCTCAAGAAATATACCCGGGCAGGAACCAACCTCCTCTGGAACCGGTCAAAGTAGAAGACCATATAGAGTGGGAAGTAAGCTGTATCCTTGAATCAAGAGTGTGCAAGGGGAAACTTCAATACCTTGTGGAATGGGAAGGCTTCCTCGATGACTCGGACAAAACATCCTGGGAACCAGCCATCAGTGTTTCTAACTCCCCTGAACTCCTAAAATCTTTTCATCTCTAATATCCTTTAAAACCAAAACCTTAGAACTCTCTTTTATATTTTCTCTTCTCTTCTATTTTTTTTTTCTTAAAATTTTTAAACTTCTTTAATTCTAAAAAATCCTTACTTTGGTTTCTCTTTTTCTCTTTTCTTCTTTTCAAAAACTTTTTCAACCTTCTTTAAAAATAAATAAATAAAATAAATTAAATTAACATTCATCAAAATAAAAATCTAAAAAAATCAATAATTCCTTTAATTTTTTCTTTCTTTTCTCCTTTCAAATTTTTTTCAAAAATATATTTTTTCTTCTTCTTCTTAATTCTTTTCCTTCGAACTATCAAAATTTTCCACAAACTCAACACACTAATCTTTCTCAAACTTCACTTCAACCTTTTAATTTCTCTTTTAAAATTCTTTGAACAAATTACTTCTTTCTTTCAAATGCTTTTTTCAAAACTATTTTTCTCCTTCTTTTCAAAACTTAAAAACAAAATTTTTTCTCAGTTAAATATTTTTTTTCTTTTCTTCTTTCAAAATTGTGAAACAAAAAACTTCATTCAAATATTTTTCTTCTTTCTTTTTCTTTTTTCTTTTCAAAATCTTTTAAAATATATATTAAAATTTCAATTAAAACAAAAAAATAAAAAATTAATAAATAAATACACAAATTGCTTCTACTTTTTCCTTCCCTCTTTTTTTTCTCTCTCCATTTCAAATTTTCCCCTGTATTTTCTCCCAAACCAATTTCTTCATTTTTTCCAAAACCACCCTTATTTCCTTCCTGCATTTTTCAAATCCCTTTTCCTCTCCTACTGGTACCACTTCTCCAATCTCTAGTAATTCTTCTGCCACATCAAAGGAGGCAGAATTGACAACCTTGTTGATCTCATCACTTAACTCTTTGATGAATCGAGCTCGTCGACCCTGCCGAGGTTTCTTCAACCATACCTGATCAAGGGTTTCCTCGTTGTCCTCCCTCAAATCAACGGCTGGTTGACTTACCTCAGTTGGCCGCAATGGCGCCGCTTCCACAATAGGAGCTTCCGCAATGACAATTGAATTCTAAAAAAACATACAGTCATCAGTAACAAAATTTTGAAACAAGAAAAGCAGAGTTACTTCAAAAACTGGGTCAGCCTCTAAAAATAGCCTTGGGGTGTCCTCTACTGTCACTACATTCTCCTCTTCATCATCTTTGATGACCATCCACCACTTCAAGATGGGAACTTCATCCTCATCCTCTTCAACCAGCTCATCCACCTCCTCTTCCACCCCTTGTTTTTTACCTGTGGCCTGGGTTACCCAAGTTGCCACAGTATCCTCAACCACTTTCTCAACTTCTTCCACCAACCAATTTCCCCCAACTGACATGTCCCAAATTTCTTCAACCACCTCTTTGGTCTTTGGGATTACCCAGTATTTAGTCTTGGTAAATTGTCACTCAATGTCATCATTTTTTGAGAGAGCATCACACGTCACCTGTCTCCAGTGGCAAAACTCGCATTTCTGGCGAGGAACTTGTGTGGCTGTGCTTTTGACGCAGAAATACTCCATCAATTCGCAGGCCGTGCAGGCTTGGGAGTATTGCCAAGTAATGACTCCACCATCTGCTTTGGGGTGTGGAGGCATGGGAGTTGGGGTAGGGCAAGTCGACATAATAATAAGAAAAAAATTAAAAAAAAGAAGTGAGAAAAAGTAGTGTGGGAAAAATATGTCTCACGCTCAACGGAGATTTCATTTTATACTCGGGCATCTGTCACATGCGACATGACACTCAAGGCAAAAGTATCTCATTAAATCAATAACACAGAGGTCTAAATCCATACTCGAAGCGCAGAAAGCAATTCTACATAGCAACTGCGACTTTCCTTTGTGTACTCACTATTCAACCACACTAATCTAAACTAAAAATCTAAATTAGTCAATCTCTCAAAAGTGTGTTTAGTCTTTTCTTTGTTAAGAGACACACAGCGCAATAGTCAATTCAATATTCCGCTAAAAGGTTTATTAAGTATCTGTGGGTTATTAACAGGGGTAGTGAGCATGGACGGGATGGTTAGTGGAGGATTAAAGGGTTAAAGGATGTTAGTGAGGAGGGTCCTGGTGTAACAGGTGTAATTTTGGAGGTCTGTGGTGTGCGGAATGATGGATGGGTATGAGGTCAATGCCCGGAGGAGTAACAGATATAAAAGGGGTTGGATTTTGGTTCAATATTTCTTTAGAATTAAATCATAAAACATATCTATAGTTAATAGTGGTAAAACTTCAAGTTAAATCATCATTATTGTACATTTCCTTATTTCCTCAGAAATTATTTCTAAAACCTGAATATTTGATTATTGAGTTTACAACCCTTTGTGAGATCCTAAGAATATTAGTATTGTCTTTAGTTATATTGAGATTCTTATCAAACATATCTCAAAGCAGTAGCTCTTCCTTCGAGTCATCTTTGAATCACTTCCTCGAAAATTCCCTCTGTGCTTCAAAGAAGTTTCTAAACTTCTCCCTCCATTTCACTTCAAGGAACACCCTTGACCTTGTGTACAGGTTGTCTGGTGACATGACCAAACTTTACGCTGGTGATCAGACTTTCCAATTGTGAGCATATTTTGCCACAATGAGCTCGTTTTGCCATAATGAGCTAATTTGGCCAGATTGAGCTAAATTTGCCACCATGACCAAACTTGGCCACAATAATGGAATTTTTCCAGTACACTTCACTTTTGCACCGGAAAATTACCAGAGCAAACTGGAGCACACCAGAGTGCAGCAGAGAAAAAATGGCCATTCCATCAGCACACCATATCTGTCAAGGGTTCTTTTGGGTCTAGAAGTTTATTCGAGGTTTTCATGGGATATTTAAGGGTTTTAAAGGTCTCTCAACAAAAGGTACGTTTTTCTAAAATCAATTTGATTAATTTACTCAAATATAAGAGGTAGTTTTAAAATATCAATATAGATTATAGATTAGAATTACGCTATTATAAATACTAAAGTTATAAATTATAGAAATAAATTTAGTGTTGTAATTGTAATAATAAAGTTTGTGATAAAAGAATGATCTGAAAAGCACAAAGTAAGAGGCCTTTTATAGGCAAAACATGAGGGAATAAAATATACGGAATTTACACCATATACTTTAAGAATGTGAGAAAAAGAATGACTAAAAAGGAGTACATATATGACATAAAAAATAAATAAACTGGTACGTCAACAAGGGCATCAAATTTATTAGCAGTAAATTTTGAGTTCCTTGGACTGTCACAATTAATTACATAATAATTAATTAATTATATTAGTTTCACGGGATTCCAGATCTCTCACTGAGGTAATATAATTGTTTTAAAGTTTTTTTATTATAATTTTATTATTAAATTCTATTCCCATTGACTTATACCATTGAGCATGGTGTTAGGGAGTAAAATTGTAAGGGACATTTTATTTACACTAATTAATTATATTATTTATTGTACTTAACTAGTTAATTGTAAGTAATACTTAAGTAGATAATTAATTATTAGTAAGAAGAAGGGGCGTGGCTTCAACTCAGTAAAATAATTAATTATTTTACCGGTTAAGTCTAGTAGCCTGGCTGACACTCCCTCACTCTAAAAAAACAATAAAAAAAAATGCTATGATTTTTTCTTTTTATACTTTTTTAGTAGAGTAGGAAGATTAGATATCTCCTTCCCAGGTATCCAAGAATCATATTCAGATGATTTATTCTTGAATCTCAATAAGTATTCTGTACCTTTTTCAGCAGTGACTATTCTATCATTTAGAATTTTTTCAATTTCTGCTGTTTCAGTGATTTCATTTGGGGTTTTCTTTGGTCTTCCCCTCCTTTTTGGAAATAAATCACTATTGGATGTGTAAGGTTTCAAAAGAGATATTGGAAAAACAGGATGTTTTCTGTCATATGGAGAATACAAAATAACCTCAACTGCATTATCTCCAATCATTCTTCTGACAACAAATGGACCAACAAATGGATCTTTCAATTTGTTATTACCTTGTAAGTTGAAGTGGACTGTAGAAATCAACACTTCATCATCCTTTTTAAAAGTGTATTCTTTATGGGATTTTTCCCATCTCTTCTTCTCATATTCAAATGATTTTTCAATACATTGTTGAGCATGATTTCTGCACAGTTTTTGCATTAGAAGAAAAGATTTTACACCAGGATGTATATCCAATTTAGGTATTTTGTTATTGAGAATTTGGGTAGGAGTATTTGGAACATATCCAAGCCAGAGCTCAAAAGGCTTTCTTTGAGTAACAGAATGAACAGTGCTATTATAAGCAAATTCCAACCCAGGAAGTAAGGTAACCCAATCATGAGTGAATCTGTCATTATCTTTTTACTCAAGGCCAAAGGCACAATACCTTCTTATCATGTCCTCTAAAGTCTGAATCATTCTTTCAGCTAAACCATCAGTCTGTGGATGGTGGGCAGTAGAAAGTTTCAGATCACAACCACAAACATCCATCAGAGACATCCAAAATTCAGAATTAAATTTAGGTTCTCTGTCAGAAATTATTGCTTTAGGAAAACCATCAGTATTAAACATATGAGACCACCATAAGAAATCTAGTTCTTTAGTGGAAACATCCTTGTGAGTAGGGATAAATTTACACATTTTTGAGAATCTGTCCACAATAACCCAACAAGAGTTATAACTGTCTTTACCAGCAATAGGTAATCCTGTTACGAAATCCATGTTTATTATCTGCCATGGTGCATCAGGAGGCTCAATATGTTGCATTAATCCTGCTCTTTTACCAGTTAATCTTTTTGATTTTTGGCAAGAATCACAAGACTCAACATATAATTTTGTGTCTCTAGACATATTAACCCACCAAGCAGTGTTCTTAATTCTGATCATTGTTTTTTCAAGATCAAAATGTCCAGCTAATATGTCATCATGACAAATTTTCAAGATGATTTCTTTCATAGAAGGAGGAATAACAATGACATTACTCAACTTTCTTCTATAATATAGATATCCTTCATCAATTGAAAATTTACCTTTTTCCAAAGCTTTTTGGTACTTTGGTGGGAGGGTTTTAATTAATGCTTGTATTAAAGCATTCGTTGGATCATTTAATATGGTGCATAACTTTTTTAAGTCAGTGTCCTTATCATATGAATCCAGAATAAGCTGTAATAGCTCTTCCTCCATATCAACCACATATATCCCATGTATATGAATAATTTCATCCTCAGGATCATAAGCAGGATTAGAGTCATTATTTGGTAAAGGTAACCTAGATAACATATCCACATTTGAGTGAACAATACCAGCCCTATGAATTATTGTCATTCTTCCTCTGTATTCTTGAAAAGCCAACTGCCATCTGAACATATATCTGTTTGGTGTTTTCAAGTTTAAAAGGGATTTAACTGCACTTCAGTCAGTGACAAGTTCAAATTTCTGTTCATCTAGGTAATAATGAAGCTTTTCTAGAGCCCACACTACAGCTAAACACTCTAATTGAGTAGCACCATATTTCAATTCACTATATCTCAAGGTTCTTGAAATATAACAAATTACTACTTCTGAAACTTTATCATTTATCACTTGTTTTTGATGCAGGGAAGCACCAAGACCAATGAACCTGGCATCAGTGTACAAAACAAATGGTTGATTAAAGTCAGGTAAAGCAAGAATTGGTGCTGACCTCAAACAGTGTTTCATAGTGTCAAAGGATCTTTGTCTTTCACTATTCCAGACAAAAGCAACATCCTTTCTAGTTAATTGGGTAAAGGGTAAAGCTATGACTTGGTAATTTTTAATATACTGTCTATAGTATCCACACATTCCCAAAAAACTTTGGAGCTCTCTAACTGTAGTAGGAGCCTTCACCTGTTGTATGGCTGCCACTTTTTTCTGGTCAACACATATCTGTAAGCCTGAAACAACATGACCAAAAACTTTTAAAGAATGGAAACCAAATTTACATTTCTTCAAAGCAAGTGTCATATTTATTTCATCCATTTTCTGGAATACTTTACACAGGTTGTTAAGATGGTCCTCAAATGTTTTTGAGAATATAATGATATCATCAATATAAACCATCAGCCATCCTTCAATTATCTCTTGATGGAATGTGTTATCCATGAATTTTTGGAAAACTGAAGGGGCATTTTTAGGGCCAAATGGCATCCTAATATACTTATAAATACCCATATGAGTGGCAATCATTAGAAAGTTCTGAGAATTTTTCTCAACAGGTACCTGATGATATCCTTTGTTACCATCCAAACAGCTGATATATTTAGCACCCTGTAATGTAGCATGTATAGAGTTAATTCTAGGTAAAGGGTAGATATCATCAACAGTATAAGTATTTAGTGCTCTATAATCACCACATAACCTGGCTTTATCTTTCTCATAAGAAATTAGGACAGGTGAGATAACACAATGTTTAGGTGTTTCAACTACCTTTTCAATAATATTCATTTTTAAAAGGGTAGAGATATTGTCTTCAATATCTTTACTCTTTGTGGGAGAAGCAGGATAAGGCTTCTTCTTTAAACTAGGTGGTATATCAGTTAATGGACAAGACAATGAAAGTTTCATTTCCTCATTAACTAATCCCAGTTCATGTGATCCATGAGCAAAGGCCATAGGAAAAGACTTTATCAAGTTAATGATGGAATCTTTATCCTCACCAGAAAATTGTTCTCCAAAAGAGGCATTGTCAATTTCAGACAAAAGGGCATGCATCTCTTTTGTAGATCTTCCTTTACATTGAACTACAGAATTACATGTGTTCAATTCTGGTTTCAATAATTTTTTAGGGTAGGAAATCTTAAATTTTCTCTTCCCATTCATCCCCATGGTAAAACATTGATTTGAGGGATCCAATTTTATGCCATACTTGGTTAAAATATCATTCCCTACAATAAAACAATTGCTTAAGTTATCATTCTTCATGACAACAAAATCACAAATAGCTCTTACAAAACCATGGTTGTATTTAAAAAACACTGTGGCTTTGTATTTACCAATGGGGGACAAAACAGAGCCATAACCTCTCCAATTTTCAGAAATGATAGGCATAAGTTTTGATTGATAGTCTTGATCCACTGAAGCAAGTGCTCTTTTAGAAACGACACTTCCTCCAGCTCCAGAATCCAGAACAACTTCTATGCTGGTTTCATTAATCAAGACTGGTGCCTTAAGAGGGGCAATAACAATTGAGTTATCCTCAATGTTATTTATGATCTCAGCATCTTCAACTGTAGATAAAGCATTATTATCAATATCACTAGTATTTAAATAATTAATATCCTCTTCCAGCATCAAGATTTCTTGTTGAGATTCATATGAAATATTGCTGGCACAATCACTTGATGTATCATCCAGTGCTACTGTGTCATCAGCATGCTCCTCTGTTTGTTCTACAAGATTTATCTTCTTGTCACAAACATGGCCTTTCTGCCAAGGCTTTTTGCACTTGAAGCAAGTGTTTGTTGCATACTTTTTTGGTGCAACAGGGGCAGAAGGTTTACCAACCTTTTCCAGAGGTTTCTGTTGGTAAGTGGAGGGTTTCTCCAAAGGGGTCCTAGGAATGAATCTTCTGGCACCATACTTATTGTTTAAAAGGATCTCATTGAAAGTATTAATGAAAGAAGAGGGTTATCTGAAGAACTCAGTCCTAGCCACTATCAAGTCTCTCAGAGACATTGGAAATTTATAAAGGATACTGTCCTTCCATAACTCAAACTCCATATTTGGGTCCATTTCCCTTAAGATTTTTACAAGTTTCATTAAAAACTCAATAGGTTTATCAGTAGAAGAGCTATATCTAGTTTCCTCATACTGCCTTTGTTGAGCCATTCTGAACTTGGAGCCACCAAATTGTGCTTTAATCAATTTCTTCCAATCCTCCCATGAGTAGTCATTCCCATCCAGGAGAACAGATTCATACCACATTAGGGCAACATTAGTGAACAAAGAAATTAACTTGGACACAATTTCTCATCTGGGAGTTTGTAAGAATTTTTTAAGTTATCAATTCTGCAAATAAATTGTTGCCAATCAGAGGAAGAATCACCATCAAATGTAGGATATTGGTCAAGTTTTGGCCAATTCTTTTGATTTGAAGGAGTCTCCTTAGTACTAGCTTGTTTCTGAGTAAGAAGCAGCTGAAATTTCTCTAATTGGGCTGTAATATCATTGTTTAATCCCTCTGTTGAAGATCCTGGTGCATCATCAGTTTTTGATGGAAACTCAGTGTTATCAACAGGTATTTCTGGAGCTATTTTTACTTTAGATGAACTAGCCACAGGTACTATTTGAGCATCCTGCACTATATTTTCCTTCACAGAAATATCAGAATATTTTTGGTCATTCAACAATGAGTTCAATTTTTCTTCAATGGTTGTTAGTCTTGTTTTCATTCTTGGAAGACTAGATAAACTCTCATTGATAGTTGCAAAAGATAACTGATTTTTATTTTGAAAAGATGAATAATGGTCATTCAATCTTTTCAGATTCATCTTATCTATCTCCACCTCCTGGAAACAGGCAGATACAGTATCTTTTACTTTAGACAAATCATTTTTTATATTTTGCCATAAAGCAACTTTCTTTTCATGGGTTGCTTTGTAATGTGACAATTCATCAGAGACTCTCTGTGATTCACTTCTTAATGCTTGATAACCCTGATCAGTTAACAAAGCATTATATTTCTGAGTCAATTGCATATTGTTCATTATATGATTTTTTTTGGCAATAATATCTCTCAAGTACTCATCATTAATTCTTGCTACATCTGGAGTGTTTCTCAATAAGGAAACTGAGTAACTTTCCAGACTCTCATAGAACTCAGGGTCAAGAGTTTCATCAATTACAGCCATGTCAGTGTTTATCATTTAGGTAGCAATTAAAAGTAATGCATTAGATACATGAGATATCTGTCTACTGCTCGCAGCCTCTACTGGTCTCAAGGTATCTTCTTCCCTCTCAGATTTACCTGAAAGAACAGAATCAGCCACAAGAAAAGGCACTTGAGAATAAATAGAGGGACGTACCAGGGTTTGCTTGGTATCACCATATTGGGCTTTCTTCTTCTTTTGCCTCCTTGATAGGGGTGGGGAGGTGTGAGTTTGACCTGGTTGGGTCTTGACGGACCTGCCTGAGGTAACTGATGCTGATTTTGAGACAGGTAGTCCCACTGAGTGTTTAACCAGTCCCACTGCCACTTGGACACTTCCACCTTTTCTTGGGACTGGGGAGCCAATTGTTGTTGATCCCTGGAGGAAGAGGTTTCTTCTTCTCTTGAAGAAAGGTATCTATCCTTCTCACCTTTTCTTTTAGAGCATCTACCCTTGCCTTTAGTCTCAAGTTTTCTGTCCTTAGCTCCTTTATGTGAGTTGACAGATTCTTTACCTGTTGAGGCAATGGCATCTTTTTTATCCTGAAGCCTTTTGGAAGTTCTTCTGGTGGGTTTATCATAGGCTTCTGATCCTGAGTTGTGTCTACTAGGATTTCTACTTCTTCCATCTCTACATCCTGTTTGGGGCAAAGATTTATTAATCTGAGAAATTCTTCTTGTTAAAGGAGAACTTACAGAAGTAGGCTCATCATAATCAATCAAGTCTAGTTCCTCTTCATGTGCAGCAGAGCCACTTTGGTCAGTCATTTTAAGATTTAACTGAAATGAAGAAAAGAGACAATAAGATTAATTAGTCTTTATTTTTAATTTTTATTTCACATAAATAAAATAAAAATAAAAATAAATCTTTTTTAGGATAAAAATAAACTAAATAAAATTAATTTATTAATTCAAAAAATAATTTAAAACCAGGATTATAATATAATCAATTGTAGAAATAAATTAAAATTTTTATTAATAATTTTAATTAATTATTTTCAGGATTTAAATCAACTAATTTATTACCAGGACTTAATGTCAACTGAAGTAATTAAATATGAATCTTTATTAATTAAAAATTTTTTTATTAAACTGATCACTTAACTACCAGGACTTAATGTCAACTGAAGTAATTAAATATGAATTTTTATTTTTAAAATTTATTAAACTGGTCACTTAACTACCAGGACTTAATGTTAACTGAAGTAATTAAATATGAGTTTTATTAATTAAAAAAAATTTATTGAACTAACAGGACTCAAGGTCAACTGAAGTAATTAAATATGAATTATTTATTAATTAAAAAAATATTATTGTCAGAAAAATTTGTCAACTGGAACAATTAAAATTTAAATTAAATAGGACAAATTTCAACTGAAAAATTATAATAATTAATATTAAAATATAATTATTTTATTACTTCTGGAACTAAGAACACTTATAGAATTATTATGGTCAACCAGGAAAAAAAAATATAATAATAAAATAAATTCCAAATTACCAGACACCTCCCCCTGTAAAATGAGCAAGTTAATGCCACTTACAGAGTGCTGAGTAAAAGGAAATACGTAGCAAATGAAGAGTGAAGAGTAACCCACAAATAGTAATATCAATAATTACCACAATATATACGACATTTAGTCAATATATGAACCTAATTTTTGGAGTGCGGTTTGATTCCCGTTCGCAGCAAAAAATTTTGTCACGTGACGTATGACGTTCGTCATTTTTGTCACTTTCTCGTCCTTACAGGTACTTGAATGCCGATGGTCCCTTCGATATACGCCTTCAAATTACGATGCACCGTCAATAATTTGGAAAGGCCTCCAATTTTCAAGGGGTCTTTTGTGTCTAGAAGTTTATTTGAGGTTTTCACAGGATATTTAAGGGTTTTAAAGGTCTCTCAACAAAAGGTACGTATTTCTAAAATCAATTTGATTAATTTACTCAAATATAAGAGGTAGTTTTAAAATATCAATATAGATTATAGATTAGAATTATGCTGTTGTAAATACTAAAGTTATAAAAAATAGAAATAATTGTAGTGTTGTAATTGTAATAATAAAGTAGGTGATAAAAGAATGATCTGAAAAGCACAAAGTAAGAGGCCTTTTATAGGTAAAACATGAGGGAATAAAATATATGGTGTAGACAATCCTATAGTACTAGCTATAGGCCTTGACCAAGGGAGTTGGAGAAAAACCAGAGAGAAAATCCCCTGTCCCTTTAGAAAAATAGAGTGAGATTTACTTGCTAAAGTAAGTTGGTTCCTGTTTTGCTAAAGCTCCTTTTCAACACACTTGACTGCTTGATGAGCCAAGAAAGTAGTCCCCAGATAGACTACTAGACCAAAGAACTGAAATGTAGAACAAAGTCCACACCAGAGACAGCAAAGATACTTGATGTAGGCTGCAAAGCCACACCAGAGACAGCAATAATACTTGCTATAGCTTGCAAGACTATAACAGAGAAAACAGTTGCCAAAGTTAAGTTAAATGAAGAACTCACTTGCAACAAACACAGCCAATTGTGGCCAGAAAACAGTGAAAACTGAGTGAGGAACAATGATATCACCTCCGGATGGTTGTATGATGATTAAGGTTGCCCCAAACTGTCTTATTCACTATGTACACACAGACCACTATCTAAGAGCCCATGCGCACCCACCAATCTGGTGCCTGTACCCGCCAAATTGCATAAAAAACCCTCCTGAAGCGCTCCCCAACCTCCTAAAACAGAGGCGGGCGGGCCGCTTGACGTCGGAGATGCCGTCTGAAGCGGCCCGGCCTCCCTGAAGCCAGAAAACCAATAAAAATAACTAATCTACTTAGAAAAATTAGCTACAACTACTAAAACCTTTAAAACACGGAATTTCACTATAACAACATTGAGACATGAAATATAGAGAAAAATTAGCTCTATCCAATGGTACTAAGCACTTAACCTTAAGACTTAAGGTTAGCCCGTAAAACACAAAAAACAAAATTAAACAGCAATCTTTTATATATGAAAAATTAGGAAATGACCCCTTAAAACTCAGAATATGAAAAATGTCTTCAAGACATAAAATATAGAAAAAACCAGGGCTATCCAATGATAGTACCCACATACCCGCAGACCAAATATCCACGGAATAAAGCCAGAAAAATACCCAATTCCTTAACATATGTCAATTAAGACATGCACAAACAGCACCAAATCACACAACAAAGGCCCCTGCCAATGTTGGAAGACCACATCCTCCCTCCAATTGAGAATGTCCACATTCTTTCTTCATCCAAACACCATGTTCAACCTTCTTCCCAATTCTGCCTCTGAAATGGGTCCTTGCAAATGCTGCATCGACAATAATTTAATCTGCACCATGACACCACCTGTCCATCCATACAGAACGTCCTGCAATGTCTGCCAATCTAGAAAGAAGACCTGCCACAGACCTGGTCCACTATCTTCTGCAACAGATTCACCTCCACCTCAACCTGGTCCATCTTCTGCCAGCACCAAAAGATCTAGGCCATCCATCCTGATACCCAGATTAATCAAAAAGCTTCACCCTTCCCAGAAGAGTGCCACAACCCATAAAAGAGCTAGTTCCACCATCCCTGGTCCATCTGATGGTAAAAAATTCCATTTCTTCCTTGTTCCTCCATCTTCTGATAGTGATGATAACAATGTAGGATCTATTGCACCACCAACACCAAACCACTTGCCCACTATCAAGCCAAGTTCCAACAACACACATCTCAACAGAAACAACTTCTGCTTCACTACTTCCAATCCACTCCTGCTAGAGATCCACAGGACATTGAGAACAGAAGACACCTCATTCACCAGTTCAAGGCTAATTCTGAACACTTCATTTCATCTCTTGATTCCCTCTGTAATTCCACTAGTACTTGAGTTTAATTCAGAAAGAAAAATTGACCACACCCTCTATAGGATGTAACCACAAAACAACCCTCAGTTTTAAGTCTTGGGGGACTCAAAAATCCTGGGGGACTCAAAACCCTGGGGGACTCAAAAACCTAAATCATAAACCCAGAACCAGAGATCAACCACATTAAGACACAGAGAAAAAACTAACATTCTGGGGTAATTGTAAATAGAGCTGCAAGCTCATCAATTACCCCCAAACTTGCCTTTGCTAAATTCGGAGGCTCCCCCTGTGGATACCCTCCACCAATCTTTCAAAACCAACTCCAACAACAAAACTCATTCCTCAGTTTATAGTCTTGGGGGACTCACAACCCTCAGTTTAAAGTCTTGGGGGGACTAAACCAACAACAATCCTCAGTTTAAAGTCTTGGGGGACTAACACAGTGTTCAGTTTAAAGTCTTGATGGACTAATCTTGATAGAATCTTGAAACCAGCCAGTTTAAAGTCTTGGAGGACTAACAGAAACCAGATTTCAGTTTAAAGTCTTGATGGACTGTCGGAATTTCACATAAAATAGACGCAGCCAATTTCATACAGACCACCCCTACAGCCAACCTGCTGAGCTTCCACCTTCACTTCATCATCTACCCATCACTAACAAAAATCTCCTCATATCCCTTTCCATCATCTTTTCTCACCACAGATCATGGCTGGATCTCCTGATGTTAACCCTTCTACTCTCCCTTTCTTCACTGCTCCCAAGGACTATGCCTGCAAACAGTGCATACACATGTGCAGACCTTGCACATTCACTCTTTCAACTCCTGAATCCAAATTCTACAACAGGGCTTGTGATTCTTGCTATTCCAAAAAGAAAAGATGTGACAGAGATGCCAACTACCCTATTCCTCCTCCTTCACCTTCTCATAAATACATCTCTAGATCCCCTACCAGATCCCCAGAGCTTGGTCCTTCCTCTTCCTCTTTATCTTCAGCACCTTCCAGAAGCTTCAGAAGCTCAGCTTCCAGAACTCTTCCCAAAAGACAAGCCTTAGCTTCCCAAGAAACTGCTTTCATCTCCGCCAAATTAGCTCCAAAAGCTTCAAGATCAACTCCCAGGCGGCCCGCCCGCCTCACTGGACAGTGAAAATCCGGCTCAAAATCTCCAAAAACAACCGGAAAACAGCCAAATTCCATCAATCAACAAAAACAACTCTACAAAATCACCTCCCACTGCTCCCAGAGCAATGCAGCCAACTCTTACAAGGTCCAAAAACTTCAAATTTTCCCAAACTTCTAGGAGACCTTCCAGAAAACCCCATGAAGAAAACAGAACACCCCACACTGCACCCAAGCAACAACTTCGTCCCCAACTTAGACAAAGAAACTACACCTCTCTTCTGTCAGCCAACTATTCTTCTGACAGTTCCATCTCTTCAAAAGCTCCATCCAGAAGAGATCAATCTGCTTCCAAATCACCCTCTCCTGCTCCATCCTTTAACAACCCTGGTACTCCATCACCAGCACCTCCTCCAGCTGAATCCAACAGAAATAACAAACACAACAACAACAACAATCCCGCTGCTTTAACTAAGCCCCAGGAACATCAGCCTCATAGTTCACCTTCTCAAAATCTTTCAGTGGAAGACCAAGAGAATCCATATCTTTCCCTGGTTTATCCACCCACTATGACCATTAAAAAATTGTTAGAGATCCAAATTCCAGCTGCTTACAAATTTGATGAGCTTCCAATCTGTAAGTACCAAATTAATTTATCCCATTTCTTCAACAAAAATAATTCCTGATCCAATTCTTCTTGTCTAGTTGGCACCCCTCCTCCTGAATCTATTATTGGAGTTGGCCAACCTCTTGAAACTTCTTTGACCCTGGATTATGGAGACATGAAGAAACACCTAAGCACCATGTGTTCCAACATGCTAAAAGCCTTTGCCCTCCATGGACCTTTGAATGACTTTGAAAAATCCCTGAGAAAGAGCCTGTTGGACAACCACTGGAAAATGTCTAGGATCATTAAGCACACCCTCCAGCACTCCATTCCTTCCTCTTCTTCTTCCTCCTCTGAACTTCCCTCTAATCCAATTCCTGACCATTACAATCGCTATAGTCTCTCCAGTAGGATGCACTTCAAAGAACACAGTGCTTCCCACAATCCCAACAAAAAACAAAATCGTCATCACAATCCGGACCAGCCTCCAGAAGCTTCATCATCCAGACAATGAGCTCCTGCGAAAAGATTAGAAACATAATAATAATATAAAACAATTAATAAAAATAATTTCAGAATTTTTTTTTTCTTTTTTTATTTTTTTATTTTTTTATTTTGTATCTACTAATATACTAAAATTAAAAATTAATAAATAAAATGAAATGAAATAACATAAATGAAATAAAATAAAATATAAAAAAATAATACAAATGGTATCCCCCAGCCAATTGATGAGCTGATCCCCTGATAACTTACCCACATCCAAGTGCACCTTGATGTGGATACACAATTAAATCTTTTAAATGATTAACAGAAAAAAAAATTCAAAAAAATTTAGAAATTCAGAAGATAATAAAAATAATCAAACACAGAAACACATGAAATAAATAATAAATAAATATATATAAAAAAAGAAAATAGCATTGCCTGGCCAATTGATGTGCCTTTCCCCACCAATGCTTGCCCACATCCAGGTGACCCTGATGTGGTAACACCCTATATTTTTGATATTATAATTTTAACAACCCCCATAAAAAAATTAAAAGAAAAAAAGAGAAAAAATAAAATAATCTAAAACTGCTATCTAGCAAAAACATAACTGCAAAATCAAAGACAGTCCAGCTCCATAGATGGTCCAATAAGGGAAAACCCGATCCATAGAAATGATCACTGGGTGGGCTCCCTCCAATAAGTAAAAATGATGGGAGACCACCAGTGATCCACCACCAATCTGAAAGAACCAAAGATAAAGAAGCCAGTCCCAAACCAGTTTAAAGTCATAGTGGACTTGAAACCTGAAAAATAAAAAACAGAACTAAAATTCAACTAGGAAAAACAAAAGACTTGAGATAGACATTCTGGGGTAACTGTTCTACAGAGCAGCCAGCTCATCAATTACCCCCACACTTTCCAAAATAAACTCTAGAAGCCCTCCCTGGGTACCTTCTAACAAAAAACACATCATCCAACACAAAAAACCAAAACCAATAAGAGTGAAGAGACCAGCACATGAAAACCAGAGGAAATTCCAGTTTAAAGTCATAGAGGACTAAAACCTGTGAAAAGAAACCAATACTAGGGTTCAACCAAATTAAGAGAAAGGATTGGAAACAGACAATCTGGGGTAACTGTTGATAGAGCAGCCAGCCCATCAGTCACCCCTACACTTGCCAAGATCAAATCTAGAAGCCCCACCCATGGGTACCTTCTAACAAAAAGTTTCCAACACAAAAGTTGCTCTGCAACACCACAAAAATTCCAAAACAAAAAAGAATGTTCCATAGTTTATCCTCATTGGAGAGTCAATCTTCTTCATGCCTAGTGCCTCTGGGATAAAACCTCTTCACTTGATCTGCAGCCACCCTCTTTTTCAAGACTGCACCATCCAACTCTTCCAAAACATAAGAACCTCCAGATGCCTGAGATCTGACTCTGTAAGGTCCATTCCATCTGTCAGCAAACATTTTCCCCCACTGACTCTCCAAACTTCTATTATACACCAAAACCAAACAACCAGGTTTGAAGGGATTCCTGAGTCTATGAGCCAACTTTTTGTCCCAGTACCTGACTGATTGATTCCTAATTTTCATCATTCTAGAGTATGCCTTCTCTTGACATTCCTCTCTACATTCCAACTGTTGCATCCTGGCACAGAGCAAATCTTCTGTTGAGTGCATGTTATCCCAATCAATTCCAAGATAAGAGACAGCTTCCAAGTCCACTGGTAGAACGGCTTTCTGACCAAACATTAACTCATAAGGAGAATAGCCAGTTGTCCTCTTCACAGTGACCCTATCAGCAAATAACACCAAGGGTAAATAATGCCTCCACTTTTCAGCACTATCTCCACACATCTTCACCAAAGAATTCTTGATAACTTGATGGCCTCTTTCAACCATGCCTTCAGCTTCAGGATAATACGGTGTAGCCACTCTAACTTTAGAACCAACACTAGCCACAGCTTCTTTAAATTCGGCACCAAACTCTGGCCTGCCATCAACAGTGACCAACTTCATCAACCCATACCTATAAATCCACTCCTTCTTCAAAAACTCTGCCACATTCTTGGCAGTCAAATTAACCAGAGGCACTGCCTCAACCAAACCAGAAAAATCATCCCTAGAAACAATCAAGTATTTATACCTGCCCTCTTTAATATGGACAGCATCCAGACTAACCCTTACAAAAACAGTTGATTTGCCAGTAGCACGGCCTACCTCTTTAAGTTTCAAGTGACTTCTTCTTTGACATTCTTCACAAGATTGAACCCAACCCTGCACAGCCAACTTCATACCTGGCCACCAAAATCTGTCTGCTACTCTTCAATAAGTCTCCCCGAAGCCTCTTTGACCAAGGTCTTCATGCAAGGACTTCAAAACCAATTCTTGACCCTTCTTCTGAGTCACCACCACTTGAGGATTTGGATGCCTCCTCCTCATCAACAGCCTTCCTGACACATAAAATCCCAGACTCTTCTTCTTGATTGCCAACCAAGTATCATCATCACAACTATCTGGCCTCTCCAAGGTCAACAGATATTCCACCAAAATAAAATAAAACCCAGACTGACCCCAGGTCTCATCTTCAAAATCCAACAAAATAACGTCCAAGGGTACAATTCTGTCATCAAAATCACCAGTATGAACATGAGCTAATTGAGCAGCCCAAACAGGACACCAATCCTTAAATTTTGGAACGTCCTTTTCTTTCCACTGAACCTTGTGAGAATCCAGTTCATTAACAAAAACACCCTTTTCCAAATTTGAGCTTTCCCAAACAACAACTCCATCTTCATCAACAAAAAAATCCTGATCACCAGAATCAAGATCAGATAAAGCCAGTTTAGCCTTTTGGGGGAGGTCAGAAAAATCTTCTGCACCCTTTGTGCTGGCCCTAACCACTGGAACATCTTCATCAAACTCTTCAGCCTCAGAATATTCATCTGTAGGTGGCCTCCTTGATAATCCATCAGGCATAGTAAAAGTTTTACCTGGTTTGTGTACCAGGTCAAAAGAAAAATGTTGAATAAATGCCACCCACCTAGTCATTGGAGCATTTGGAAGACTAGGTGTATTAATCATCTGAACCAAAGACTTTGCATCCACCTGCAGCTCAAAATGCTGCCCCCACAAAACCCTCTGCAGCTTCTTTAAAATTTTAGCTACGCCACACAATTCCAGCTTAGGCTTAGAATACCTAGATTCAACCTCATAAAACACCACAGACTCATATCTTACTGGCCTGACCCTCCCAGTCTTATCCTCCTGAGACAAAACAGCACCAGCAGCAATATAACTTTAGTCCACTTCCAGATAAATTTTTCCAGCACCAACACCATAATCCAACTTGTGAAGAACAATATCTTCACCAACAACCTTTTTCAACTTCTGAAAAGCTTCTTCACACTCTTCAGTCCATTCCCAATCTGCATCTTTTCTGGTCAACCTCCTTAAAGGTGAATCCAACAAAGAAAAATCCTTAATAAAAATCCTGACATATACACATACACCCAAAAATCCCCTGACTTCAGTAGTATTTTTAGGCCTTGGCCATGACTGAATTTTATTAATCTTCTTCTTTGCCATAATCCTTCCCTCTTTACATACCACATGACACAGAATTTCCAAAGCAGGAACACAAAAACAGAATTTTGACCCTGAAATGGTCAAACCAGCCTCTTCAATCCTAAACAACACTCTCTCTAGAGTTATTGCATATTCCCACACAAACCTCCTTATGCCAGGGTTCTCCGCTAACACCTCATTACCATAATCAGTGGATGGTCCTTTAATTCCACCATCATCAATAAAAATACCAGCATGAGTAGGAACCTCATCCTGTAAAATCCAAGCCATCTGTGCTTGATATACCGCCACTGAATTAGTTGCTCCTTGAGGCAACCTAGTGAGCTGAAATCTTCCCAAAGGAGTCTCAAAAGTTGTGAGAGGCCTTGAATCCATATGGAGTTCCCTCTCATCATAACCACCCATAATATCACCCAAACCATAACACACCCTTCCAGCAAAAGCTTCAACAAAATCCTCTGCACTTGGTGGCATCCCAGCGTCCTTGATAGTGACTCTATTCAAGGCTCTAAGATCATGAACCACCCTCAACTTTCCATTCTGCTTTTTTACGCAGAAAACCGGACTTGAGTAGCTCGAAGTTGATTGTTTGCATAACCCAGTCCTGACTCTTTCCCTAACAATTTCCACAAAATCCTCTCTAATAGCGGCTGGAATCGGAATAGGTTTGATTTGCCAAGGTTCATGACAAACCACAGGAATCAAGTAAGTTTCCCCATAAGAGTGCTTCAATACACCCCTTTCCTCCTCAAAAAACGCCACAGCTTTTTCCCTTAGCACAATAACATGCAACAACAACATCTTTTCTTCTTCAGACAACCACCCATCAGGACCAAAATTAACAACTTTCAACCTTTCCACGGTCACCCTAGCCGTCTCTACAAATTCTGCAGGATTCTTCACCAAAGGAGTACAGTACTGATCTCTTGACAAAGGAGGTCTCCTCAAGGGCGGATTCAAGCCCACAGGCATAGGCTCATTGACAGGACTAATCTTCTGCGCTACCTTCTTATACTTTGCCGCTCCATCTTCAACTTGAGGGATCTTCAGGAAATCTTCACCACCAGACCTGGAACAAAAACCAAGGGTTTCCCCATTTCTCACATGTGGGGCCAAGGTAATGTTTTTGAAAGGTGTAGAAGAAACCCTAGTGGTGCACAATTGGGAGGACTTACTTTTACACCCCAATCTCACCACTCCAAAACTTTTCCGCAAATCCACATCTTCATCCTCACTTCCAACTTCCAAATCTTCAAATCTTGATTCATCTTCTGAATCACATCTTCTAAAATTGTGCAGTTTATCCTCATGCTGGAGGCCCAAAGATTGATCTTGATGATCTTCTTTCTTCATAATTTTCTGCAGTTTAACCTCATGCTGGAGGCCCAAAAATAGATCTTGAAGATCTTCACAAAACATTTTGCATCTTCTTTCTTCATTATCTTCAGATTTTTTTCTTGATTTTCATGAATTATCTTGAAATTTTTATCTTCTTTTCTTGAGTTTTCTTCTGACCTACAAGAATAACCAGGGGTTTCCCCAATGCTCACAGGTGTGGCCCAGGTAATGTTTTTGAAAGGTGTAGAAGAAACCCTAGCGGTGCACAATTGGGAGGACTTACTTTTAGACCCCAATCTCACCTCCCCACAACTTTTTGGCATATCTTTCAATAAAGATATATAACCAATCTTCTTCCTTGAACTTGAATTAAAAATAATTAAGAATCTTGAGAGAGAACAGAGACTTGATAAAAAACTTGATGAATACTTGCAGAGAAGAGAAACATTAAAAAGAGAAAGTTGAAAATCCACTTGGTATATCTCCAAGGGAGCTGACCTACTACAACCTGGGATTTCCTCATCTTGGGGAGAGGTTGTAGCACTAGGGTGATCAGCCCTCATTACTCTAAAAAATACAGACTCTCAATAGAGCCTGAGCCACACTCCAAAAAATCAGAGGCAGCACCCACTTCCTTCGTTCTCCTGCAGCAGTCCATGCACTGGCACATTGAAGATAAACCAGGCCTGGTCTCCCAACCATCCTCTCCAGGGGATGACAACCTCATGTGAATTCTCCTTTCATATTCACCAGTCAACTCCAAACTGATTCCCAAATCAAATTGATAACCAATTCTTGCCTGAAAATCCATCAAGAATGGCCCACCCAAAACTGCTTTTATATTACCTTTAGCAATGTAAAAATGAACCTTCCCTGAGGCTCCGCCAACATCTAACTTCACAAACTCTGAAGTTCCGACCAGTTCAGTGACATGGCCACCGATCCCTCTCAAATTCCTACCAATACCAGTTTTGATGGGGAGGCCCAAATGAATTGCCTCAAACAAAGAAATCAGGTTTGTCTGAGAACCTGAATCCACCAATTAACTTGCTTCCCTGCCATTCAGAGTGACATTGACATATCCCAGAGGAGCAGAAAAATGAGTTTCCAACCCCTCACCAAACTTTTCAGCAGAATCACAAATGTATTCTACCTCACCAGAAGAAACTCTTCTCCTGGTCAACAACTTTTTCTGCCTATCAGCCAACCCTGGACTGATAGCATACAATTCCCCATAAGATGGGGAAGCCTGACCCTGATTCATCCTTTCTAGGACAGAGTCCATAACATTAACTTGACCAGACACTACTGGCCTCTCAAAGTGAGCTCTTTGCTTCACCACCTTGGTCCTAGAAGATTCTTGAGGACCAGCACCACCAACAGGTTTACCATTAACAGGAGCCAAACCAGATCCCTCACCAGAACCTCTAACTCCAGCAGGCTTTGGCAATGAAGCCAAAGGGACGTCCTCCTCAGAGTCAGAATCCACCTCCATTGGAATTGGCTCACCATTCATGTTCAATGTACCAAAACTAGGGGGGCCCATGTCAGCCATATCATTCTGCATCTTGTACAGCTCCTCTTTGCTGTACCTCTTCCTAGCTGCACTCAGCTTAGGATCCAACTTTGAAGCATTTGGCTTTGGTTGGGCCTGAGAGCTGCTCTTAGGCCTTCCCACCTTTCCTGCTTCCACATCATAAACACCAGCCAAGCATTCACCACTTGACTGTCCACCACAAGAATACAACTCCAAACCACCAAAGGAAGTAGAAAAAGAGACCTTATTGACCTCCTTCCCCTTTCCCTTGCCATCCTCATTCTCCTTACCAGAAGACTTCCCTTGATCAGGAATCTCCTCAAACCTTGGCCTCCTTTGATTGAGACCTCCTCTTCTCCTGACCAAATCAACAGGAGCCTGCCCCTCACTGGGCTTAACAAAAGAACCATCAGGGAACTTGAAAACCCTGCCATCAAATTCCACCTTTCCTTCAGACACATCCCTGTTCAATTCCCAACAATCATTAGACCTGTGCCCCCTCCTTCTGCAATAAGAGCAGACCCAAGGATCACTCCTACCAGCCCTCCTATCAAAATATTTATGCTGAGAAGGTGCCTTATTGACCTTCTTGGCCTCCTGAACAAAAATATGCAGCTGCTTTGTAAGATCAGCCAACTGCTCCACCATTGGGTCCCTCTCCTGTTTGGGAACCTGCACCAAATTCTTTTCCTCCTTCTTTTCCCTAACTTCCTCTTCAGCCAAAGCCTCACTGACTTTGCTGACATACTTGGCACACCCCTCCTGATAGGTGTCCACAGCCAATAACTTCAAATGGGCCTCAACAACCTCCTTCACCTTATCCAAGGCAGGCAACTTCTGTTCCCCATTAGAAAGAGTCTTCATCAAGTCCTTCCTTAACAGCTCCTTCAACACATCCATCCTGACATATCTAGCCTGGGCAGACCAAAAAACATCCTTGGCAGCATTTTCATGTGCCAGCTCCTCCACTTCCACCAAATATTCCACCACAGGATCAAACTGTAGCAGAAACTTCCTGTAACTATGTAAGTTACCAACACCACCATAAGATTGCCATTCACTGACAACCTTGTTCAGATCCACCATAGTGAACCTGACACCCAATCTATCCACCATCTCCCTACACAACAATTTCCAATCCCTCTTCTTGTAGCCAGACATGGCCACAATCTCCTTCTCCACTGACCTATCACCAATGAAGAAGATAATCTGCTTCACCATGTCCAGGTAGGAAGCACCATCCACTCCAGCAGCAGTTTCATACTTCTCTAGAAACCACTTGACATCCTCCCCATTAAACTTGGTACCATCCCAAGTTTTAATCCTCACACAGTCCGTAACCATCACAGAAGGTGGACCATCTCCCCCACTGACAGTCACCACAGGAATAGCAGAACCAGAAGCCATTCTTCCAGTCCAAAACACCAAAAAGAGCCAATCAAAGAAAACAGAGATTCCAAGGAACTAGCAAGTTCTACCCCACTTTGGGCGCCAGAAATGTAGACAATCCTATAGTACTAGCTATAGGCCTTGACCAAGGGAGTTGGAGAAAAATCAGAGAGAAAATCCCCTGTCCCTTTAGAAAAATAGAGTGAGATTTACTTGCTAAAGTAAGTTGGTTCCTGTTTTGCTAAAGCTCCTTTTCAACACACTTGACTGCTTTATGAGCCAAGAAAGTAGTCCGCAGATAGACTACTAGACCAAAGAACTGAAATGTAGAACAAAGTCCACACCAGAGACAGCAAAGATACTTGATGTAGGCTGCAAATCCACACCAGAGACAGAAATAATACTTGCTATAGCTTGCAAGACTATAAGAGAGAAAACAGTTGCCAAAGTTAAGTTAAATGAAGAACTCACTTGCAACAAACACAGCCAATTGTGGCCAGAAAACAGTGAAAACTGAGTGAGGAACAATGATATCACCTCCGGATGGTTGTATGATGATTAAGGTTGCCCCAAACTGTCTTATTCACTATGTACACACAGACCACTATCTAAGAGCCCATGCGCACCCACCAATCTGGTGCCTGTACCGGCCAAATTGCATAAAAAACCCTCCTGAAGCGCTCCCCAACCTCCTAAAACAGAGGTGGATGGGCCGCCCGACGTCGGAGATGCCGCCTGAAGCGGCCCGGCCTCCCTGAAGCCAGAAAACCAATAAAAACAACTAATCTACTTAGAAAAATTAGCTACAACTACTAAAACCTTTAAAACACGGAATTTCACTATAACAACATTGAGACATGAAATATAGAGAAAAATTAGCTCTATCCAATGTTACTAAGCACTTAAACTTAAGACTTAAGGTTAGCCCATAAAAGACAAAAAACAATTAAACAGCAATCTTTTATATATGAAAAATAAGGAAATGACCCCTTAAAACTCAGAATATGAAAAATGTCTTCAAGACATAAAATATAGAGAAAACCCAGGGCTATCCAATGATAGTACCCACATACTCACAGACCCAATATCCACAGAATAAAACCAGAAAAATACTCAATTCCTTAACATATGTCAATTAAGACATGCACAAACAGCACCAAATCACACAACAAAGGCCCCTGCCAATGTTGGAAGACCACAACAGAATTTACACCATATACTGTAAGATTTTGAGAAAAAGAATGACTAAAAAGGAGTACATATATGACATAAGAAATAAATAAACTGGTACGTCAACAAGGGCATCAAATTTATTAGCAATAAAGTTTGAGTTCCTTGGACTGTCACAATTAATTACACAATAATTAATTAATTATATTACTTTCACAGGATTCTTGATCTCTCACTGAGATAATATATTTGTTTTAAAGTTTTTTTATTATAATTTTATTATTAAATTCTATTCCCATTGACTTATACCATTGAGCACGGTGTTAGGGAGTAAAATTGTAAGGGACATTTTATTTACACTAATTAATTATATTACTTATTGTACTTAATTAGTTAATTGTAAGTAATACTTAAGTAGATAATTAATTATTAGTAAGAAGAAGGGGTGTGGCTTCAACTCAGTAAAATAATTAATTATTTTACCGGTTAAGTCTAGTAGCCTGGCTGACAATATCCACCAAAAATACTATAAGTCACTAAATCAAGTAAAACATTAAGAAAACAGTAAAATATGATAAAAAATCATTGTGAAATAAAAGATAGAGAAAAATCTGGGCTATCCAATGATAATAATCATTTTCCAAAATTCCAAATATCCAGCCTTATAATCCAGAAATTTGCTACTAATCTTCAAAAATTAACCTAAGTGGCATACCCAGATGTGGAATGCCACAACGTTTTATACTAAATTAATTAATTACACTATTTTTATGTGTTGAAATAAGTTCCTTTTTATGTTTCACTTAAAATTGGTTTCCTTAAAAGAGTTATCAGACATGTTTTAAATTAAAATAATTGTTTTATTGCATCTCAAACTTATTTAATTACCTCCTAATTTTATTGTGAATGTTTGGAATTAATTTGGGGAATTTTAGGATCTTACTCATGTGTGTTAGCTAATTGTTTCACGGGTTCCCTTGCACTTAATCAAATTTTGTTACATAAGTATTTTTATTTTATTTTTTATTTTATATAAATTACTGTGGCGCTTCAGAGGGCCCCTTGCCTATATAAGGGCCTTGGGTAACCCCCTGTAGCCTCATCACTTATTTACTCACACTATTACATATTTCAAATATATATAAACTTTTTATTTATTAATTTTTATTAGGATTACAATTCTACTTTTAATATTAATCAAGTATTTAAAGGTTGCCTTAAGTTTATTAGTAATAAATATTGTTAGCCACAAAGAAACTTTGAGTTACTTAAAATAAATATTTTATTAATAAATTAAACCTCTCCTTTGTGTCTTTCCTCATAAAAGTGTTGTTGCATTTCCTTTTCCTTTTTCTTATTCTCTTAAATTTATAAATTTCTAGTTATTACTTTTCCCTTTAATATTCCCTTATTCCTATTTCCCACTATTCTTCTCTATTTTCATCTCCTTCCTATAGACAACCAGCCAACAATATTCAACAATCAGACCTAATTCAACACATATTTGTCAGTTAAAGCTACTCTCTCAATGGCCAATGGAGAAAATCTAACAGCCCTTAGAAAAGGCAAAGCTATGGTTTTATCTCCTTTAGGTCACACTTTTTATATTGAAAATGCCCTTTATGCACCATCAGTAAAAGCAAATCTTATCTCTTTAATGGACATCTTATCAGAAAACTGGAGTTTGTCAAATGAAAATGGAAAGTTTGAAATTAAAAACCAAAAAAAACTCTTCTAGAATGTTCTTCCAACGTCTGAATCCTAACCTTTCATCTAAAAGGGAACTCCCTCTACAAAATTGTTGGTAGTATTAATTCAGAGGACAAAAAACTAAAAATACCGCATCATAATTATGGTCATCCAAGCAAGAAAATCATGAAGAAAATTTTCCTAGTTTTGAATTTTCTGCATTTAATTTTTAAAACTTGCACTCTTGCTAAAGCTCATGTGCTACCATTCTTGGGTACCTTTCTTGCTCCTGAATATCCACTGGATGATATCCATATGGACCTCTGTGGACCAACCACTCCTGAAGCTAAAGGCAAGAAATTCTATTTCTTTCAAATTGTTGATGGAAATACTAGATACAGGCATGTACAACTTCTCCAACTCAAGTCTGAAACCATTGAAAAATAAAAATAATATGAAGCACTTGTTGAAAATCAACTTGAGTAAAGAATCGAATGTATTGTTTCCAATAATGGTGGAGAGTTTGTTAACACTCTAATGACCAACCACCTTATAAATAAAGGTATTGTACATCTTCCCACCACTCCTTACACCCCAAAACAGAACCCAATTTCCAAAAGAGGAAATCATTCTATTGTTGAAAAGGCAAAATGCTTATTAATTGAGTCTGTATTAGACTCTCAGTGGTGGGAAGAAGCTTTTAACACAGCCAATTTTGTGCTTAATATCTTACCTTTGAGTGCACGCAAAAATAATAAAACCCCCTGGTACCTATGGTAGAGAAACACTCAAATTCCAACAAAACTGGATCCTTTTGGTTCTGATGTTGTATTTCACCTCCAAAAACATAAAAGATTCAGTAAATTTGAAAGAAGTGGTGAAGAAGGTATATTCTTGGGTTACTGTGATGGAAATGTCAATTATGGAATATATTCACTACCTTCAAATTCTATTATTTTAACTCATGATGTAAACTTTCTCAATACCTTTAATTTATCACAACAAATTTCTAATAATAATTCAATAGACTCTCTTCAGTTTCCTTAACTCCCAACTATTTTAACCCCAAGATTTAACAATCTTACAAATCAAGTAGAGGAGAAATCATCTTAAAATCACGCAACTACTTAAAATGATGAACAGATCAGGGAGCTTTATAATGAGATCCCTATACCTCCACCTCTCAATCACTATGACTATATTCCACGTGAAACCAGACTGTCAAAAGAAATATCATCCAAAATCAATCAATCTAACATTTTAACATCCAAACAACAAGCTAATGTTGAATGTATGATCACTACTCCCTTTGAAACTCCTCAAAATTATTATTAAGCAGTCAATTTACCAGAAAGTGACTAATTGCTGAAAGACATCAACACTGAACTAGAAAGCATTAATGGACATGGTGTATGGGTGGAATCTCCACTTCTGAGCAGTAAACATCTCATAGGTTAAACATGGACTTTTAAAAAGAAAACAGACTCTAAAGGAAACATCAGCAAGTATAAAGCAAGACGTTGAGCTCATATATTTTCTCAAATTGAGGAAATAGAGTACATTGAAATGTATTCCCCAACTGGTCAACTTGCTACAGTTCAATTCATACTAGGGGTTTCTGCGTACAAAGACTGGGAATTATGTCAAATGGATGTCAAATAAGCTTTTCTTCATGGAAGTCTTGATAAAGATATTTATCTATGCTATCCTCAGGGCTATGTTCCTAAGAATGAACATCAGTGTCTATAACCTCTAGAAGTCTCTCTATTTCTTGAAACAGAGTCCCCATTTCTGGTATCAAAAATTAGTGACCTTCTTCAACAGTATTAATTTTAAAGCTAGCATTTCTGATCCATGTTTATTCTTAAACAATGATCCTGATATTCCATGCTATGTTTTTATACTAGTTGAAAGTCTCATCTTTGGTGTAATCAACATAGACCCTTTTAAGCACAAAAAATCTAAAACTTTTTATGTTGATGATCAAGGTGAATTAAACTGGGTGCTAGGGATGAAAGTCATTAGAAACTGGAGCTCTCAAAAAATCACACTTACTCAACAGCTCTAAATTTTAAAATTGCTCAATTAATTTAATTACTCTGAATGTAGAACTTTTTTCACTCCACTTCTTCCCAATTCACAATTCTCATCAAATAGTGATACAAAACTGACAAAATTATTCAATTATTGATGAGCTATAGGGCCCCTTAATTACTTGAATTTAGTACCTGACCTGAATTATCTTTTTCAGCAAGCTCACTAGCTCAACATCTCAATTAACCCATGTATCAACAGCTTATTACATTTTGTCACCTATAACAATATCTACAACTCACCAAAGATTATGGTATCACACTTGGGAATGTACTGAACTGAAAAGTAAATTGCATAACTGGATTTTCTGATTCCAAATACAAAAAATCAATTGACTCAAAATCCACCTCTGGCTCACTTTTTCTCCACTTAGGCCTGCTTAGCTGGCAATCATGTAATCAACAATCAGTTGCACATTCTACCACTGAATCAGAATACTATTCAATGACAGAGTGTGGACAAGATATACTTTGGTGTAAGGAAATATTAAATGATTTTTTGTTAAAATTACATTCAACACAAATCAACAGAGATAATCAAGGTGCTATCAACCTAGTCTTGAATCCTCTCTATCAACATAGAACTAGGCATATCAACACTAAAGTTTTCTGGTTACGTGAACGTTTAATACTCAACAATTAATGATCAAATATATTCTTACCAGCAATATGACTTCTGATATTCTGACAAAACCACTTAATTGAGCCAGGCATCATGAATTTCTGTCTCACTTAAATTTATACCCATTTCTGCCTTGAGCATGTGTGGGTGTCAATATTATAGCATTAACTACCAATACTTATCTACATATTGTTATGATTGCCTATAGTTTATACTACACAACTAATACTTAGAGCACTAACTCATAGCAACCCTACTTATTAGCAATATACTACTTACACATTTAAACCTAACCTATATTTTTACCCTAATAGCACTATTCTAATATTTAAAAGTGCTCTCTGACCATTGAGTAAGCATTCACTCTTGTTTTCCCTTTTATTTTTATTTTATTTATTTATTTCTGTTCACTATTGTTGCTCAACTTCTTTTCACTCTTAGCCTCTTTTCTTACTTTCACATGCCTATTTTCCTCGCTTGTCCATCTCTATCCTCCCTCCTCCACTATTCTCCACTGTCAATCTTTGTCCTTAAGTCACTAACACAATCTATTGATTGTTATCAACTGAGGCTAAAAAGTAAAAGGTGGTCTAGGAAGCAGCAGAAAAAGTGGCATTACACTGCAAAGAAAAATGGCACCTGCTATCAGGAGCCTTTCCCTATATTCAGTTTTTATCTAATAGTAAATTTGATTTGATTTTGCGCCAGCTAGTGTTCTCATTGTTCAGTGCGCATTATTTCCAGAAGAATTACAGCTGAGCTGAAATTGAGTTAAGTCAATGATAGGGATTGGAACCTGCTATAAGGTGCCCATGTTTTTTTTCTGGTTTTAAAATCAGAAAAAAAGGTGGTTCTATTAAGGCCTCCCTTATATTAATATGATTGGTAAAGCATTTCACTACAGGACTAGCAACAAAAAATATTTGCTAAGGGTTCTGCCTCTTCCACTTACTGAATCCACTCACCTGAATTACAGCTTTAAAAACTTGGCTTTCATTTACAATATCTACTACTCAAAGCCCCATATTCAAATTGAACACAAGGGAAAAAAATAATATTGTTTCTGCTCTTATCCATGCAATGTGTTGCTTTATAATGACACTTTGCATCAAGTAAGATATTCATGATGGGGATATCCAGCACAATTTCGAGATATTTTAGGGAGGGACATAAGGTCAGGAAAATAAATGTAAGAAAAGTAAGTGTGAGAAAAGTAAGTGTAAGAAAAATCATTTGTGACCATGAGTATTTTTTTTTCAAAAAACTAATTGTAAAAAAACAGAAAAAAACAAAAAATGAAATAAAAAGGTGAGAAGTAAGGATGCAGGGTAATTATTAGTATTTTTGTCAAGGGGTCCTTTTGGTCTAGAAGTTTTATTCAAGGTTATACATGGATTTTTAAGGTTTTAATGGACTCTCAAAAGTAAGGTACGTATTTCTTAATCAATTTGATTGTTTTACTCAAATAATAAGAGGTAGTGTTAAATATTAATATATTTTATAGATTAGAAATATGTTGATGTAAATACTAATGTTATAAAGTATAGAAATAATTATTGATTTGTTGTAAATGTAATAAGTAAGTCAGTAAGGAATGTTCTGAATAGCACAAAAGTGAGGACCTTTTATAGGCAAAACATGAGGGAATAAAAGACACGGAGTTTACACCATCTACTGTAAGAATGTGAGAAAGAAGATGACTAAAAGGAGTATATATATGACATAAGAAATCAATTTAATTGGTACGTCAACAAGGGCATCAATTTTATTAGTAATAAGGTATGAGTTCCTTGGACTGTCACAATTAATTACATCACAATTAAACTAATTATATTGGTTTCACAGAATTCCAGATCTCTCAATGAAGTAATATAATAATCTTAAGGTTTTTTTATTATAATTTTATTATTAATTTTTATTCCCAATCAACTATACTATTGAGCACAGTGTTAGGGAGTAAAAATGTATGGGACATTTATTTAAATTAATAATTTATACTACTTAATATACTTAACTGGTTAGTTGTAAGTAATAAATAAGTAAGTAATTGATTATTAGTAAGAAGAAGGGGCGTGGCTTCATCTCAGTAAAATAATTAATTATTTTACCTGGTAAGTCTAGTAGCCTGGCTGACAATTTTGGTTTGGGCACAGACTTGGGCACCACTATCAATTCAATTTTTTTTTGAACTGCAAACTCTGTACTACCTTCTGTATTTCTATCAAAATCAGGTAATCAAGTGGAAAATTTTGCAGCAGAGCTTCAGTTATTGATAGATTTTTTTCACTATCTGATTCCTTAGAGGTTAGAGCTAGGTTATGATTACTTTTTTTTATCTTGGAAGTTAGAATTATCACTCTGGTAGCTAGGTAAGATTAAATGTCTGTATGAGACTAAAAAATGAAAGACAGTCTCTGAAACTTCCAAAAAGGTGGTTGCTTTAAAGCCTCCTTAAATAATCATCATTCACCAAGCACCAAGTAATATATCCCTGATGGGGATATCCAACACAAGTTGGGGATATTGTTGGGAGGGACATAAGGATAGAAAAATATGTGAGAAAAATAAGTGTAAGAAAAATATCTTGAAACCATGGGAAATTTTGTATTTTATATTTTATTTTTCCTCAAAAAAAGATTTTAATTTCATTTTAAAATTTTTCCTGTTTTTTTGCGATTTTTTTAGAAAAAAAATTCTCATGATTGCAATTGATTTTTTTACACTTACTTTTCTTAGAATTATTTTTCAGGCGCTTAATTCTCTTACATTTATCTTTCTTGCCTTATATCCCTTACTAAAATATCCTCAACTCAGACTAAATATCCCCCTAAAGGGATATCTTACTTTATGAGTAGTGTTTGCAACCATGAGAATTTTTTTTTTCAAAAAAAAATTGTAAAAAAACAGAAATAAAATAAAAAATGAGAAAAATATTTTTTTTGAGAAATAAAAATCATTTCTTTTGAGAAAAAATTAAAAAACAAAATTTTCCATTGATGCAGATATTTATCTTTAACTTATTTTTCTCAAATATTTTTCTTGCACATATTTTACTATTGTTATGTCCCTTCCGACAATATCCCTTAGCCAGGCTAAATATTTTCATCAGGGATATCTTACTTGGTGCATAGTGTTTGCTCATCAGCCTGTGCAAAGACAGAAAACTTCATTGTCATTATAATTTTGAGATTTGAAGCTCTGCTGAAAAGTTGATCACTTAGTTACCAAAATTTGATGGAAATCTGGGAGGTATTATACAAGTTTCAGTTTAAAAAAATTGAATTGATAGTGGTGTGCAAGTCTGTTTCCAAACCAAAATATGAAAAATTACCCATTTTTCTTACTGCTCACCAATAAAAAATCATTTTATAGAGAAAAAAAAAACAAAATTTCCCATGATTGAAAGATTTTTTTCTTACAATTTTTTTCCCACATATTTTTTGGCTCATATTTTCCTTAAAAATATTTTTTTGCACATATTTTTCTTACACATATTTTTCTATCCTTATGTCTCTCCCTACAATATCCCCTGCTTGCTCTGAATATCCACATAAGGAATATTTTACTTGTTGTGCAGTGTGAGAATTTCATCTTGTTTGCATGCAAATAATAGAAATAAATACAATAGATAGCTATTATCTATTACCACAAGTGACTAAAAGATGTTTTATGCTACATGCTGTGGCAGTCTAAAATTTAGTAGAGTACTAAAGCTTATGATAAAAGGATTTTTGGGAGATGATTATTGAGATTTGAAAAGCCAATATAATTTTAAAATGGTTATATTTAAAAGAATGAGTATAAAAAGTGGTTTAAAAGGTGTTAATTTTATGATTCAAGATTAAATGAATAATTAATGGACAGGAAATGCAAGTATAGATCTAAAAGTTCATTTAAATTAAATTAAGGAATCTCAAGAACCTTTGGAAATTTTTGTGGATTTTTAACAATTTTTCTACAATTTTTAATAATATTATAAAGTATTTTTTTGGTTATTTTTGATTTTTCATAATTTACATATCTTTGATAATTTTTTGCTAGATGAAGAGGGCTGTGAAGACTACTAAAATTAAAATAGACTATAAAGGAGAAGTAGCTCTATCATCTATAATGTTTCTAAATTTTTTTGGTAGTATTTTAAGGTTCTAATTGAGTCCAGAAGTCTGTACAAGATTGAGAATGGTCTGGATGAGCTCCATACACACTCCAGTGATCTCCAGACAAGCTCCGTACAAGCTCCTGGATACTCTGGTTAGGAAAAATAGGGCACGTGACATATTATGCATATAAAGCTTTTAGACTCAAAATGAGAAATCATCAATCTAAAAAAGAACAACTTAATCACCAACCACAACAATGCATATTCTTGACAATCATTATTATTTTGCTTAATAATTTATAAAATTGTAATACCCTTATAAATATAACTTCACTCATCATAATATATATTAACTTATAGGATACCATTTTAAAGGTGTCATAATCAGTTATATGAATATAACAACTAAATCATATAAAAATAAGGGCTTCAAAAAATTATATTATTCAATCATTTATATAACTTATCTAAATACAGCTTCACTGTTGTGTTTCTCACCCTCAATATTAAGAAAACTGTTTCAAAATCTCAAAACCATTAATAAAAATTAGTTTATTGCTCATTTCATATCAAGTAGAGGATATAGATTAGTTAATTGTGAACTCTTTATTTACTTCAAGGGACAGGGTTTTCTTTTCTTTATCAAACTACATTTGATTCTGCTTACGGAAAGGAAACTGTAAGAGTCTTTATACATTGGTGGCACCCAAAGTGGGTTTCTAATTCTGTAGCCTTTAATCTATGTTACTTAGTTTCTGGACTTTCTTAGCCTGAAAGTGGGTTATTTAATGAATGCTTATATACTTTTTAATGGTAAGACAGTCCAAAGATTAGTAGGGCACTCAGGTTTATTATAAAGAATTTTGGGAGACAGATATTAAGATTGGAAAAGCCCGTCGTATTTTAAATTTTTACTTAAAAGAAAATTGAGTATTAAAAAGTGGCTAAAAAGCATTAATTGTATAGGTCAAGATTTAATCAATAATTACTGGACAGAAAATGCAAGTATAGGTTTAAATGTGCATGGAAATTAAATTCAGGAGTCTCAAGAACCTTTGGGAGTTTTAATGAAATTTTTATTATTTTTCTACTATTTTTAATAATTTTATAAAGTATTTTTGGTTATTTTTGATTTTTCTTAATTTGCTTAACTTTGATAATGTCTTACTAGATGAATAAGGCTTGGTAGGCTAAAAAAATTTGAATTGAATATAAAGGAGAAGTACTCATATCATCTATATCTTTTCTAGATTTTTTATTAGTATTTTAAGGCTCTAATTGAGTCCAGAAGTCTGTATGAGCTCCAGAATGGTCTGGATGAGCTCCATTCAAATTCCGGTGATCTCCAGACAAGCTCCGTACAAGCTCCAGGATACTCTGGTTCAGAAAAGTAGGGCACATTGTGGTCTTCCAACATTGGCAGAGGCCTTTGTTGAGCTGTTTGGTGCTGTTTGTGTGTCTTAATTGACAGTGGTCAAAGGATTAGGTGTTATTTTAGTTTTATTTGGTGAATTTTGGGACTATGGGTATGTGGGTACTACCATTAGATAGCCCTAGTTTCTCTCTATATTTGATGTTTTGTAGATATTTTTCATATTCCAAGTTTTAAGGGGTCATTTCCTCATTTTTCATTTCTAAAAGATAGCTGTTTAATTTTGTTTTTTATGTTTTACAAGCTAACCTTAATTCTTAGGGTTAAGTGCTTAGTACCATTAAGTAGAGCTAATTTGGCTCTACATTTCATGTCTCAATGTTGTCATAGCTTAATTTTGTGTTTTAAGGGTTTTAGTAGTTGTGGTGGATTTTTCTAAGTATTTTGGGATTTATTTGATGTTTTTGGTGGTTTTTGGGCTTCAGGGAGGTACACTCACCTCAGTTATAGAAGGATGGGGAGAGTTTCTAGAGGGTTTTTATTTGATTTGGCTGTCAAAAGCGCCAAAATTAGTTGCTGTGCATGGATTTTTAGATGGGTGGTCTGTGTGTACATACAGAAGAGACAGTTTGGGGGAACTTCAATTATCATACAACCATCTGGTAGTTATATCATTGTTTCTCACTCAGTTTTCACTGTTTTTTGGCCACAATTAGTTGTGTTTGTTGCAAGGTTAGTTCATCATTTAACTTAACTTTGGCAACTGATTTCTCTGTTGTAGCTTTGCAACCTACATCAAGTATTTTTGCTGTGTTTGTGCAACAAGTGCACTGTGTCATTGGTTTCTGGTGTGGATTTCTCTGCATTTCAGGTTTTCTGGCTCTTTGGTTCTCAGTGGTCTGCTATTGGCTACTGTCTTGATTTTTAAAGCAGTCAAGGAGTTGTTTGGAAGGGGTAATTGTTACAGTCCATATTTTGCTGCAGAAAATTAATCTCACCTAGTTTTTCTCAAAGGGACAGGGGTTTTCTCTCCATTTTTACTCCAACTTCCTTGGTTAAGGCCTATAGCTAGTACTATAGGATTGTCTACAACTTGACATACTATGCGTTTAAATCCTGTAGACTTGAAATTAGACATCATCTAACAACTTGTATCTTAACAATCATCATAGAATATAGATCATATAAAAACCAACCACAACCACAAATATTATAACAATTATTCATTATTATCATATAAAATTATGAAATTGTTATACCCTTATAAATTTTACACTTTCACTTAACAATATATTTAATTCACTCATCATCATTAATATTACCTTATTATAAAGGTCTCATCACTAGGGATCAGAATTTAACAATTAAATCTTATAAAAATAAAAGCTTTATAAAAATATATTTTTCAATCATTTAAATAACTTTTCTAAATACAGATTCACTGTTGTGTTTATCAACCTCATTATAAAGAATACTGATTCTACATCTCAACAATTTTAAAAAAAATTGTTTATTGGTCATTTCTTATCAAGTAGAGGTTATAACTTAGTTGATTTTGAACTCTTTATTTACTTAAAGGGACAGGGTTTCTTTGGTTTATCCAACTCCCTTGGATTCTGCTTACAGAAAGGCAACTGGAGGAGTCTTTCTACATTGGTGGCACCTAATGTGGGGTTTGGATTCTCTAGCTTTTAACCAAAATTACTTGATATCTGGACTAACTTAGCCTGAAAGAGTCTTTTCTAACAAACTCTTATAATATTTCAATGGTTTAATTTTAATATTTTTAGGATGTCTTTTGCTATTGGATCTGGTGTTTTGGCTGCTAGTGTACCTATTAGGGCATCAGTAAAGATTGTATCTATGGATGGGACTAAGTTTTCTAGTGATTATTTAGAGGGATTTTTATATAGGTATGAAACTGCTTCTGGATTGGATGGAGCTTTATCTATGAATATTCTGAAGCAGATTAGGTTTTTTATGGGAGACAGAGAGGTGGAAGAAGATTTTATTGATATGGATGGCTACAAAGGTCAAAATTGGAAGAAGCTGAATATGGAAATGGAAATAAGATATCCAAAGGTTTATTCATTGGAGAATCTAAATGATATAGCTAGGAAATGGTAATCAAAAGGTGGTGTCAACTCTCATTGTCAGTATCAACAGTTTGTGGTCAAATTCCAGGTGGTTATGGATTATTTGTTGGGTTATAAAATTTTATATCATGATAATGTATCATAGTATGTAAAGAAGTAGGCAATGGAGCTAGGAATACGGCTAATGGATCTGGAATAGTGAAAGCAGCAGTTGAAGATGAAGATGTTATAATGAGGGTTGATGATGGCAATGTGGTTCCCAAGATGTGCCCAGGGCCATGGATGTTAAAAATAAAGTTTAGTATGAAAGACCAGTAGAGGCTGGTCAAGATAATGCATTGGCTAATGTTTTTCCTGCACTAATAGAGGGTGCAGATGCATTTAAAGATGAGGTGAAGAGCTTGGATTCACCTAAAATTTGGGAGAAGGTATTTTTTTTTTATCTTTTGGTAGTACAAATTCTAGCAATTGGTTTCTGTGAGTTATGGAATAGGTGGAAAAGCCCTTATGGCAAAATTATAGATTTTAACCAAGAGATCTTAAGAATTTTATTCCTAAAAAATAAGGATAAACTACTTTTAAATAAGCTGATATTTCTTTATCCTTTATTTTGATTATTTTAGATTATTTAATTTCCTTCAAGAATTTATTGAGACCCTCATTTTTGGGGTAGTGAGAACTAATAACTCCAATGTTTAAATCTCTCCTCAAAAAGAGATCTTGGATTGAAATAGGTTAGTTCACTTGGAGATAATTCAAGTGGATTCTCAATTAGTTTCTTTTGATATTTAATTTTAATGTCATTATGTGTTGGATTTTTCTATATGTTTATTATCTATATAAAACTATTCTATAAAATATAAAAATGGTTCAAAGGGAAAGATGGGATATATTATGTTGGATAAAAATTGGAAAGGGAATTTGGTTATAAATGGTGATATTAGTGGTGGATTATTTTATGGCCTCCAGAATGAGGTTAAACTGCACAATATGGGCCTCCAGCAAGAGGATAAACTGCAATTATCTAATCAAAATCAACAAAAAAATCTTAGTATAATTAATTCACAAAAAAATATTATTTGTGATGATTCTATTTCTTTCCTCCAGCAAGAGTTAAACTACCAAATTTATTTACTGGTGATTTTGTGATAAAAAATGAAAGGGAAAAAGGTTTTGGAAAATTCTATGATAAATAAGACAAAGGGAAAGGGGGTTGTAGTGATTAAAATGGAAATATTGTAAATAAAAATTATGTTTCAACTTACTCTATTTCTGGTTCTGGCTCTGAAGCTGAATAAAATTATTATTACAAATTATATATTGGCAAAACTATAATGGATAAAACATCTCAAGTAAAGTGGAAATTGGAGCGGCAAAATATAAAAAGGTTCCAAATAAAATAAGGCTGGTTAAAAAACCTTTTCCAGCTGAATTAAATCTTCCTTTGAGAAGACCAAATCTATCAAGAGATCCATATGACTGTCCTTTAGTCAAGAATCTGCCTGAATTTCCTAAAACTTCTAGTATCACTGTCAAGAGATTAGAGGTTGTAAATTTTGGACATGAAGGATGGCTGTCAGGTGAGGAAAAAAGGTTGTTGCTGGATGTAATGATTAAGAGGGAGAAGGCCATTGCATTTGTAGAATAGGGGAGAGGTTTGTTTGAGCATCCTTATGGGGAGCCCTACAAGATTACAGTTGTTTGTCATGAACCATGGCAACAGAATCCAATTCCAATACCTGCTTCTTTGAAAGAGAATTATATTTAAGTCATTAGAGAAATAATTCCACCTGGATTATACGAAAAATAATCATCTAGTTATTCAAGTCCAGTGTTCTGTATTACAAAACTTAATGGCAAGCTTATTGTAGTTAATGATTTAAAAGAACTAAATAGGGTTACAATAAAAGATGCAGGAATACCACATAGCATGGAAGGGTTTTTGGAGATGTTTACAGGGAGAGAGTGTTATGGTTTAGGAGATATAATGAGGGTATATGATGAAATATAATTTCATTTAAATTCTAGACCTCTTACAACATTTGATACACCACTTGTACAATTACAGCTAACAAGATTACCTCAAGGAGCAAAAATCTCAGTTGCTGTATATCAAGATCAGATGTCTTGGACTCTACAAGATAAAATTCAACAATTTGCTTGTATATTTATTGATTCACTACACAATATAGGGGGTGGACGTGCTAGAAAGTCCTCAACCTAAACTCAGATGGAACTCAGACTGAACTCATACTGAACTCATAATGAGCTCTACTTGAACACCCACCTAAAACTGTTCTTCTGAGCAGTGTTCATCCCTGATTTTATGGTTCCTTTATAAATAGCTCAATGTGTGTTCAATCTGTGGTGAGTTTGAGTCCAAGGTTTTGGACTCGCTAGCAAGTCTGCCCCCTATATTATGTGGTGATTATTGTGGAATAAAAGGAACTTCAACAGATTATGTTAATGAAGTACTGAAGAAGAATCCAGGGATAAGAAAATTTATCTGGGAAGACGCTGTTATTTTAGAGATGATTTTTTTTAGGATTGAAGAGGCTGTTTTAACAATTTGAGGTTCCAAATATTCTTTTTGTGTGCCAGATTTGGAAATCTTGGTCATGTGGTATATAGAGAGGGTAGGATTATGTCAAAGAAGAAAGTAAATAAAATTCAGTCCTGGCCAAGACCCAAGAATATGACCAAATTCATAGGGTTTTTAGGTGTATGTGTTTATGTTAGAATTTTTATCAAGGAATTTTCTTCATTGGCTGCTCCTTTTAGGCAGTTGACTAGGAAAGATTCTGATTGGGAGTGGGATGAAGAGTGTGAAAGGGCAATTACCAGGTTAAAAAATAGTTGGGGAAGATGTTATCCTGCATAAGTTAAATTATGGGAAAGATTCAGGCCAGATTTATTTAGCAGTGGATTCAAGTCAAATTTCTGCTAGGGTGGTTCTGTCACAAATGGATAAAGCTGGCTATATCAGACCAGTAAGGTATGAATCTGTGTTTTTTAATGAGGTGGAATCAAGATATTCTCAACCAAAATTGGAACTTTGTGGTGTGGCAAGAATATTTAAGGAACTTCAAAACATTTTGTGGGGACAACACTTTGAATTGCAAGTTGATGCTAAATCTTTGATTCAAATGATCAATTCTCCAAGTTTAATGAATGTGCCCATGACTAGATGGGTAGCCTTTATTCAGAATTTTTTTTTTAATTTAGTTCACAATCCTGGAAAGACATTTACTATTCCAGATGGATTATCAATAAGACCACCTACTGAGGAGGATTCTGACTCAGAAGAATTTGATGAAGATATAACTGTGATTAAAGCTAGCACAAAAGGTGCTGAAGACTTCCCTAACCTCCCCCATGAGGTTAAACTGGAAGAATTAATATGTGAGGATAGAGATGATGATTACTTCCACCATGAGGATAAACTGTAAACTAGTAAAAATATGGTTAATTATGTGATTGGGGAGTATGATAATTATGTAGATAAATTGTTTAAAAAAAGAGGCTGGAGATGTTGTGTATATGGATGAGGATGGTGAAATAGTGTGGGATAGTTAAAATTTGGTGAATGGTGTATATTTTTCGAATTAGAAAGTTTGGTTAAAGAGAGGTTGTGTTTTAATAAAATTTTGGTTAAAAGGAGGTTTGACAAAGATGATGATGATGATGCTGAAAAGGGTAAAAAAGAGAAAGAAGAAAATTTGGTTAATAAAACTTTGGTAGGTTCAAAGATTGGAAATTCAAAATATTTAATGATAAAAAGGCAAAGTCTAGGATTGAAATTATTTTCTCCTTCATGTGCAGGTGATCTAGGATATAGGTAAGTATGGCTAGATATAATATTTATGGCTTTTCAAGATGATTTTTGAGGAAAAACATGATTTTATTTCAAAATGGTTAAATCATTATCAATGCTAGAAAGACCAGATAAAAGTGATAATGATCAATGTGTGGCTATAAAAAGGAATTTACCTGAATTTTATCTTTCTGCAAGAAGATTAATGAAGAGAAGGTATCCAAATCCTCAAGTTATTATTACTCAAAGATAAGGGCAAGAATTAGATATGAAATAACTGCATGAAGATTTTAGGTGTAGGGGAGTTGGTAAAACTTATAGATGAATTGCTGATAGACTTTGTTGGCCTGGAATAAAGCTGGCTGTTAAAAAAATTGGTTCATTCATGTGAAGAATGTCAGAGAAGGACTCATTTAGGCCAAAGTAACCTGGAAAGGCAACTGGTGTGGCAGTATACACCATGAAATATGGGGGGCAGACTTGCTAGCAAGTCTGCAACCTTGAACCTTAATTCATATCTTTTTCAGAACACATTAAGGTGATAATGAAATCATCATGAAGAAATATTGAATTTACTTTGAAAACACCTTGAAACTGATTTGAACCTTCATTGAACCACAGTTGATTAATAGTTCAAAAAATATTCACAGCAAGAAAAAAGTTTGCACTAGATGTCAAGTGCTTTTTTTGCTTCCTGAAATAAATCCTGGTAGAATTCCAAGTGGGACCTCCATCTGATACCTCCCTCCTCTAATTCTCCCTTATCTTCAATCTGCCTTCCTATCCTACCCCCCTTATCTCATTGCTAAACTTTCCATCTACTTACCCTTCTTACCCTATCCCTTTCTTTTACATTGAGAAAATAGCTCTCCTCTCCTTCCAACCCTCTCCATTCTCTTCTTTTTATTTCTCACACCTCCCTCAGAACCTCACTCACCTTTCCAAGCCCACTTTCATTATTTAGTTTTATTTTACTTTGTATTTTTTTTCATTTTTCATGTTTCTTCTCTAAAAATTTCTTCCTTTCTCAACACTTGGCCACATTTTTTTGGTAAACACAAGCAACACAAATTCTGAAATATGTATTTAGTTACATTATTTACCACTTGGAATGGATTATAATTCCTCAAGATTTGATTCCTTGTTGCTTCTAATTTATACATATTAATTATTCTCAAGTTTATCAAAAGTTGGCTACTTCCCAAGCCCTTGCATGCCTCCCCAGAACTTTGTTCACCTCTCTCATCTCATTGCTCACCTCATTCAGAAAAATAGAGGGACTTGGGAAGGCTTGGGAATGTGAGAGAGGGGCTTCACAGGGCTGGGAGAGGTTATAAAAGCCCCTAATCTACTTCAGGAAGGCTGGCAAAGGTGAGTGAGGGTCTTTAAAGGGCTTGAAGAGGTGATAAAAGCCTCTCACCTACTACTCCCAGCCCTACTTAGTCTTTACAGCACCTTTCTCACATATCCAGCCAAATTAAGAGACTGGGGAGGCTGGGGGAGGTGATAAAAGCCTCACACTCACTTCTCCCAGCCCTCCTTAGTCTTTACAGCACCTCACTCACATCTCAAGCCAAAGTAAGGGACTGGGGGAGGCTGGAGGAGGTAAGTGAAGGGCTGGAAAGGGCTTGGGAAGGTGAGAAAGGGCTAGGGGAGGTAAGCAAGAGCTGGGGGAAGTGGACAATAGACTGGGGAGGTGAGTAATAGTTTTAGAATGTGAGAGAAAGGCTGGTGAGGGCTAATTGAGGTGATTGGGGTGAGTGAGTGGAATGGGAGGTGAGCAAGAGGTTGCAAAAGGGGTGGAGTTGTGTTAAAGTAAAAATAGAGTGGAGGGGAGTAGTGAGGAGGGATTAAACTTAAATTTTGAAGCTTAAAGGGTGTAGAAAATGTATCAGGAGGGAAATAAAAGGGTGGGGAGTGGTAATAGAATTAACAGAAATAACAAGGCAGAAAAAGTTGTGTGGAGGGATTGAGAGGTTGTCCATTGAGGTAGTGAAAAATGGAGAGTGAACTTTGTTCTTTGGGGGAACAACAGAGTCCACCCCCTCAATCTACAGCTCTATTCTGCCAATATGGAAAATTATTGATAATTAATTTTTATTGATATTTTTGAACTGAAACCTATAGTTTATACGTCTTTACTTTATATTTTTGATTTACAATGCACTTTAAGACTAAGAAAGTAATATAGTAAAATAATTGGTAATGAAATACTATTTTTCTTTTTTACACAAGAATAAACAGAATGCTTCTGATAACTATACATGATATAAATAAATAATATAATAGGAAAATTGTCAGCCAGGCTATTCCAGGAGTCCAGTAAATGATATATAAATTATAAAACCTTAAAGAGTGGGTAAGACTTGTATTTAATGAATATAACTTAATATTTTATTGCATAATGAAATTATATAAGAATTTTATTATATACAAGTGTTACATTAAATTTATTGGTTATATATATTTTTATATACAATTAAATTGAGCATAATATAATATATTCTACAAATAATGGCGCATTTTTATGTATTTAATAATTATAAATTTATATTTGATTAATTGAAAAACATATATTATAATTACAAGTGTAAAATTGATTTATAATATATTTAAATTAATTACTTAAATTTATATATTAAATAATACCTCTCATATGATACTAAACAATAATTAATGACGCTTCTTTTGACCCTTAATTGTGTTAGAAAAAACAAATAAATTAATTTGGACTAAATTGAGATTAATTGCTTGTTTTGTTGCGTCAAATTATTTTTTGTTTCACTTAAAATGTCCTTTAATCAGAATGTACCATCTGTTTGGAATTATATTTCTCATAGTTCCTATGTTTCCAATCTTGTTTAGTTATTCACTATTGTCACTTACTGATTTGGGAATTAATGGCAGGGAAATTGGATTCTTAATTGGGGTTTTAATTATTTGTTTCATGTTTTTCTCTATATTGTTATGTTTCATTTACTCTTTTGATATATTTGTTTTATTCCATTCTAATCATTGTATTTACAAAGATAGTAGCGCTTCAGAGGACCCATTGCCTATAAAAGGGCCTTGGATAATCCCCTGTAGCATCATCACTTATTACACACTCAACAAATTAAATAACCATTTTATTACGTTTATATTTTTTTATTAGTAATACAAATCTAATTTAAATTCTATAAAACAAATCAAAGGTTGCTTTAAGTCTAATAGTAATTAAAATTGTTTGCCGCACAGTACCCTTACATTTAATAATATTATTATTAATAAAATCTAAGTTTTTGTCACCTCTCAAAGTTGCTCACCGTTGTCTCCCTCTCAAATAAATTATATATATATATTTGGTTTATTTCTTTATTTTCCTCTGTCCTCCTCCTTCTCTCCTCCTTTTTCTCCTATTTTTCTTACCTCTTCTAGACTACTGACCGACAACTGGGGACCTTTCCAAACGACGACAACGATCAAGCCTGGCGACGAACGACAAAACGCACGGACCACCTAGCAAAACAAAACTTTTGCCGCGCCTGTGTTTCTAACTTGGGTTCAACATCTTAGGTTTATATAATATTAATTTTTATATTATTTTGAAGTGATTTTTCGATCACTATAGTAAGTTCACCTTTGCGCCTCTCACTCACATTACTATATTTTTATTGCAATAACAGTGATTTTGGCTTAATTGCTGATTCACTGAGTGTAAGTGTTCAATTTTTAAATTTTTTTTTTTCCTAGTTGACCATTATAGAGTGTTAAATCCTCTTAGTCCTAGAAGAATTGACATTTTTTATTAATACAAATTGAATTATTAATTTAATTTTTTTTTATTATTAATTATTGTTAATTTTGGTTGACTTAAAAGTACATTGTGCTTAGTCCCAAATATATTGCCATATTTAATATTGGTAATTAATTGGTTGAATTAACTTGATTTTTATTCCCAATTTAACCTTGCAATCCATTTTTTTTTTAAAAAATTAATTTTTTTTTTAATTATTACTTTATATTGAAAATTATTTTTTCTATAATTTAATTAATAAAAATTTTTTTTATTATTTGGAGCAATTATTGACTAACTTTTATTATTTTTTTATAAAATAAAAAGTAAATTATAAATCTTCCCACTAATATGTCCAACAATTTGGCAGAAAAAATGGATAACATGCAAGTGGATGAAATAGAAATTGACTATGATGCTGACACTGTAAGTTCTTCTAAAGTTGGTCATAAAAAATCTTATGCTAACAGAAAGAATTCACATACTGCAGGATGTGGAAATGACAGGAAATGCAAACAAACAAAACCCCCTTCCCCCAGTACCACAGAAGGAAGTAAAGCCTCTAGTGCCTCAAGAAGGTCTTCCAAAAGGCTTCAAAATAAAAAAGCTTCCTCTGCCACAACAAATCAGCAACCTATCCAGTCATATAAAAGAGTTGAAGACAGAAAATATGACGTACAAAGAAAAGGTAGACACATTGTGGGATCAGGTCCAAGAACTCAGGAACCAGATTCAGGCCCAGGACCCTCCTCAGTTGCCTCCCAATCAGCCTCAGTTTCAGGCTCAACCTTCACAGCCACCCAGCTCAACCATCCAAAATCCAAATACTATGGAAGTAGAGCAATGGAAATGGGATTATCTAATGAGTCACTACCAACAGAATGTGCAACACCCTCCTCATCATCAGCCTGGCCCATCCAGAACATTCAATTTCCATCCACCTCCTCATCCCTACCAACAAGGCAGGAGAAGGAAGGCCCAAGCACAATCCCAAACCCAGTCCCAGGGGAAGTTTCCTCCTCTGCCATGGTAAGTAATTTTGTTGATAGTCACTTGGGTATGTTTTCTAATAAATCTTCTTCTGCAGGTAATATTATTGAACATGGTGAAAGAACAGTTAAACCTGTTAAAAGACAGCTTCCTGTAACTAGTAGCCCTATTGATGTAATTAGCAAATTGTCATTTGATGAACCTTTACATTTAACTTCTACATCTTTAATTAATCCTTCTCTTGCAATTAAAAATGATTCTGTTCCCCCTGAAATCTATACCTTAATTGAAAAAACTTCTGAGGAAATATTGAAAGATACCCTTGATTTTAATATTGTAAAAGACAAACATGTGAGAGATGTGTTAATCCATGAAAATGATAGATTAAATAATTTACACTTGCAATGTAAAGTGAGTTCTTCTGTACAAGATACAGCTTATTTAAAAATCAAAGAAACCTTGAATATTGTTCTTAGTCAACAAAAACAAATAAGAAGTGACCATAGAGCTATCTCAGATAGAAATATCAGTCTACATAAGACCTTGAGTGAATTGAAACCCCTTATTGAGGAAAATTATTCATTCAAAAATGAAATAAAATCTCTGCAAAATGAGTTTAAGAAGTTAAAAAATGATTTCCATGCACTAAGTACCAAACACTCAGTTTCTGAGGACAGAAATGTTCTATCTCTTGCAAAAGTAAATGACCAGATGTCTGAAATTCCAAGAATAAGAAACTATGTGTCTGACCTACAGGAAAAGTTCTCAACCTTAAACACCAATAATGAATTAAATGAGATTTCTGTAAATAAGCTGCATAAAACTAAAGGGAAAAGACCTGAGCAAAGTTCATCCTTTCTTCCTCATATTTCAACCATTAAACAAACTGACAATGAGTCTGTAAAATCTTTTGCTACTAGCAAAAAATCTTGTGATGGTCATGCACCAGCTGTTTCTGTAAATAATGAAATCTCTGAACACCTGGCTAAACTTCAGGAATTATTAATAATGAATAATTCAAACCAAAAAGTGGACCATCCCAGTAGTCAAAAAAAATTTGCCTAAGTTAGACCAATATCCTACCTTTGATGGTGATTCTTCCTCTGATTGGCAACACTTTATCCAGAGAATTGATAATTTAAAGAGATCTTATAAACTACCTGATGAAGAAATTGTTTCTAAGCTAATTTCTTTATTTTCCAATGTAGCCTTGATGTGGTATGAATCTGTCCTTTTAGATAACAATCATTATACATGGAATGATTGGAAATCCTTGATTGAGAATCAGTTTGGTGGTTCAAAATTCAGGTTAGCTCAGCAGAGACTGTATGAGAATACTAGATATGTATCCTCCTCTGTTGAAAAGCCCATTGTTTTTCTGATGAAAATAACTAAAATCCTTAGAGCAATTGATCCAAAGTTGGATTATGATATTTGGAGAGATAAAATCTTGTATAAATTACCAAATTCTCTTAGGGATTTGATTGTTGCTAGAACTGAGCATGTAAGGGAAAATTCTTCTTTCATTAATATCTGTAATGAAGTACTACTCAACCATAGATATGAACCAAAGAAGTACCTTAGTAAATCTTATAATGATCAGAATAAACCTTCTATAAAGCTCCCAGAAAAATCTGGTAAACCCTCTGCCCCAGTTGCACCTAAAAAATATGCAACAAATACTTGTTATAAATGTAAGAAACCGTGGAAGAAGGTTCATGTTTGTGACAAGAAAATTCATCTTGTTGAACAAAATGAAGACACTGATGAAGTTGAACTTGATGTCAATAATTCTTCCAGTGACTGTGAAAGTAATATCTCCTATGACAATGAATCTGTTAAAGATGTTTTAATGTTGGAACATGATGTCCATTATTTAAATAATATATCTGAAGATTGTGTATTGAATTTATCTTCAGTAGAAAATGCTGAGATAATTAAAGATATTACTAACAATTCTATTCCTATATCCCCTTTAAAGGCACCTGTTATCATTAATGGTAAAAATGTTGATGTAGTTCTTGATTCTGGTGCTGGAGGAAGTGTAGTATCTGAAAAAGCTTTGGATTCAGTGGATAAGGAATATTTGAGTAAATTATTGCCTATAACTTCTGAAAAATGGAGAGGGTATGGTTCTACCTTATTTCCTATTGGCAAATACAAAACCTCTGTATTTTTCAAATATAATGGTGGTTTTGTCAGAGCTATTTGTGAGTTTGTTGTCATGAAAAATGATAATTTGAGAAATTGGTTTATTATGGGAAATGATATTTTAACCATGTTTGGTGTGAAACTGGACCCAGCAAATAATTGCTTTACCTTAGGAATGAATGGGAAAAGAAAATTCAAAATTTCTTCTCCTAGACCTTCTGGGCATTTGTTGAAATCTTGTAACTCACTGACCCAATGTAAAGGTAGACCAACAACTGAAATGGATGATTTATTACATGAAATAAATACTGCTTCTTTTGGTGATCAGTTGACTTGTGAACAAAAAGATTCTATTGTTGCCTCTATTACCTCTTTCCCTATGGATTTTGCTCATGGGTCTCATGTCTTGGGAATTGTTCAGGAAGAAATGAAGATTACCTTATCCTGTAATTTGAGTGATATTCCTCCTACCCTTAAGAAAAAACCATATCCTGCTTCTCCATCAAAAAGAAAAGATATTGAAGATAATATTGAAACATTATTGAAAATGAATATCATTGAGAAAGTGGATGTCACCCCCAAATATTGTGTCATCTCCCCAGTCTTGATTTCATATGAAAAAGATAAAGCTAGATTATGTGGAGATTACAGAGCTTTAAATACTTATACTGTTGATGATATTTATCCTTTACCCAGAATTAATTCAATACATGCTACCTTGCAAGGTGCAAAATTTATTAGTTGTCTGGATGGTAATAAAGGTTATCATCAAGTTCCAGTTGAGAAAAATTCTCAAAATTTTTTGCTTATTGCTACTCATATGGGAATATATAAGTATGTTAGGATGCCATTTGGCCCTAAAAATGCTCCTTCAGTTTTCCAGAAGGTCATGGATAACACTTTCCATCAAGAAATTATTGAAGGTTGGCTCATGGTTTATATTGATGATATTATTGTTTTTTCTAAAACTTTTGATGAACATATAATTCACTTGAATAGAGTTTTCCAAAAAATGGATGAAATCAATATGACCTTATCTTTAAAAAAGTGTAAATTTGGTTTTCAATCTTTGAAAGTCCTTGGCCATGTTGTGTCAGGCTTACAAATTTGTGTAGACCATAATAAAGTTGCTGCCATTCAAAATGTGAAAGCACCAACTTCTGTAAGAGAAATCCAAAGTTTTTTGGGTATGTGTGGCTATTATAGACAATATATTAAAAATTATCAGGTCATAGCCTTGCCTCTTACAAAACTAACCAGAAAAGATGTTGCTTTTCTCTGGAATAATGACCGTCAGAAAGCTTTTAATACATTGAAAAGTTGCTTAATGACAGCCCCTATATTGGCTCTTCCAGATTTTAACAAGCCATTTTTACTTTATACAGATGCTAGCTTTATTGGTCTGGGTGCTGCCCTTCACCAAAAGCAAATTATTAATGATAAATCCTCAGAGGTTGTAATTTGTTATATTTCAAGAACCTTAAGAAATAGTGAATTGAAATATGGTGCCACTCAATTGGAGTGCTTAGAAGTTGTTTGGGCTCTTGAGAAACTTCATTACTACTTGGATGACCAAAAATTTGAGTTGGTAACTGACTGTAGTGCTGTGAAATCTCTCTTAAACCTCAAAACACCTAACATACATATGTTCAGGAGGAAACTTGCTGTTCAAGAATACAGAGGAAGGATGACTATTATCCATAGAGCTGGAAATGTTCATTCTAATGTTGATATGCTCTCCAGATTGCCTCTTCCAAATAATGACTCCAATCCTGCTTATGTACCTGAAGATGATACTGTTCATATACATGGTATTTTTATAGTTGATATGGAAGAAGAGTTATTACAGTTAATACTGGATTCATATGATAAAGATTCTGACTTAAATAAATTAGTTACTATTTTGAATGATCCTAAGAATGCTTCAATTCAAGCATTAATAAAAACTCTTCCTGCAAAGTACCAAAATGCTTTAAAAGAAGGAAAGTTTTCTATTGAAGATGGTTATATATATTATAGAAGGAAGCTTACCAATGTAATTGTTATTCCTCCTTCAATGAAAGAAACTATCCTCAAACTTTGTCATGATGACATATTAGCTGGTCATTTTGATCTTGAAAAAACATTGATTAGAATCAAAAACACTGCATGGTGGGCTAATATGTCTGAAGACACAAAATTATATGTTGAATCTTGTGATTCCTGCAAAAAATCTAAAAGGTTAACAGGTAAGAGAGCAGGGTTATTACAACATATTGAAGCACCTAGTGCTCCCTGGCAAATCATTAATATGGATTTTGTCACTGGTCTTCCTGTTGCAGGTAAAGACAGCTTTAACTCTTGTTGGGTAATAGTGGATAGATTCACTAAAATGTGCAAATTTATTCCAACCCACAAAGATGTATCCACCAAAGAATTAGCTTTCTTATGGTGGTCTTACATGTTTAATATTATTGGTTTTCCAAAAGCCATTATCTCTGATAGGGATCCAAAATTTACTTCTGAGTTTTGGACCTCTTTGATGGATATTTGTGGCTGTGAGTTAAAATTGTCTACAGCTCACCATCCTCAGACTGATGGTCTAGCTGAAAGAATGATTCAAACTCTGGAAGATATGATTAGAAGGTATTGTGCCTTTGGTTTAGAATATGAAGACAATGACAGATTTACTCATGATTGGGTCACTCTATTGCCTGGTCTTGAATTTGCATATAATAGAACTGTTCATTCTGTCACTGAGAAAAAGCCTTTTGAGCTTTGGTTAGGTTATGCCCCAAACACTCCTGCTCAGATTCTCAATAATAAATTACCTAAGTTGGAACTACACCCTGGTGTAAAATCTTTTATGCAAATGCAACAGCTATGCAGAAAACATGCTCAAAGTTGTATTGATAAAGCATTTGAATATGAAAAGAAAAGATGGGATAAATCCCATAAAGAATACACATTTAACAAGGGTGATGAAGTGTTGATCTCTACTGTCCATTTCAATTTACAAGGTAACCACAAATTAAAAGATCCTTTTGTAGGACCATTTGTTGTTAAAAGAATGGTTGGTGATAATGCAGTAGAAGTTGTATTGTATTCTCCATATGATAGGAAACATCCTGTCTTTCCCATTTCTTTGCTTAAACCTTATACTTCAAACAGTGACTTATTTCCAAAAAGAAGAGGAAGACCTAAGAAGAACCCTCAGGAAGTCACAGAAACAGCAGAAATTGATAAAATTCTCAATGATAGAATTATCACTTCTGAGAGAGGTACTGAATATTTATTGAGATATAAGAACAAATCATCTGAACATGATGCATGGATACCTGGCAAGGAAATTTCAAATCTGCCTGCTCTGTTGAAAAAATACAAAAAGAAAAAATCTTAGCATTTTGTTTATTGTTTTTTTAGAGTGAGGGAGTGTCATCCAGGCTATTCCAGGAGTCCAGTAAATGATATATAAATTATAAAACCTTAAAGAGTGGGTAAGACTTGTATTTAATGAATATAACTTAATATTTTATTGCATAATGAAATTATATAAGAATTTTATTATATACAAGTGTTACATTAAATTTATTGGTTATATATATTTTTATATACAATTAAATTGAGCATAATATAATATATTCTACAAATAATGGCGCATTTTTATGTATTAAATAATTATAAATTTATATTTGATTAATTGAAAAACATATATTATAATTACAAGTGTAAAATTGATTTATAATATATTTAAATTAATTACTTAAATTTATATATTAAATAATACATCTCATATGATACTAAACAATAATTAATGACGCTTCTTTTGACCCTTAATTGTGTTAGAAAAAACAAATAAATTAATTTGGACTAAATTGAGATTAATTGCTTGTTTTGTTGCGTCAAATTATTTTTTGTTTCACTTAAAATGTCCTTTTGTCAGCCAGGCTATTCCAGGAGTCCAGTAAATGATATATAAACTATAAAACCTTAAAGAGTGGGTAAGACTTGTATTTAATGAATATAACTTAATATTTTATTGCATAATGAAATTATATAAGAATTTTATTATATACAAGTGTTACATTAAATTTATTGGTTATATATATTTTTATATACAATTAAATTGAGCATAATATAATATATACTACAAATAATGGCGCATTTTTATGTATTTAATAATTATAAATTTATATTTAATTAATTGAAAAAACATATATTATAATTACAAGTGTAAAATTGATTTATAATATATTTAAATTAATTACTTAAATTTATATATTAAATAATACCTCTCATATGATACTAAACAATAATTAATGACGCTTCTTTTGGCCCTTAATTGTGTTAGAAAAAACAAATAAATTAATTTGGACTAAATTGAGATTAATTGCTTGTTTTGTTGCGTCAAATTATTTTTTGTTTCACTTAAAATGTCCTTTAATCAGAATGTACCATCTGTTTGGAATTATATTTCTCATAGTTCCTATGTTTCCAATCTTGTTTAGTTATTCACTATTGTCACTTACTGATTTGGGAATTAATGGCGGGGAAATTGGATTCTTAATTGGGGTTTTAATTATTTGTTTCATGTTTTTCTCTATATTGTTATGTTTCATTTACTCTTTTGATATATTTGTTTTATTCCATTCTAATCATTGTATTTACAAAGATAGTAGCGCTTCAGAGGACCCATTGCCTATAAAAGGGCCTTGGATAATCCCCTGTAGCATCATCACTTATTACACACTCAACAAATTAAATAACCATTTTATTACGTTTATATTTTTTTATTAGTAATACAAATCTAATTTAAATTCTATACAACAAATCAAAGGTTGCTTTAAGTCTAATAGTAATTAAAATTGTTTTCCGCGCAGTACCCTTACATTTAATAATCTTATTATTAATAAAATCTAAGTTTTTGTCACCTCTCAAAGTTGCTCACCGTTGTCTCCCTCTCAAATAAATTATATATATATATTTGGTTTATTTCTTTATTTTCCTTTGTCCTCCTCCTTCTCTCCTTCTTTTTCTCCTATTTTTCTTACCTCTTCTAGACGACTGACCGACAACTGGGGACCTTTCCAAACGACGACGACGATCGAGCCTGGCGACAAACGACAAAACGCACGGACCACCTAGCAAAACGAAACTTTTGCTGCGACTGTGTTTCGAACTTGGGTTCGACATCTTAGGTTTATATAATATTAATTTTTATATTATTTTGAAGTGATTTTTCGATCACTATAGTAAGTTCACCTTTGCGCCTCTCACTCTTATTACTATATTTTTATTGCAATAACAGTGATTGTGGCTTAATTGCTGATTCACTGAGTGTAAGTGTTCAATTTTTAAAATTTTTTTTTTCCTATTTGACCATTATAGAGTGTTAAATCCTCTTAGTCCTAGAAGAATCGACATTTTTTAATACAAAATTGAATTATTAATTTAATTTTTTTTTATTAATTATTGTTAATTTTGGTTGACTTAAAAGTACATAGTGCTTAGTCCCAAATATATTGCCATATTTAATATTGGTAATTAATTGGTTGAATTAACTTGATTGTTATTCCCAATTTAACCTTGCAATCCATTTTTTTAAAAATTAATTTTTTTTTATTATTACTTTATATTGAAAATTATTTTTTCTATAATTTAATTAATAAAATTTTTTTTTATTATTTGGAGCAATTATTATTGACTAACTTTTATTATTTTTTTATAAAATAAAAAGTAAATTATAAATCTTCCCACTAGTATGTCCAACAATTTGGCAGAAAAAATGGATAACATGCAAGTGGATGAAATAGAAATTGACTATGATGCTGACACTGTAAGCTCTTCTAAAGTTGGTCATAAAAAATCTTATACTAACACAAAGAATTCACATACTGCAGGATGTGGAAATGACAGGAAATGCAAACAAACCAAACCCCCTTCCCCCAGTACCACAGAAGGAAGAAAAGCCTCTAGTGCCTCAAGAAGGTCTTCCAAAAGGCTTCAAAATAAAAAAGCTTCCTCTGCCACAACAAATCAGCAACCTATCCAGTCATATAAAAGAGTTGAAGACAGAAAATATGACGTACAAAGCAAAGGTAGACACATTGTGGGATCAGGTCCAAGAACTCAGGAACCAGATTCAGGCCCAGGCCCCTCCTCAGTTGCCTCCCAATCAGCCTCAGTTTCAGGCTCAACCTTCACAGCCACCCAGCTCAACCATCCAAAATCCAAATACTATGGAAGTAGAGCAATGGAAATGGGATTATCTAATGAGTCACTACCAACAGAATGTGCAACACCCTCCTCATCATCAGCCTGGCCCATCCAGAACACCCAATTTCCATCCACCTCCTCATCCCTACCAACAAGGCAGGAGAAGGAAGGTCCAAGCACAATCCCAAACCCAGTCCCAGGGGAAGTTTCCTCCTCTGCCATGGTAAGTAATTTTGTTGATAGTCACTTGGGTATGTTTTCTAATAAATCTTCTTCTGCAGGTAATATTATTGAACATGGTGAAAGAACAGTTAAACCTGTTAAAAGACAGCTTCCTGTAACTAGTAGCCCTATTGATGTAATTAGCAAATTGTCATTTGATGAACATTTACATTTAACTTCTACATCTTTAATTAATCCTTCTCTTGCAATTAAAAATGATTCTGTTCCCCCTGAAATCTATACCTTAATTGAAAAAACTTCTGAGGAAATATTGAAAGATACCCTTGATTTTAATATTGTAAAAGACAAACATGTGAGAGATGTGTTAATCCATGAAAATGATAGATTAAATAATTTACACTTGCAATGTAAAGTGAGTTCTTCTGTACAAGATACAGCTTATTTAAAAATCAAAGAAACCTTGAATATTGTTCTTAGTCAACAAAAACAAATAAGAAGTGACCATAGAGCTATCTCAGATAGAAATATCAGTCTACATAAGACCTTGAGTGAATTGAAACCCCTTATTGAGGAAAATTATTCATTCAAAAATGAAATAAAATCTCTGCAAAATTAGTTTAAGAAGCTAAAAAATGATTTCCATGCACTAAGTACCAAACACTCAGTTTCTGAGGACAGAAATGTTCTATCTCTTGCAAAAGTAAATGACCAGATGTCTGAAATTCCAAGAATAAGAAACTATGTGTCTGACCTACAGGAAAAGTTCTCAACCTTAAACACCAATAATGAATTAAATGAGATTTCTGTAAATAAGCTGCATAAAAATAAAGGGAAAAGACCTGAGCAAAGTTCATCCTTTCTTCCTCATATTTCAACCATTAAACAAACTGACAATGAGTCTGTAAAATCTTTTGCTACTAGCAAAAAATCTTGTGATGGTCATGCACCAGCTGTTTCTGTAAATAATGAAATTTCTGAACACCTGGCTAAACTTCAGGAATTATTAATAATGAATAATTCAAACCAAAAAGTGGACCATCCCAGTAGTCAGAAAAATTGGCCTAAGTTAGACCAATATCCTACCTTTGATGGTGATTCTTCCTCTGATTGGCAACACTTTATCCAGAGAATTGATAATTTAAAGAGATCTTATAAACTACCTGATGAAGAAATTGTTTCTAAGCTAATTTCTTTATTTTTCAATGTAGCCTTGATGTGGTATGAATCTGTCCTTTTAGATAACAATCATTATACATGGAATGATTGGAAATCCTTGATTGAGAATCAGTTTGGTGGTTCAAAATTCAGGTTAGCTCAGCAGAGACTGTATGAGAATACTAGATATGTATCCTCCTCTGTTGAAAAGCCCATTGTTTTTCTGATGAAAATAACTAAAATCCTTAGAGCAATTGATCCAAAGTTGGATTATGATATTTGGAGAGATAAAATCTTGTATAAATTACCAAATTCTCTTAGGGATTTGATTGTTGCTAGAACTGAGCATGTAAGGGAAAATTCTTCTTTCATTAATATCTGTAATGAAGTACTACTCAACCATAGATATGAACCAAAGAATTACCTTAGTAAATCTTATAATGATCAGAATAAACCTTCTATAAAGCTCCCAGAAAAATCTGGTAAACCCTCTGCCCCAGTTGCACCTAAAAAATATGCAACAAATACTTGTTATAAATGTAACAAACCGTGGCAGAAGGGTCATGTTTGTGACAAGAAAATTCATCTTGTTGAACAAAATGAAGACACTGATGAAGTTGAAAATGATGTCAATAATTCTTCCAGTGACTGTGAAAGTAATATCTCCTATGACAATGAATCTGTTAAAGATGTTTTAATGTTGGAACATGATGTCCATTATTTAAATAATATATCTGAAGATTGTGTATTGAATTTATCTTCAGTAGAAAATGCTGAGATAATTAAAGATATTACTAACAATTCTATTCCTATATCCCCTTTAAAGGCACCTGTTATCATTAATGGTAAAAATGTTGATGTAGTTCTTGATTCTGGTGCTGGAGGAAGTGTAGTATCTGAAAAAGCTTTGGCTTCAGTGGATAAGGAATATTTGAGTAAATTATTGCCTATAACTTCTGAAAAATGGAGAGGGTATGGTTCTACCTTATTTCCTATTGGCAAATACAAAACCTCTGTATTTTTCAAATATAATGGTGGTTTTGTCAGAGCTATTTGTGAGTTTGTTGTCATGAAAAATGATAATTTGAGCAATTGGTTTATTATGGGAAATGATATTTTAACCATGTTTGGTGTGAAACTGGACCCAGCAAATAATTGCTTTACCTTAGGAATGAATGGGAAAAGAAAATTCAAAATTTCTTCTCCTAGACCTTCTGGGCATTTGTTGAAATCTTGTAACTCACTGACCCAATGTAAAGGTAGACCAACAACTGAAATGGATGATTTATTACATGAAATAAATACTGCTTCTTTTGGTGATCATTTGACTTGTGAACAAAAAGATTCTATTGTTGCCTCTATTACCTCTTTCCCTATGGCTTTTGCTCATGGGTCTCATGTCTTGGGAATTGTTCAGGAAGAAATGAAGATTACCTTATCCTGTAATTTGAGTGATATTCCTCCTACCCTTAAAAAAAACCATATCCTGCTTCTCCATCAAAAAGAAAAGATATTGAAGATAATATTGAAACATTATTGAAAATGAATATCATTGAGAAAGTGGATGTCACCCCCAAATATTGTGTCATCTCCCCAGTCTTAATTTCTTATGAAAAAGATAAAGCTAGATTATGTGGAGATTACAGAGCTTTAAATACTTATACTGTTGATGATATTTATCCTTTACCCAGAATTAATTCAATACATGCTACCTTGCAAGGTGCAAAATTTATTAGTTGTCTGGATGGTAATAAAGGTTATCATCAAGTTTTAGTTGAGAAAAATTCTCAAAATTTTTTGCTTATTGCTACTCATATGGGAATATATAAGTATGTTAGGATGCCATTTGGCCCTAAAAATGCTCCTTCAGTTTTCCAGAAGGTCATGGATAACACTTTCCATCAAGAAATTATTGAAGGTTGGCTCATGGTTTATATTGATGATATTATTGTTTTTTCTAAAACTTTTGATGAACATATAATTCACTTGAATAGAGTTTTCCAAAAAATGGATGAAATCAATATGACCTTATCTCTAAAAAAGTGTAAATTTGGTTTTCAATCTTTGAAAGTCCTTGGCCATGTTGTGTCAGGCTTACAAATTTGTGTAGACCATAATAAAGTTGCTGCCATTCAAAATGTGAAAGCACTAACTTCTGTAAGAGAAATCCAAAGTTTTTTGGGTATGTGTGGCTATTATAGACAATATATTAAAAATTATCAGGTCATAGCCTTGCCTCTTACAAAACTAACCAGAAAAGATGTTACTTTTCTCTGGAATAATGACTGTCAGAGAGCTTTTAATACATTGAAAAGTTGCTTAATGACAGCCCCTATATTGGCTCTTCCAGATTTTAACAAGCCATTTGTACTTTATACAGATGCTAGCTTTATTGGTCTGGGAGCTGCCCTTCACCAAAAGCAAATTATTAATGATAAATCCTCAGAGGTTGTAATTTGTTATATTTCAAGAACCTTAAGAAATAGTGAATTGAAATATGGTGCCACTCAATTGGAGTGCTTAGCAGTTGTTTGGGCTCTTGAGAAACTTCATTACTACTTGGATTACCAAAAATTTGAGTTGGTAACTGACTGTAGTGCTGTGAAATCTCTCTTAAACCTCAAAACACCTAACAGACATATGTTCAGGAGGCAACTTGCTGTTCAAGAATACAGAGGAAGGATGACTATTATCCATAGAGCTGGAAATGTTCATTCTAATGTTGATATGCTCTCCAGATTGCCTCTGCCAAATAATGACTCCAATCCTGCTTATGTACCTGAAGATGATACTGTTCATATACATGGTATATTTATAGTTGATATGGAAGAAGAGTTATTACAGTTAATACTGGATTCATATGATAAAGATTCTGACTTAAATAAATTAGTTACTATTTTGAATGATCCTAAGAATGCTTCAATTCAAGCATTAATAAAAACTCTTCCTGCAAAGTACCAAAATGCTTTAAGTAAAGGAAAGTTTTCTATTGAAGATGGTTATATATATTATAGAAGGAAGCTTACCAATGTAATTGTTATTCCTCCTTCAATGAAAGAAACTATCCTCAAACTTTGTCATGATGACATATTAGCTGGTCATTTTGATCTTGAAAAAACATTGATTAGAATCAAAAACACTGCATGGTGGGCTAATATGTCTGAAGACACAAAATTATATGTTGAATCTTGTGATTCCTGCAAAAAATCTAAAAGGTTAACAGGTAAGAGAGCAGGGTTATTACAACATATTGAAGCACCTAGTGCTCCCTGGCAAATCATTAATATGGATTTTGTCACTGGTCTTCCTGTTGCAGGTAAAGACAGCTTTAACTCTTGTTGGGTAATAGTGGATAGATTCACTAAAATGTGCAAATTTATTCCAACCCACAAAGATGTATCCACCAAAGAATTAGCTTTCTTATGGTGGTCTTACATGTTTAATATTATTGGTTTTCCAAAAGCCATTATCTCTGATAGGGATCCAAAATTTACTTCTGAGTTTTGGACCTCTTTGATGGATATTTGTGGCTGTGAGTTAAAATTGTCTACAGCTCACCATCCTCAGACTGATGGTCTAGCTGAAAGAATGATTTAAACTCTGGAAGATATGATTAGAAGGTATTGTGCCTTTGGTTTAGAATATAAAGACAATGACAGATTTACTCATGATTGGGTCACTCTTTTGCCTGGTCTTGAATTTGCATATAATAGCACTGTTCATTCTGTCACTGAGAAAAAGCCTTTTGAGCTTTGGTTAGGTTATGTCCCAAACACTCCTGCTCAGATTCTCAATAATAAATTACCTAAGTTGGAACTACACCCTGGTGTAAAATCTTTTATGCAAATGCAACAGCTATGCAGAAAACATGCTCAAAGTTGTATTGATAAAGCATTTGAATATGAAAAGAAAAGATGGGATAAATCCCATAAAGAATACACATTTAACAAGGGTGATGAAGTGTTGATCTCTACTGTCCATTTCAATTTACAAGGTAACCACAAATTAAAAGATCCTTTTGTAGGACCATTTGTTGTTAAAAGAATGGTTGGTGATAATGCAGTAGAAGTTGTATTGTATTCTCCATATGATAGGAAACATCCTGTCTTTCCCATTTCTTTGCTTAAACCTTATACTTCCAACAGTGACTTATTTCCAAAAAGAAGAGGAAGACCTAAGAAGAACCCTCAGGATGTCACAGAAACAGCAGAAATTGATAAAATTCTCAATGATAGAATTATCACTTCTGAGAGAGGTACTGAATATTTAATGAGATATAAGAACAAATCATCTGAACATGATGCATGGATTCCTGGCAAGGAAATTTCAAATCTGCCTGCTCTGTTGAAAAAATACAAAAAGAAAAAATCTTAGCATTTTTTTTTATTGTTTTTTTTAGAGTGAGGGAGTGTCAGCCAGGCTATTCCAGGAGTCCAGTAAATGATATATAAATTATAAAACCTTAAAGAGTGGGTAAGACTTGTATTTAATGAATATAACTTAATATTTTATTGCATAATGAAATTATATAAGAATTTTATTATATACAAGTGTTACATTAAATTTATTGGTTATATATATTTTTATATAAAATTAAATTGAGCATAATATAATATATTCTACAAATAATGGCGCATTTTTATGTATTTAATAATTATAAATTTATATTTAATTAATTGAAAAAACATATATTATAATTACAAGTGTAAAATTGATTTATAATATATTTAAATTAATTACTTAAATTTATATATTAAATAATACCTCTCATATGATACTAAACAATAATTAATGACGCTTCTTTTGGCCCTTAATTGTGTTAGAAAAAACAAATAAATTAATTTGGACTAAATTGAGATTAATTGCTTGTTTTGTTGCGTCAAATTATTTTTTGTTTCACTTAAAATGTCCTTTAATCAGAATGTACCATCTGTTTGGAATTATATTTCTCATAGTTCCTATGTTTCCAATCTTGTTTAGTTATTCACTATTGTCACTTACTGATTTGGGAATTAATGGCGGGGAAATTGGATTCTTAATTGGGGTTTTAATTATTTGTTTCATGTTTTTCTCTATATTGTTATTTTTCATTTACTCTTTTGATATATTTGTTTTATTCCATTCTAATCATTGTATTTACAAAGATAGTAGCGCTTCAGAGGACCCATTGCCTATAAAAGGGCCTTGGATAATCCCCTGTAGCCTCATCACTTATTACACACTCAACAAATTAAATAACCATTTTATTACGTTTATATTTTTTTATTAGTAATACAAATCTAATTTAAATTCTATACAACAAATCAAAGGTTGCTTTAAGTCTAATAGTAATTAAAATTGTTAGCCGCGCAGTACCCTTACATTTAATAATATTATTATTAATAAAATCTAAGTTTTTGTCACCTCTCAAAGTTGCTCACCGTTGTCTCCCTCTCAAATAAATTATATATATATATTTGGTTTATTTCTTTATTTTCCTTTGTCCTCCTCCTTCTCTCCTCCTTTTTCTCCTATTTTTCTTACCTCTTCTAGACGACTGACCGACACCTTTAATCAGAATGTACCATCTGTTTGGAATTATATTTCTCATAGTTCCTATGTTTCCAATCTTGTTTAGTTATTCACTATTGTCACTTACTGATTTGGGAATTAATGGCGGGGAAAATGGATTCTTAATTGGGGTTTTAATTATTTGTGACATGTTTTTCTCTATATTGTTATGTTTCATTTACTCTTTTGATATATTTGTTTTATTCCATTCTAATCATTGTATTTACAAAGATAGTAGCGCTTCAGAGGACCCATTGCCTATAAAAGGGCCTTGGATAATCCCCTGTAGCATCATCACTTATTACACACTCAACAAATTAAATAACCATTTTATTACGTTTATATTTTTTTATTAGTAATACAAATCTAATTTAAATTCTATACAACAAATCAAAGGTTGCTTTAAGTCTAATAGTAATTAAAATTGTTTGCCGCGCAGTACCCTTACATTTAATAATCTTATTATTAATAAAATCTAAGTTTTTGTCACCTCTCAAAGTTGCTCACCGTTGTCTCCCTCTCAAATAAATTATATATATATATTTGGTTTATTTCTTTATTTTCCTCTGTCCTCCTCCTTCTCTCCTCCTTTTTCTCCTATTTTTCTTTCCTCTTCTAGACTACTGACTGACAAAAATTGTAGCAAAAACATGAAACTAGAACAAATCATTTAAAGAAATTTTGAACTATTGAACTTATGCATTTTATCAGTTTATTGTATTTATTTTTAAATGTAGTAGTAAAATAGATTAGTTAGATTAAAAATAGCTTTTAATTGAATTCAATAATTCAATTAAAGGTTGAAGAAAATATTTATCTACAAATATAACCATTTAGGTTGATTTCTTGTTTGGTGATTGCTATATATGAATGGATAATTGACTGTAATAACTGCAAATTTAAAAAATTTCAACTAGTTGTCTACCTCAATATATTTATGATAATCTATTCAGTAACAGAAAAAACTTTATGAGTCCTTTTTTTACTAATTTTTTTTCATTTCAATGACTATATAAATTTTCAAAAAAATTATTTATCATGCTTTTGGTGGAGCTTAGATTGAAGTCTCAATGCAATCTTGTTTCCAAGTGTGGTTCAAGCCAATTTAAGCCATGATAAAATTTATACTTTTTCAGAAGTTTTATTAAATAGTTTTAAATATAAAAATAATTATATTTTTATATCAAAATATTTTTATTAAATACTTTGAAGTTCTGAAAATATGTATAAATTAAGAATCATTTTTAGAAAATATTATATTGAAAATAGTTCTAAGTTGATAATATATTATTATGATATTTTTCTTTCAATATAACAGATTAAGAAGCTACCTAAAAATCAATTTTATACAACTATATTATGTAAAAAAGATATCAGCTCTTCTGCTTAGATTTGAAGTACTTCAAAAAAAATATTTTTGCCTTAGGTACACATTATATAGGGTATTCAGAGCATCATATTAATTTTTTAGAATTATACTTGTAAGTTGAAGGGAAGCCTCACAGGATAAAATTGGTCATTTTGTAAAAAAAAATACGTAAATATCTTTTAAATCAATATATATTTTTATAAAAAGTCAAATTTTAATATTTATGTTTTGTTTTAAATCTGTTATAAAGATTTGAAATTTTGCTATTTAAATTGATTTTTATAACAATATACTCATTCCAGTATTGCTTTGTGATCAGGCCAATTTCAAGAAAATTTTTAAATTCTTCTGTTTAAATAAAATATCAAACACTACACAATATAGGGGGTGGTGTCAAGGTCTCGTTCAAGTCTAGAAGGTTTTTCAAGGAGGTCCAAGGGCAGCAACAAGGGTTTTAAAGGATTTCAAAACTAGGTATGTATTTTCTTATCTTTTAAAGATTATTTACTCAAATAAGAAGAGGTAAAAGGGTGGAGTACTATTATTTTTTAAAGGTTTAGAATTACGGTGAATGTAAGTACTAAAACAATAATTTTATAATGATAAACAACTTTTGTATGTAGTTATAATAAAATGAGTAAAGTAAGGAATGACTTTGAAAGTTACAAATGTGAGGGCCTTTTACAGGCAAACATGAGGGACATAAAGACACAAAAATTGCACTATCTATTACAAGGGTGTGAGAAAGAAGCTGACTAAATAGGAGTATATAAATAACATAAAAGAAAAGATAGATTAATTGGTACTTTAACAAGGCACTATGTTTATTGGTAATAAAGCATGAGTTTCCTTGGAATGTCACAATTAATACAACATAATTGAGTTAATTATATTGACTTCACGGAAATCCAGATCTCTCAGTTAAGTAATATAATAATTTTAAGGTTTTTTTTATTATAATTTTATTATTAATCTTTATTCCCATTTAGCTGCATTATTGAGCACGGTGTTTAGGGAGTAAAAATATATGGGACATTTAATTACATTAATTATTTATACTACTTAATATACTTAGCTAGTTAGTTGTAAGTAATACATAAGTAAATAATTAATTGTTAGTAAGAAAAAAGGGCGTGGCTTCATCTCAGTAAAATAATTAATTATTTTACCGGGTAAGTCTAGTAGCCTGGCTGACAGGTGGACTTGCTAGCAAGTCCCCAACCTGAACTCAGGCTGAACTCATACTATACTCATACTGAACTCTACTTGAGGACCAACCTAAAAATGTTCTGCTGAGTGGTGTTCATCCCTGATTGTATGGTTCCTTTGTCAATAGCTCAATGTTTGTTCAATCTGTGGTGAATTTGAGTCAAAGGTTGCAGACTTGCTAAAAAGTCCGCCCCCTGTATCACGCGGTGAAAGTGATTGTTTTTCATACACTTAGAAATTGAATAGAAACATCATATAAGATCTACCAATCAGCATAAATATCATAATTCCAATAAATCATTAATAAATCTTGAGCCCATATATTTAATTTTACAATTGTGTGTAAGTGTTCAGTTGTGAATTACTCCTATAAAAACTTTAATTCTAATGACTAAAAAAGTGTACCTGCAATGTTTCATTTAATTTATTTTTCAACATCATAGAATTTAAATATTTTTCTTTTCATTTAAAACATGGAATAATATTATTTTTAATCAAAAGATGATTGCCTCTACAGCTGCTGCTCTACATGGGTATAATCTAAAGTACTTATTGTGTCTTTTTTAAAAAATGAATATCATATAATAGTTTTTCAATTTGAAACTGATAGAATTATGAAAAAGTACCACTTTCACCTATTTAATTCAGTTCTTGAACAATAATACAATCAAAATATTTACCTGAAGCACATTTTTTAACATGAGAACACTTTGCAAATTATATGGTGCTTATTCCTAGGTTGACACTGAAATTATCCCACAATACAGCATTGAAGCAAAATCAAGCACTAAAATAAAATTTTAAATAAATTTATACTACTTTGTTTTTATTATATATAAATTTTTACATCTAGCTTGAATTTTGGTCTTTCATATGGAAAATTTACTAAGTAGTTTTTAATTATTTCAACTCGTGAGATTACTCTACCAAATAATCATATTAACATAGAATTTTGATTAAATACATCATGAAGAGTTCCAGAATATCATATATGTATTACGTTGAATAAATTTATATTGCAAAAATTTTAAGTAGTTGAATATTCCATAGAAAAAAAAAAGCAAAAAGATATTTCCTCTTTATTTAAATCATCTTCTTGCATGCAAAAATGTATAAAACCGGATTAAAATTCATTGGTATAAGAATTATACTTCTTTCTAGACATATAATTAAACTATTTATCAATTATTAGTGCTTAGTGTAAAGAAGCTATTAGAGGATTTCATTGAAACAGAAATCAGGAAAACATATTTCTATCCTTTATTTTTTTTAATTACGAGTCTTTTCACAGTATTCTAGAATAAAAACTTGAGAATTTTGATGGTTCAATATTTTTCTTAAATAAATCAATAAAATTGAAAATAATTATATTTCATAATCAGAAATAATAAAAATACAAAAAAAAAATCAGGTAATATGGTTTGAATTAAAAAATAAAAGCTTCAAATTCTTGGTTAAAAGGAGTCATCAATAGAAAGAACCACTGATCTAATTTTAAATATTTTCAAAAAAAAAATAGAATAAAATAATTAGAGAGGTTAAAAGTGATGTTTTTGAAATAAATAGTATAATTTTCAGTCTTTTTAATGATCAGGTGAAATTCAAAATGAAAATGAAAATGAGTTTTATGAAAAATATTCTGTGAATGGATCAGATAATTAATCTTCCCTTGTTATTATTTCTATAAATTATTAATTAAACTTTCACTATTATTCCAGAGAAGACTCATCCATTTTTGGTTAAGAGCTCAAGATGAGCTCAAAGTAAAGTTCAGTCTGAGTCAAGTCTGATTTCAGTCTGAGTTCAGCCTGAGTTCCATCTGACTTCAAGTTGAGGACATGCTAGAAGGTCCCCCAAATATTGTGTGGTGATAAATTTTAATATGGCACTAGAGAATATAAAAAAAATGGATATTTGGGGGATTATTACTGAGATTGTACAGGCCAATCTAATTTTTAAATGAATATATTAAAAAAAAATTATTAAAAAGTGATTAAAAAGGGTAAATTTTATGGCTCAATATTTAACAAATAATTACCAGACAGTAAATGCAAGTATAGGTTTAAAAATTAATGAAAGCTAAATTCAGGAGTCTCAAGAACCTTTTGAAACTTTCGTGGAATTTTTACTATTTTTCTACAATGTTTAAAAATTTTATAAAGTGTTTTTGGTTATATTCTATTTTTCATACTATACTTAACTTTATTAATTCTTTACTAGTTGGATAGGGCTGTGCAGATTATAAAAATTAAAATAACTTGTGAAGGAGAGGTAGCTCTATCATCTTTAATTTTTCTAGATTGTTTATTGGTATTTTAAAGGATCTAATTGAGTCCAGAAGTCCATAGAGGCTCAGAAATGATCAGAAATGATCCAGAAAAGCTCTGTACAAACTCCAGTGATCTCTTGACAAGCTCTAGATGAGCTCTGGAATGCTCCAGTTAGGAAAAAAAGGGCACACAACATACTATACATATAAAGCCTGTAGAATTGAAACTAAACATCATAGATAGAACAGCCAGTAACTTAACAACCAATCACAACAACACATATTATAACAATCATTTTTTATTTTCATAAAAAATTATAAAATTGTAATACCCTTATAAATATAACACTTTTACATAACAATTTATTAACTTCACTCATCATCATAAACAATAACTTATAGGGTACCATTATAAAGGTCTCATCACCAGGGATCTGAATTTAAAAACTAAATCATAAAAAATAAAAGCTTCATAAAAACATATTTTTCAATCATTTATATGACTTTTCTGAATACAGCTTCACTGTTGTGTTTCTTAACCTCAGTATAAAGATAGCTGATTCTTAATCTCAACAATGTTGATAAAAAATAGTTTATTGGAAATTTCTTATCAAGTAGAGATTATAGCTTAGTCAATTATGAACTCTTTACTTACTTAAAGGGACAGGGTTTTCTTTGGTTTATCCAACTCCCTTGGATTCTGCTTACAGCAAGGTGACTGTAAGATTCTTTCTATATTGATAGTTCCCAACATAAGGCTCAAATGTTCTGGTTTTTAATTGATCTTACTTGGTATTTGGACTATCTTAGCCTTTAAATGGCTTATTTAAAAAATGTTTATCTTATTTTAATAGTTTAATCTTATACTTTTGGGATGTCTTCTGCTTCTGGATATGGTGTTTCTCTTCCTGTCAATGCTTTGGCCAGGATTAATTCTTGAGATGGGCCCAAGTTAAATGGGGAAGATTTTAAATGGTTTCTAAATTTTTATGAAGCTTCTGCTTCTGTTGATGGGGCTTCACATTTGGACATTGTGAAGCATGTTAGGTTCTTTATTGTTGATAGAGAGGTGAAGTTAAAAGTTATTGAGTTGGAAGTTTATAAGAAGTGGGACTGATTAAAATTGTCAAAGGAGATGGTTGATAGATGGGGTGTTAGGTATACTATGGTGGACCTCAACAAGATTGTCAGAAAATGGGAAGCTAAATGTTGTGTTTCTAATATGGTGGACCTCAAAGAGTTATGTAGGCAGTTTACTGAATTGGTGGATTATCTATTTCTGATGGAGATTATTGGTCATGAAAATCAGGCAAAGGATTTGTTTTGGTCAGCATTTAGTAGGAAGATAAAAATAGATGTTTTGAAGGAACTGTCTAGGAAGAACAAGATGAAGGACATGCCAAGTGGGGAACAGAAATTACCTGCTTCGAAGGTCATCAAAGAACATATTCAGGCATACTTGAAACTTATGGCTTTGGATCAGTATCAGGAATCCTGAACTCAGTTTTTTTTAGCAAGATCAGTGAAGTTTCAGCTGAAAATAAAAATAATATGCTCAAGTCTCAAGAGACAAAGAAGGCCCAGTTGGGTCAGCCTTTTGCTAATTTAGAGGGAGATGTTGATAATAAAATTTTGGATCATTTAGCTGATTTGAAAAAAAAGCTTAAAATATTTTTTCAAGAGACTCAGAAGGCCAACAGAGCATCTATGGTATCATCTTCTACTTCTTCATCTTATCAGTCAAGAGGTTATGAGAATAGGAATGATGGGAATAATGGAAATTGAAACCAGTTTAATGGGAATGGAAACAGTAATGGAGATGGTAATGGTAATGGTAATGGTGGAAATGGCTATAGAGGTGATTATGGCAAACATAAGGTGTGCTCCTATTGTAATAGGAGGGGGCACAAAGCAGCAGATTGTTATTTTTTGGAAAAGTACTTGCAGGTTTGTAGAGTAAAAATTTGATGGAAAGGTTTACAAACTCCCTGAAGGATATTTCATCTAAACCAAGTGAAGGTCAATCACCTTCATATTAAGTTAGGAGGAATTTGATGGCTGCAAGCAGAGCCAGATTTGAAGAAACAACTGATGATGATTAAAATACTAAAGGGGGAAAAAAGAATGGTAGTACTGATGGTGGAAAATGTAGATAAGGGTAAAGAAAATAAGGTCAACAAGGCCAGTTTTACAACTTAATATGGTTTATTAGAGTTGGGAATGGTTGCTAGGGTGGATGGAAACTGTATGTTTGGGGAATATGCTGTTGATGCTGCTAGAAGAGCAGCTGCTACTAAAGCTAAAGGTAGCATTCAGAGCCAGCTTAGGGCTTAACCAGGCACGGCTGAAATTAAAAATATTGAAAAAAAACCTTACAACAAGGAAAAAATTTATGAAATACAGAAGGGAATGGTGGATATGGGGCCTCCCAGTTATGGAAAATTTGATTTAAATGGTGAGCTTATGCCTCTGGAAGAAGAATCTGATCATGAGAAAGATGTACCAATAGTGTCTCTTCCCAGACCAAGTTTTTTTGGAGCTACTCCTATGGAAGGGGTAATGAGAACCAGTGATGGATCTGGATTGGTGAAAGAAGCTGGTTATGGAGCTAAAGGTATTGTAGATGAAGATGTTATTATGGGGGGTGAAGATGGAAATGTGGGTCCTCAAGAGGTTCCCAGGGCCAAGGTTGTTAAAACTAAAGTTCAATATGAAAGGCCAGTAGTATCTGGTAGAGAAAATTCTATGAAGATATTTTTAGGTAGAGTGAATCAACTCCAGATTCTTTTTCATTGAGGAAATTATTTGCTATTAGTCCAGCCCTTGCAGAAAAGAAGAAGAAGAATCTGAAAAGGAGAAGGGTATCTGTTTGAGAGGTGGAATATATATGTGAAAATGCAGAAACTTTTGGAGAGGAAGTGTAAATTCATTTTTCTGCTCCTCTAGGGTATTTAATGGTGATGTTAAAGGGGAAATAGGTAAAGGCCCTGGTGGATTCTGGGTCACAAATGAATTTAATTTCTTTAGAGAAAGCAACTATTATAGGCTTACCAATCAAATTTGGAACATGTGTTAATTTATGAGGCATAGGTGGACATGCAATAAAACTTATGGGTAAGGCTGAAAGTGTCAAATTAAGTATTGGTGGATCTGTTGGAAGAGAGCATTTTTATGTGGCCAGGTGATCTGTAAAAAAGGTTCTTGGTGGGCCCTTTTCGATGGATTTTGAAGCCAGGATAGATTACCAGAGTGGTATAGGAGTAAGTTTAGATATTACTGGTGACAATATGAGAAGGCTTCATTTACATTTAGCACCTCCAGGAGGGAATGGCTGGGAAAAAAGGCCTGTTATTACAACTATGTGTCAGTGTTGTAGTTGCACAAAGAAGAGGAAAATTAAAAGGTCAGCTTCTAGTGAATTTTTAAAAAAAAATATAAGTATGAACAACCTCATTATTTGGGGTAGTTGGGTCAGATTTCTCTAATGTTGAAATCTCTCTTCAAAAAGAGATCCGGGATTGTAATAGGTCAGTTCACTTAGAGATAATTCAAGTGGACTCTCAATTATTTTCTGTTAATATTTCATAGGAATGTCATTATGTGCTGGATTTTTCTATATGTCCATTACCTTTGTCAAACTATTCTATAAAATTTAAACATGGCTAAAAGGGAAAGATGGGATTTATTATGTTGGATGAAACTTTGAATGTGAATTTGTTTAATTATGGGGATATTAGTGAAGAATTGCTTTAAGGCCTCCATAAAGAAGATAAACTGCAATTCCCACATCAAAATCAACAAATAAATCTTATTATAATTAATTCACAAAAAAAAAATTTGATGATTCTATTTCTTTCTTCCAGAAAGAGGATAAACTGAAAACTTTATTTACTGGTGATTTTATGATGGAAGATGAAAGGGAAAAAGGTGTTGGAGAACTATATGATAAATTAGATCAAGGAAAAGGGGGTGGTAGTGATTAAAATGAAAACATTGAAAATTAAAATTATTTTTCAACTTAATCTATTTCTGATTCAGGTTCTGAACTGAAGAAAACTATTATGATAAATTATATAACAGCAAAACTATACTGTATCAAACATCTCAAGTAAAAGTGGACATTGGCCAGGCAAAATATAAAAAGGTAGAATATAAAATTAGACCAATTAATGAGCCTCTTCCAGCTGAATTAAATCCCTCTTTGAGAAGACCAAATCTATCAAGAGATCCATATAACTGTTCTTTTGTCAGCCAGGCTGTATCAGGAAACCAGTAAGTATTATGTTACTTTACTGGAACCAAAAGGGAGCATAAAATTATGCATATTATGTATATAGCTTAATATTATTTTGCATAATAAAATTATATAAGTATCTTATTAAATATAAGTAAAGCAAGTATTATTTTAATTTTATTATTATATAAATTATATATACATTTGAATTAGTAAAAATATATTCTAGATTCTATATATTATGGTGCATTTTTATGTATTTAATAATTATAAATTAATAATTAATTAGTCATAAACATATATTATAATTATAAGTATAAAGTTGGCTTATAATGTAATTAAATTAATTATTTAAATCTATATATTAAATAATACCTTTAATATCTTATTAAACATAAATATTGGGCGCTTTTTTGACTCAAAATTGTTTCATAAAAGTATTAAACAAACTAAAAAACTTTATCAAATAATTTATAAATGTTTTATTCTAAAAATTAGTAATTTTATTAAACAAAATACTTGTTTTGACTTAAAACAATTATTACACTAATAAAAATAGTTAAAATAATTAATTACTCATGTTTTATACTACATTAATTAATTTCACTATTTTTATGTGTTAAAATAGTGTATTTTTCATGTTTCACTTAAACTGGTTATTAATTAAAAGGTTATAAGACATGTTTTAAATTAAATTAGTTGTTTTAATGTGTCTCAAACCTATTTAATTACTCACAAATTTTATGGTAATTTTTTGGGTTCAAATTGGTGAATATTTGGGCTCTAACTCATGTTTTTTAGTTAGTTGTGTCATATGTTCCCCTTATATTTACACAAACATTTGTTATTTGTTATTTTTGTTTCATTACACTTTGTATATACCTTATTGTTTAGCTTCAGAGGGCCCCTTGCCTATATAAAGGCTTTTGGTAACCCCCTGTAGCCTCACCACTTACGTTACTTACTTTTTTATTAACAATAAATACATATATATATATTTTATTTTTATATGTGGCGCTTTTTTTCCCTTTGAAATAAAAATTAATTATATTCTAAGGTTTTAATAGAGAATAAAATATTTGTTAGTTGAGAGTTTGATAGCAGAGGGAATAAATATACTTACTTATCAATTATTGAACTTCCCCATGAAATCCTGTGTTTTTAAAAGTCTATTAGCTGATATTATTATGGTTTTTGTTGTTCACCTTACTCTTTTATATTTCTTTATTATACTTAATTTAGTTTTTTTTCTTTATTTCCATTTTTCCTTTCCTTACCCCTTCTTCCTCTTCTTCCTCTTTTTCTTCTTTTTCCTCCTTCTTTCCCTTACCTTCTAGACGACCCGGCCAACACTTTTAGTCAAGAATCTTCCTGAACTCTCTGAAACTTCTAGGATCACTATCAAGAGATTGGAGGTTTTAAATTTTGAGCTGAAGCTGTAGGAATTCTGGAAAGGAGGCATCAACTTATTAAGGATGATTTGGTTAAAATGTGTGGAGCAAGTGCTGAAAGGTGGAAGTACTGTTTACCATTAGTTTTGTTTGCTGAAAGAATCACTGCTCAAAATGAAAACTTGATATTCACCATATGAGCTTGTTTTTGGAAAGAAAGTGGTTTTACCAGTTAATTTAGAAGCTGAATAATATCTTGGAGTAGATTGGTACATGGTAAAAACTACTGAAGAATTATTATATGCAAGAATGGTTCAGATAGAAATGAAATTAGAAACTCTAGAAAAGGCATATTCAAAAATGATGAAAATTTGAAATCAGTTAGCTCATAGATTAAGGAAAACTTTGAAAACTGGAGATATGGTTTTTGGCATATAATAGGATTTTGGAAAGTCAGTGGGGAAGAATGTTTGGGGATACGTGGAATAGACCCTACAGAGTTGGAGAACAGGAGTCTGTTTTTTCATATATTTTAGAAGAGTTTGATGGAGTTGTTTTGAAAAAGAGGGTAGCTGCTTATCAAGTCAAGCAGTTCTATCAAAGGGACACAAGGTTTGCTAAAGTATAACTCAGAAATGTGGATAAACTACCAACCATTGTTAAGAAGAATAACTCCAAAATGAGGATAAACTACCAACTATTATTACAAGGAATAACTCCAAAATGAGGATAAAATACCTATGATTGTTATGAAGATTTCCTCCAAAATGAGGATAAACTACTTAATCATTGTTTAAAGAAGATTTACTCCACAAGAGAGTATTAAATAAAAACTATCATTAAATTCAAATATATCAAATTTAATTGTGAAGAATTGTGTTGGAATGTAATTATATATGTTAGAAGTGTTCACAGGGCAACCTTCTTAATTTAATATTGGCAAGTTTGGGGGTAATCGATCTCCTAGATGCTCTATACACAGTTACCCCACAATGTTTTTTACCATATTTTCTTTGTTTCTAGTTGAATCCTGGATTTGTTTTTGTTATATATGAAGTCCACTAAGACTATAAACTGGATAAATACAATTTCAAATGATTACACTCATTTGAAGCTGGAATAAAGGATTTTTATATTTTATTTTAAATTTATAGAATTTTATCTTTGAATTTTTTATGTTAGAATTTTATTTTATTTTCATTTTAAAATTATTAAAATTAATTGGTTCAGAGATAATGATCACTGGTGGTCTCCAATCACTTTTAAAAAACTGGAGGGAGTCCACCCAGTTATCATTACTATTTTTTTTGATATTATGTTTTTCAAATATTTTTTTTAAAAAAAAGGATTATTTATGTTTATTTTCAATTTATTTTCTTGTGTATCCCACATCAAGGTGCACTTGGATGTGTGTACGATTCCAGGGGAAAAGCTCATCAAATGGCTTGAGGGCATCTTTATATATCTAATTTTAATTTAAAATCTTAGGACATTTTCTTTATATATAAATTTTTAATTTTTAATTAAAAATTTCATAACAATATGATAAAATGATAATAATAATAATAATAATAATAATAATAATAATAATAATAATAATAATAAATAATAAATAAGTTGTAGTTGTTTTTAGGATTATATATATATATAATTTTTAGTTTCTTTAAAATTTCTAGCAGGATCCTGGAGAATAAAGGAAGTCTCTCTTTTGATGAAGATGGCACAGTGAAGGTTTCAGGAGAGGCTATATTAAATTCTTCAATCTCTTCAAATTGATGACAATTATTATGGTCAAGCCAAGTGGAAATTTAAAAGTGACATTTCAAAACTTGCTCTCTTGTGAATACTTCTGCACAATCTTTTGGTGGATAATCTTTATAGTGGGCCAATTTAACATTGAAAATATAGTATAATTGTTTATAGACCTCATTACATTTTACAATAACTGAAGTGAGTTCTGGATCAGGGATAAAATAAGCAGATTTAGAGTAAAAGGATTCAAAAGCATCTAGATCAGGTCATCAATAAAATTCAAGAGGTAAGATTTTAAAGAAGAATTAAAATATTAATTACTTACTTGAGTCAATTGTGTCAATCTCAAGATTTAAAGGCAAGCTTAGCAGAAATTTTTCTTCAAGAAGCGAAGAGTATGGAATTTTGATGTTGTGATATGAAGGCAGTTTTAGGAAGTTTAGGATGTCTACAGAAGTAGCATGGATTAAAGATCCATGAACTGTTGGAATATTTCTTTTCTCATGGAAAATTATTGGAGGACTAGGAGATCTGGGTTTTTTCGATGAAGAAGAAGAACAATGAGGGCTGCTAAGTTTAGGTTGAGGAGGAATAGGCTCTTTTATAGGAGGTGGAGAGAAAGAAGAAGGAGAAGGAGAAACATCTAGAACTGATTTAGGAGGTTTCAACATTGCTTTTGGAGCAGTGGGAGTTCTAGGGATGACAGAAGAGAGCCTTGATTGGAGAGAAGGAGCAGCATAAAGAGAAGAAGGAGGTGGACCCAGAGACTCAGAAGAAGAAGAAGAAATATTTAAAAAGCTGATGGTGTGAAAGGAGTAGGATTTTTAGAGGTGGATGATTTTGGAGAATAGTAGAAGGCTTTCAATGAGAGGCAAAGCTGGTAGCAGGAAGGGGGAATGAGCCATATTTGAGGGCAGAGAATTTTTTCTCCTTTTCAATGCAGTTGAAACAGGCCCTGTTATAGGTGTATCTTTTCTGGTTATAAGTGTAGGTGCACTCTTTATGGGTAAAAGAACAGTAACCACAGGCTTATTTTACCATGACCTAAAACTGGAAAACAACTGTAGGGAATTGGTCCACTATTACCTAAAACTGGAAATCATATAGGGAGTCGGTCCACTATGACCTAAAACTGGAAAAGACTATAGGGAATTGGTCCACTATGACTTTAAACTTGAAACAAACAGCAAAATGTCAATCATTGGTCCCCTATGATCTTAAACTGGCAAATTACTTTCACTTTGGTCCACCAAGACTAGAAACTGGCAATCAATTAAAAAATTGGATTTCAAGGATATTAGGAGGGAATTTAATCAAGTGGGATATTCAATTCAGTCATTTTTAATTTATCATTGGTTCATCAGTACTCAAACTGGTACTCACTCATTTGGACAACTCAGTCATTAATGAAAAAAGTAAAAACTAACTTTAGGCAATGAAGATGTCATTAATTGGAGTTATTTAAGATTAAAGAAGTATGGAGATTTTAAAGGTTATTGATGAAGATTGTTTAAAGGCAAAAATATAGGTGCTAAGAATGTCTGGAAAATCATGATTTATGATAAAAGTAGAAGTGATTTTAAAGGGTTGGAAATTTATTTGAATTTTGTGATGCTGAATTATAGAAGAAGGATAGGATCTGGATTTAGTGGGTATCTTTGGTAGACTTTCTTGAGGTGAAGCTTGAACAACCTTATGGGGAGAATGTAATCATAGTATTTGGCTCAGGAGGAAGCCCAATGGGAATGGAATCAAAAGTTTTTGGCTCCTTAGGGAGGCCCTCTCCATCATGCTGTAAAAAAGATGGAGACTGGTAAAGAAGAGTCTGAAGGGATTCAAACCTTGCTCTCAGTAGTGGAATCATCACAAGGCAAATAAAATTTATAAAAGTGTAAGTTCAAAATATGAAAATTAAATGATGATTAAAGAAGAATGAAAATCAACCTGACAAAAAAAGTTATCAGTAACAAAATGAATTAAAGAATCACAGTATTGAAATTTTAAAGAAGAGAAGACCATCAAAATAAATAATCCCTTTTGAATCTTTCAACATCATTATCAAAGCTTTACAATAAAATCTTCTCTTCATTAAATCTTCAGTATTATTAACAGGTGTTACCTGAAAATAAAATAAAAATTCATGCTTCACATCATCATAAAAATTAAGAAAGATATATATATGAAACTTAGGATAATGATTAATGAAATCGTTCTGCACATGGCCAAAATCATTTTTATTTTTGATTTCAATAGCTTAGGAGTTGGAAGAGGTAGTAGTAGGAGAATTATTCAATTAAAATTAAAAGACTAACTTTTTGAGACAGGAAATAATGTTTCAGAAAAACTGACAGGAGAAACTGGAATAATAGAATATGGATCTTGAGATGAAGGAGGAAGCTCAGGATTGGGATTTTTAAATGAAGAGACTGTTTTGGCCTTTATATTATGAAAGAAGTTGAAAATTTTTGATAATCTCTTTTTGGGAATAGTTGGATCAGGAAGAGCTGCTGGTCCAGTATAAATGTTAGTTCATGAAGATATAATTGGATGGTTAAACTTGATTTTCTTAAGCCTGAAAATATCACAGGCAGGTCTTCCAGGAATACCAGGGTTAGAAATCAGACAACAAACTTGGTATTTAAAGCAAAGTTCACATGGGACAGAAAGTTCTTTTGATGAAATATTGATGATGATATGGATATTAAATAAAGCAAAAAAAATTCAGGACTATTTTAGGTAGTTGGTTGAAGAGGATGAAGAGAGGAAAAATTTGTGTTCAATCATATATGCAAATTTAAAGAAAGGGACATTATTCATTGGAGGTAGGATGTGGAAGTCTAGAGATTAGTATAGGACTAAAGAATACAAAAAAATGGATGTTTGGGGGATGATTACTGAGATTGGAAAGGCCAATCTAATTTTAAATTTGCTATATTAAATAAGTTGAGTATTAAAAAGTGGTTAAAAAGTTTAAGTTCTATGGGACAAGATTTAACAAATGATTACTGGACAGAAAGATCAAGTATAGGTTTAAAAGTGCATGGAAATTAGAGTCAGGAGTCTCAAGAACCTTTGTATATTTTTAGGGAATTTTTAATATTTTTCTACAATTTCTAAAAATTTTATAAAGTTTTTTTGGTTGTTTTTTATTATTCATAAAATATTTAACTTTGATAATTTTTTACTAGGTGAATAGGGCTGCGCAGATTACAAAAATTAGAGTGGATTATATAGGAGATGTCGCTCTATCATCTGTAATTCTTCTAGATTTTTTATAAGTATTTTGAAGGTTCTAATTGAGTCCAGAAGTCCATAGAAGCTCTGTAATGCTCCAGACCAGCTCTGTACAAACTCTAGTGATCTCTGGAAGAGCTCTGGAATGCTCTGGTTAGGTAAAAAAGCACACGTGATATACTATGAATATAAAGCCTGTAGACTGGAAATTAGACATCATATATAGAACAACCAGTAACTTATCATAGACGAGCCAGTAACTTAACAACCAACCAAAACAATGCATATTATAACAATAATTTATTATTTTCATAAAAAATTATAAAATTGTAATACCCTTATAAATATAACACTTTTACACAACAACTTATTAATTTAACTCATCAAAATAAATAATAACTTATAGAGTACCATTATAAAGGTCTCATTACCAGGGATCTGAGTTTAACAACTATATCATAAATAATAAAAGCTTCATAAAAACATATTTTTCAATGATTTATATGAATTTTCTGAATACAGTTTCACTTTTGTGTTTCTTAACCTCATCATAAATAACTCTGTTTCTAAATCTCAACACTGTTAATAACAAATAGTTTATTGGTCATTTCTTATCAAGTAGAGATTATAGCATAGTTAATTGTGAACTCTTTAAATACTTAAAAGGACAGGGTTTTCTTCAGTTTATACAACTCCCTTGGATTCTGCTTACAGAAAGGCAACTGAAAGATTCTTTCTACACTGGTGAAAACACTTCTTTTGGTAGGGTTAGTTTGAATACTTTTCATATCAAGGAGGGGAGATATAAATATTTAATTTTAGCTAGAGATGATTTATCTTCTTGAGTAGAGACATAAACTCTTATTAATTTGAATTCCAGGAATGTGGAAGATTTTTTAATGAAAAATTGGGTATATAGGTATGGAGTGATGAAGTTGGTAATGGTTCATGGAGGTCCTGAATTTGAGACTGAGTTTATAGAGGCTATAACAAAATTTCAATCAAAGGTTAGGGTAGAAAGATCATATTATCCTGAAGCTGAGGGAATATTAAAAAGAGGGAATCAATTTATAAAGGATGCTTTAGTTAAAATGTGAGAGAAAGTGCTGAAAAGTGGAGGCACTATTTACCATTAGTTTTGTTTTCTGACAGAATCACTGCTCAAAAGGACACTGGATATTCACAATACAAACTAGTTTTTGGACTGAAAGAAGTTTTAGCAGTTGATCTAGAGGCTGAATCATATCTTGGAGTAGACTGATACATGGTCAAAACTACTGAATAGTTATTATGTGAAAAAATGGTTCAGTTATAAAAGCAAGAAGAAACTCTAGAAAAGGCATATTTGAAAATGATGAATAATAGGAATCAGTAAGTTAGATATTGGGATAAGAGGTTGGCTCATAGTTTAAGAAGACTTTTGAAAACTGGATATATGATTTTGGCATATAATAGGAGTTTGGAGAGTCACTGTGGAAGAATGTTTTCAGATAGGTGGAATGGACCATACAAAGTTGGAGAACAAGTATCTGGTGGTTTTTATGTATTAGAAAAGTTAGATGGAGTTGTATTGAAGAAGAGGCTAGCTGCTGATCAGGTAAAGCGGTCTTTCCTAGGTGCACTAGGTGTGCCAAAGTCTAACTCCAAAATGAGGATAAACTATCAACTATCATTTAAAGAAGACTAATTCTAAAATGAAGATAAACTACTAACTATTTTCTATGTAGGTTTCCTCTGAAATGAGGATAAACTATTTTATTGTTGCTTAATGAAAATTTACTCCACAAGAGAGTATAAACTAAAACTAACATTGAAAATACTGATCATTAAATTCAAATATTAAATGTTTATGGTGAATTTGGTCCTCTATGACATAAAACTGTAAATAAACTATAGTGATTTGGTCCACTATGACCTTAAACTGGAAATATAAGCTAAATTTCAATAATTGGTACCCTATGACCTTAACCTAGCAACTTGCTTTCTCTTTGGTCCACCAAGACTAGAAACTGGAAATTAATTAAAAGTTTGGTTTATCAAGAATATAAGGTGGAAATGATAATCAAGTTGGATATTCAATTCAGTCATTTTTAATTTATCACTGGTTCATCAGTACTCAGACTGGTACTCAATAATTTGGACTGCTCAGTCATTAATGAAAATAGTGTTACTAATTTTAAGAAATGGAGATGTCATAAAATAGATTTACTTAGGGTTGAATAAATATGGATGTTTTAAAGGTTATTGATGATGATTGTTATAAACTGAAAATAAAATGTGCAAAGATTGTCAGGAAAATTATTATTTATGACAAAAGTAGGAGTGATTTTAAAGGGTTGGAAATTTATTTGAATGTTGTGATTCTGAATCATAGAAGAAGGATGGGATCTGGATTTAGTGGGTCTCTTTGGTATACTATTTTCAGGTTAAGAATGGAGGACCTTATGGCAATAATGGAATCATAGAATTAGGCTCAGGGGGAAGCCCAATGGGAATGGAATCAAAAGTATTTGTCTCATTAGAGAGGCCCACTCTATCATACTGTGAAAAAGATAAAGACTGGCAGGGGAGATTCTGAAAGGATTCAAACCTTGTGTTCAGTAGTGGAATCATCACAAGGCAAAGACGACTTTTTAAAAGTTTATTTTAAGTTATGAAAATCATATGATGTATAAAAAGAATTAAAATCAACCAGAAAACAAGAGTTATCAGCACCAAAATGAATAAAAGAAATTAATTTTATAATTTTAAAGAAGATAAGGCAATCAAAATAAATTATCTCTTTGCAATTTTTCAATGCCATTATCAAAACTTTGCATTAAAAGTCTTCTATCATTAAATCTTCAGTATTATTAGCAGGAGTTTCATGAAAATAAGTTAAAAATTTACACTTCATATCATCACAAAAATCAAGAAAGAGATATCTATGAAACTTAGGATAATTATTTTTTAGTCATTATGAACCTGGCCAACTTTATCTGCATTGGTTATTTTGATAGCTTAGGAGTTGGAAAAGATAGTACTTGGATTTGGAAATATTAGGAGAATTATTAACTTGAAATTAAAAGGCTAACTTTTTGAGCCAGGAAATAATTTTTCTGAAAAACTTATTGGAGAAACTGGCATAATAGGATTAGGATCTTGAGGTGGAGGAGGAAGTTCGGGATTGGGATTTTAAGAAGGAGAAGCTGTTTTGGCCTTTATATTTTATAAGAAGGTGGGAATTTTCAATAATCTCTTTTTGGGAATTGTTGGATCAGGAAGGGCAGCTGGTCCAGTATAGACTTTATTTCTGGAAGGAATAATTGGACAATTACACTTGATTTTCTTAAGCCTGAAAAGATCACAGGCAGTTCTTCCAGGAAGACCAGGGTTAGAAATCAGACAATGAACTTGGTATTTGGTGTAAGGTTCACATGGGACAGCAAGGTCTTTTGATGACATATTTAAGATTATATTGAAATAATATTAAAGTGAAAATATTCATGTCTAGTTAAGGTAGTTGTTTGTAGAGGATGAAGAGAGGATGAATATGTGTTTGATAAATTATGCAAATTCAAAGAATAGGGCCATTCTTAATTGGAGGGAAGATGTGGTAGTCTAAAGGTTAGTAGGGCACTTAAGTTTATTAAAAGTGGATTTTTGGGAGTTTATTCTTGAGGTTGGAAAAGTCAATCTAATTTTAAAATGGTTATATTTAAGAATAAGAGTATATAAAAGGGTTTAAAAAAGGATAATTTTACAAGTCAAGATTAAGCTACTAATTAATGGTCTGGAAATTCAAGTATAGGTCTTAAGGTGCATGAAAATTTAATTCAGGAGTATCAAGAACCTTTGAGATTTTTGTGGATTTTCTACTATTTTTATTCAATTTTTAAGAATTTTATAAAGTATTTTTTTTGGTTATTTTTGATTTTTCATAATTTACATATCTTTGAAAATTTTTTACTAGATGAATGGGGCTGTGCAGACTACTAAAATTAAAATGGATTATAAAGAAGAAGTAGCTCTATAATCTATAATGTTTCTAGATTTTTATTAGTATTTTAAGGTTCTAATTGAGTCCAGAAGTCTGTAAGAGCTCTGGAATGGTCCGTATGAGCTCCAGACAAACTCTGCTGATCTCCAGAAAAGCTCTGTACAAGCTTTGTGATACTCCTGTTAGGGAAAATAGGGCATGTGAATTACTATTCATATAAAGCCTGTAGACTTGAAATCGGAAAGATGAGAAATATAACAACTTTTAACTTAATCATTAACAAAAACAGCACATATTTACAACAATTACTAATATTTTTCATAACAAATTATAAAATTGTAATACCCTTATAAATACAAAGCTTTTACATAACAATTTACTATTTTCACTCATCATCACATATGTTAACTTGAAGGGTACCATTTCAGAAGTCTCATCACCAAGGATCTGAATAAACAACTAAATTATATAAAAATAAAAGCTTCATAAAAATATAATATTCAATCATATAAATAACTTTTCTAAATACAGCTTCACTGTTGTGTTTCTTACCCTCATTATAGAGAAAACTGTTTAAACATCTCAACACTGTTATTAAAAATTAGTTTATTGGTCATTTCATAACAAGTAGACATTTAAGCTTGGGTAATTTTGAACTCTTTATTTACTTGAAGGGAAAGGGTTTTATTTGGTTTATCCAGCTCCCTTGGATTCTGATTACAGCAAGGCAACTGTAAGAGTCTTTCTACAACATAAAAGATTTTATGCACCTCTGAGATCAATTTAAAAAAATAAATTAGCTCCATTAAGTAAAATAAGAATTAATGACCTAGGAGGAACTGGATTAGCTTTCTTCTTAGTCTCTGCATTGAATTTTCTATAAGCAACACATAACCTAAGACTTTTATCTTTCTTTTTAGCAAAAAAAACTGAAGTTCTGGTTGGATATTTACTAGCTTGGATAAAACATTTTGCTACATTCTCTGCAATGTAGTCTCAAAGAAATTTGGATTTGTCCTTTGATAAAGAATAGACAGGACCTTTTTACTCTATTTGATGGCTTTAGGGTCAATCAGGTGGTAGTTTGACGGCCTTACGTATTGAAAAAACATTGGATTCCAATTCTGTAAAATTACATGGCCAAAAATGGTATCCTCCATCATTGGGGAATCAATGACTGTTAACTCCCACTCAAAAGAGGGAAAATTTGGAAAGTTAAAAACCCATAAATCTTTCTTACTAACCCAGTATTTGGGTTCCTCTAATTCGACCAGATATATTGGAATTTGGTCCATGTCTCCAAAATTTAGCTTAAGTTTTTTGGAAAAAGATAAACTGATAAATGAAATTGAAGATCCAGAGTCAATAAGAAAACTGAAGGTAATATTCTCCTTAAAAAGATTTAGTCTCAAAAAGTTAAGGGAAACTCTAGACCTTAGGACATTGAGGTTCAGTGCACCAGGAGATATAAAATAGTTCTCTTTGGACGCAAGTAAACTATTTACAAGTTTTTTGACTTGGAACTGTTACATTCACTACCCTTTAGTTTAGAGCATTCATCAAACTTGTGTTTACACCCAAAATACATAAACAGCCCATTCTCTGCTCTTCCTTTCCTTTCAGATTCCTTTAATTCCCCTTTTGCATCCAATACCTTACTGATAATGCCTGTGGTCAAACTTCTGGATCAAGCCTTTTCTTTACCCTTTTGATTGGGTTTGGTTTGAAATGAGGATGGAGTGTGTCAAGGAGGATTTGCAGAAGTTCAGTATTTTAATTTTAAACCATGAGGTTTATTGGCATGATTCTTTGTTGAAGATGGCCTTGGTGAACTCCATCAAGTTTGAGGGTCCTATCCATTAGATCCATCAAAGTCAACATTTTTTTACCATGAAGATTTAATCAGTCAAGTATCCTCAAAGGACTCCCTTTTTGAAATAATAGATTAGTGCTGCATAATTCCAACCTACTTGAGTTTGTAGAGACCTGAAATTTGAGATATTTTAAGAAGAGTCACCATTATTGTTTATAAAAATGAAATCTAATTCAATTTCTGCGTTATTGGTTTCATCAGAGTCATCAAATAATTTTAAGAGTTGACCTTTGAAATTTTCCCAATTGTTTATTGGCAAATGGTTTTCTGTTGAAGAAAGCATAAGAAAGTATTGCTCAGATTATCATGATGCTTTCCCAGATAAGAATGAAGATGCATAAGTTACCTTGGAGCGATCTGTATTGAAGTTTTGAGGGTCATTGTGGAACAATAATTTGCAGGTTTTCTAAAAAGGTCACTATCTGTCAGGATGTTCTCCATTGAATTCATCCTAGGATTTTATTGAGGGAGTTTTAAATTTAGAGTTTTCCAAAGGAGAAGTACCAGAAATTGATTTCACTAATAGTTTCATGAAATCTCCCAATGAAGGAGCTTTACCAGGTTCAGAAGTTTGGCCTGATGGGTTGGTAGCTGGGGCTGATGGTGTCTCATGCATTGTATCCTTGCCTTCTTCTTCCTCACTAGAATCTTCAATGTCTTGAGGGATGTCCTCTACAGATTGAATTGAATGTTCCCTTTCACTGAATTCAAGAGGTTCAAGAGAGTGAGTATGGGAAATAGGTCACAAATCTGGTGGCCTATCTTTGGTGGGAGCTCTAGTAGTAGCACCCATAGGAGGAGTGCCTTCAACTGGTTCCATTTAGACTTAGCCCCTGAATATGTAGTAGTACAAAAAAAATGAGAACTATAGAGAAGTAAATTACACTGCCACCAGACATCCTTTGCAAAAGGTAAAGGGTGTTCCTGAGTAAGTTAGATGGGAAAAGATGATCTTAGACTACTTTGATCAAGTGATTCAATTATACGTCAAAGATAAATTAATATTTCTTCAAGATAAGTTTTAGTTGAATAATAATGTAATTTATAGTGACACTAAGTATATAGGTTAATCTCACAAAAGTTTGTAACTTAATAATTAAATGATATTTGGGAGTTTTAATAGTTTTGAATAGAAATTGATTATTAAGAAAGGTAGGAAAAAATAATAGCCTTATATAAATTTAACTAAGATCAAAATGGTATTATTACTAAATTCTAAAGAAAGTTGAACCAAATTTACCCTATTATATAGACAACTTTATCTTGAATTGACCCCTTTAATAAACCGCCTTGAATTATCACTGACCCTTAAATATAAACCACTTATCCTGTAACCTTACTCCTATCCCTACTCACAGACCTTAAATTACTCTTAGACACACCATAACCCAACAGTGAAAATATACTATTGTTGCTGGTACTAATACATTGAGCATTTTATTAGAGTTGAAATGTCAGCCAGGCTACTAGACTTACCCAGTGAAATAATTAATTATTTACTGGATGAAGCCGCACCTTATCATTTTAATTATTATTTAATTATAATTTAGTTACATTAAAATTAGTTATAATAAACTAACTAATTACAGAATGTTAAAATTAAAAAATTAAATAATTAATTAAAATTAAAAATATAATTTTGTCCCTTATATTTTTCTCTAACACCGTGCTCATTTGACAGGTTGGAAAAAATAAAATTTTATATTAAAAAATAGATATTAAGATAAAATAAGATTTAAATATTCAAATAATATTAAATATATACAAAAAATTCAAATTTCTTATTTAGGATTGACTTCTACAGTAAATATTAAATATATTGATGTATTTCTGACATACTCTGTAAATACATCTTTTTGACGCCTTCTTTTTAGAATAACTTTATTATTTGAAATCCTTTTTCTGGAATGTTCTTTTCTCTCTCTCTTACTACTGTTTTTAGAATTTGATTGCCGTGCTTTGTCTCTCCTTTGCCTATAAAAGGCCTCTCCTTTTGTTGTCTTTTAATCATTCTTTTTTACCAAATCACTTATTACTACAACTACAACAGTTAAACACTTATTTCTTATATTTTATATCTTTAGTATTTACAAGGACGTAATTCTAATATATAACTTATATAAATATTTAAATCTACCTCTTATTATTGAGTAAAAGAATCATCCTTGATTTAGAAATACATACCTAATTATTGAGAGTCAAATAAATCCTTAAAATCTTCATATAACACCATACCAAAGCTTCTAGACCAAAAGTGAACCTTGAAAACTGGGGGCCTTTCCGAAATATTGATGGCGCAACGTTACTTGAGGCGTAATCGAGGGGACCATCGGCGTACAAGTACTTGTAAAGGATGAGTGGAGGCGAGAAAACGACGAACATCATACGTCACGTGATGAAAGTTTTTGCTGCGAACGGGAATCGAACCGCGCTCCAAAACTTAAGTTCATATACTGACTAAAGATCGTATATATCGTGGTAATTATTATTATTACTATTTGTGGGTTGCTCTTCACTCTTCATTCGCTACATATTTCCTTTTACTCAGCACTCTGTAAGTGGCATTAATTTGCTCATTTTGCAGGGGGAGGTGTCTGGTAAATTGAAATTTAATTTTATTATTATATTTTTTTTATTTTTCCTGGTTGAAAATAATAGAGCAATACCTGTTCTTAGTCCCAGAAGTAATAAAATAATTATATTTTAATATTAATTATTATCATTTTTCAGTTGACAATTGTCCTGATTAATTTGAATTTTAATTGTTCCAGTTGACAAATTGTCCTGACAATAATATCTTTTATTAATTATTATAATTTTTCAGTTGACATTTGTCCTGATTAATTAAAAATTTAATTGTTCCAGTTGACAAATTGTCCTGACAATAATATTTTTTATTAATAAATAATTCACATTTAATTACTTCAGTTGAATTTGAGTCCTGGTAATCCAATAAATCTTTTTAATTAATAAGACTCATATTTAATTACTTCAGTTGACATTAAGCCCTGGTAGTTAAGTGATCAGTAATAAAATTTTAAAATAAAAACTTCATATTTAATTACTTCAGTTGACATTAAGTCCTGGTAGTTAAGTGATCAGTTAAAATAAATTTTTTTAATTAATAAAGATTCATATTCGATTATTCCAGTTGACAATAAATCCTGGTAATAAATTAGTTGATTTAAATCCTGAAAATAAAAATTAATAGAAATTCTAATTTATTTCTACAGTTGATTGTATTATCCTGGTTTTAAATTTTTTTTTATTAATTTTATTTAAGTTGATTTTTATCCTAAAAAGATTTTTTTTTTTTTATTTCTGTTAAATAAAAATTAAAAATAAAGACTAATTGATTTTTGTCTCTTTCCTTCATTTCAGTAGAATCTTAAAATGACTGACCAAAGTGGTTTTGCTGCACGTGAAGAAGAACTAGACTTAATTGATTATGATGAGCCTACTTTTGTAAGTTCTCCTTTAACAAGAAGAATTTCTCAAACTAATAAATCCTTTCCCCAAACAGGATGTAGAGATGGAAGAAGTAGAAATCCTAGTGGACAATACTCAGGATCAGAAGCCCATGACAAACCCACCAGAAGAGCTTCCAAAAGGCTTCAGGATAAAAAAGATGCCGTTGTCTCAGCAGGTAAAGAATCTGTCTACCCACATAAAGGAGTTAAGGACAGACAGCTTGAGACTAAAGGTAAGGGTAGATGCCTTGGAAGAAAAGGTGAAAAGAACGGATACTTTTCTCCAAGAGAAGAAGAAACCTCTTCCTCCCAGGGATCAACAACAATTGGCTCCCCAATCCCAAGAGATGGTGGAAGTGTCCAAGTGGCAGTGGGACTGGCTCAACACTCAGTGGGACTACTTGGCTCAAAACCAGCATCAGTTACCTCAGGTAGGTCCATCAAGGCCCACCCAGGCCAACCCCACTCCTCCCCACCCTTATCAAGGAGGCAAAAGAAGAAGGAAGCCCAATATGGTGATACCCAGCAAACCCTGGTACGTCCCTCTATTGATTCTCAAGTGCCTTTTCTTGTGTCTGACTCTGTTCCTTCAGTTAAATCTGGAAGGCAGGATGAAACCTTGAGACCTATAGAGGCTGGGAATAGTAGACAGATATCTCATGTATCTAATCCATTACTTTTAATTGCTACCTCAATGATTAATCCTGATATGGCTGTGATTGATGAAACTCTTGACCCTGAGTTCTATGAGAGTCTGGAAATTTACTCAGTTTCCTTATTGAGAAACACTCCAGATGTAGCAAGAATTAATGATGAGCACTTGAGAGATATTATTGCCAAGCAAAATCATATAATGAACAATATGCAATTGACTCAGAGATATAATAGTTTGTTAACTGATCAAGGATATCAAGCATTAAAAAGTGAAGCTCAGAGAGTCTCTGATGAATTGTCTCATTATAAAGCAACCCATGAAAAGAAAATTGCTTTATGGCAAAATATAAAAAATGATTTGTCTAAACTAAAAGATACTGTATCTGCCTGTTGCCAGGAGGAAGAGATAGATAAGATAAATCTGAAAAGATTGAGTGACCATTTGTCATCTTTTCAACATAAAAATCAATTATCTTTTGCAACTATCAATGAGAGTTTATCTAGTCTTCCAAGAATGAAAACAAGACTAACAACCATTGAAGAAAAATTGAACTCATTGTTAAATGCCCAAAAATATTCTAACATTTCTGTGAAGGAACATATAGTGCAGGATGCTCAACCAGTACCTGTGGCTAGTTCATCTAAAATAAAAATAGATCCAGAAATACCTGTTTACAACACTGAGTTTCCATCAAAAACTGATGATGCACCAGGATCTGCAACAGAAGGATTAAACAATGAGATTTCAGCACAATTAGAAAAATTACAGCTGCTTCTTACTCAGAAACAAGCTAGTACTAAGGAGACTCCTTCAAATCAAAAGAATTGGCCAAAACTTGACCAGTACCCAACATTTGACGGTGATTCTTCTTCTGATTGGCAACAATTTATTTGCAGAATTGATAATTTAAAAATTTCTTACAAACTCCCAGATGAGGAAATTGTGTCCAAATTAATTTCTTTGTTCACTAATGTTGCCCTGATGTGGTATGAATCTGTTCTCCTGGATGGGAATGACTACTCATGGGAGGATTGGAAGAAATTAATTAAAGCACAATTTGGTGGCTCCAAGTTCAGAATGGCTCAACAAAGGCAGTATGAGGAAACTAGATATAGCTCTTCTACTGATAAGCCTATTGAGTTTTTAATGAAACTTGTAAAAATCTTAAGGGCAATGGACCCAAATATGGAGTTTGATTTATGGAAGGACAGGATCCTCTATAAATTACCAATGTCTCTGAGAGACTTGATAGTGGCTAGGACTGAGTTCTCCAAAGAACCCTCTTCTTTCATTAATACTTGAAATGAGATACTTCTAAATAATAAGTATGATGCCAGAAGATTCATTCCTAGGAACCCTTTGGAGAAACCCTCCACTTACCAACAGAAACCTCTGGAAAATGTTGGTAAACCTTCTGCCCCTGTTGCACCAAAGAAGTATGCAACAAACACTTGCTTCAAGTGCAACAAGCCTTGGCAGAAAGGCCATGTTTGTGACAAGAAGATAAATCTTATAGAACAAACAGAGGAGCATGCTGATGACACAGTGGCACTGGATGATACATCAAGTGATTGTGCCAGCAATATTTCATATGAATCTCAACAAAAAATCTTGATGCTGGAAGAAGATATTCATTATTTAAATACTATTGACATTGATAATAATGATTTATCTACAGTTGAGGATGCTGAGATCATAAAGAACATTGAGGATAACTCAATTATTATTGCCCCTCTTAAGGCACCAGTCTTTATCAATGGAACCAGCATTGAAGTTGTTCTGGATTCTGGAGCTGGAGGAAGTGTAGTATCTGACAGAGCACTTGCTTCAGTAGATCAAGACTATAAATCTAAACTGATGCCTATCATTTCTGAAAATTGGAGAGGGTATGGCTCTGTTTTGTTCCCCATTGGTAAATACAAAGCCACAGTGTTTTTTAAATATAACCATGGTTTTGTAAGAGCTATTTGTGATTTTGTTGTCATGAAAAATTATAACTTGAGCAATTGGTTTATTGTAGGAAATGATATTTTAACCAAGTATGGCATAAAATTGGATCCTTCAAACCAATGTTTCACAATGGGGATGAATGGGAAGAGAAAACTTAAAATTTCCTCCCCTAAAAAATTATTAAAACCAGAATGGAACACATGTAATTCTGTGGTTCAATATAAAGGAAGATCTACAAAGGAAATGCATGCCCTTATGTCTGAAATTGACAATGCTTCTTTTGGAGAACAACTTTCTGGTGAGAATAAAGATTCCATCATTAACTTGATAAAATCTTTTCCTATGGCCTTTGCTCATGGGTCACATGAACTGGGATTAGTTAAAGAGGAAATGAAACTTTCATTGTCGTGCCCATTAACTGATATACCACCTAGTTTAAAGAAGAAGCCTTATCCTGCTTCTCCCACAAAGAGAAAAGATATTGAAGATAATATCTCTACCCTTTTAAAAATGAATATTATTGAAAAGGTAGTTGAAACACCTAAAGATTGTGTTATCTCACCTGTCCTAATTTCTTATGAGAAAGATAAAGCCAGGTTATGTGGTGATTATAGAGCACTAAACACTTATACTGTTGATGATATCTATCCTTTACCTAGAATCAGCTCTATACATGCTACTTTACAGGGTGCTAAATATATCAGCTGTTTGGATGGTAATAAGGGATATCACCAGGTACCTGTTGAGAAAAATTCTCAGAACTTTCTGATGATTGCCACTCATATGGGTATTTATAAGTATATTAGGATGCCATTTGGCCCTAAAAATGCCCCTTCAGTTTTCCAAAAAGTAATGGATAACACATTCCATCAAGAGATAATTGAAGGATGGCTGATGGTTTATATTGATGATATCATTATATTCTCAAAAACATTTGAGGACCATCTTAAACACCTGTGTAAAGTATTCCAGAAAATGGATGAAATAAATATGACACTTGCTTTGAAGAAATGTAAATTTGGTTTCCATTCTTTAAAAGCTCTTGGTCATGTTGTTTCAGGCTTACAGATATGTGTTGACCAGAACAAAGTGGCAGCCATACAACAGGTGAAAGCTCCTACAACAGTGAGAGAGCTCCAAAGTTTTTTGGGAATGTGTGGATACTATAGACAGTATATTAAAAATTACCAAGTCATAGCTTTACCCCTTACTCAATTAACTAGACAGGATGTTGCTTTTGTCTGGAATAGTGAAAGACAAAGAGCCTTTGACACTATGAATTACTGTTTGATGTCAGCACCAATTCTTGCTTTACCTGACTTTGATCAACCATTTGTTTTGTACACTGATGCCAGTTTCATTGGTCTTGGTGCTGCCCTCCATCAAAAACAAGTGATAAATGATAAAGTTTCAGAAGTAGTAATTTGTTATATTTCAAGAACCTTGAGAAATAGTGAATTGAAATATGGTGCTACTCAATTAGAGTGTTTAGCTGTAGTATGGGCTCTAGAAAAGCTTCATTATTACCTAGATGACCAGAAATTTGAACTTGTCACTGACTGCAGTACAGTTAAATCCCTTTTAAACTTGAAAACAACTAATAGACATATGTTTAGATGGCAACTGGATGTTCAAGAGTACAGAGGGAGAATGACAATTATTCACAGAGCTGGTATTTTTCACTCAAATGTGGATATGTTATCAAGGTTACCTTTACCAAATGATGACTCTAATCCTGCTTATGATCCTGAGGATGAAATTATCCATATCCATGGGATATATGTGGTTGATATGGAGGAAGAGCTATTACAGCTTATTCTGGAATCATATGATAAGGACATTGAATTGAAAAAGTTATGCACCATATTAAATGATCCAAAGAATGCTTCAATACAAGCATTAATTAAAACCCTTCCACCAAAGTACCAAAAAGCTTTGGAAAAAGGTAAATTTTCAATTGATGAAAAAATATCTATATTATAGAAGAAAGTTGAGTAATTTTATTGTTATTCCTCCTTCTATGAAAGAAATCATCTTGAAAATTTGTCATGATGACATATTAGCTGGACATTTTGATCTTGACAAAACAATGATCAGAATTAAGAACACTGCTTGGTGGGCTAATATGTCTGAGGACACAAAATTATATGTTGAATCTTGTGATTCTTGCCAAAAATCAAAAATATTAACTGGTAAAATAGCAGGATTAATGCAACATATTGAACCTCCTGATGCTCCATGGCAAATAATAAACATGGATTTTGTAACAGGATTACCTATTGCTGGTAAAGACAGTTATAACTCTTGTTGGGTTATTGTGGACAGATTCACAAAAATGTGTAAATTTATCCCTACCCACAAGGATGTTTCCACTAAAGAATTAGCTTTCTTATGGTGGTCTCATATGTTTAATACTGCTGGTTTTCCTAAAGCCATAATCTCTGACAGAGACCCTAAATTTACTTCTGAATTTTGGATGTCTCTGATGGATGTTTTTGGTTGTGATCTGAAACTTTCTACTGCCCATCACCCTCAGACTGATGGTTTAGCTGAAAGAATGATTCAGACTTTAGAGGACATGATAAGAAGATATTGTGCCTTTGGCCTTGAGTATAAAGATAATGACAGATTCACTCATGATTGGGTTACCTTACTTCCTGGGTTAGAATTTGCTTATAATAGCACTGTTCATTCTGTTACTCAAAGAAAGCCTTTTGAGCTCTGGCTTGGATATGTTCCTAATACTCCTGCCCAAATTCTCAATAACAAAATACCTAAATTGGATATACATCCTGGTGTAAAATCTTTTCTTCAAATTCAACAACTATGTAGAAATCATGCTCAAAAATGTATTGAAAAATGATTTGAATATGAGAAGAAAAGATGGGACAAATCACATAAAGAATACACTTTTAAAAAGGGTGATGAAGTGTTGATTTCTACAGTCCACTTCAACTTACAAGGTAATAACAAATTAAAAGATCCATTTGTTGGTCCATTTGTTGTCAGAAGAATGATTGGAGATAATGCAGTTGAAGTTATTCTGTATTCCCCATATGACAGAAAACATCCTGTTTTTCCAATATCTCTTTTGAAACCTTACACATCCAATAGTGATTTATTTCCAAAAAGGAGGGGTAGACCAAAGAAAACCCCAAATGAAATCACTGAGACAGCAGAAATTGAAAAAATTTTAAATGACGGAATAGTCACTGCTGAGAAAGTTACAGAATACTTATTGAGATTCAAGAATAAATCATTTGAATATGATTCTTGGATACCTGGGAAGGAGATATCTAATCTTCCTACTCTACTAAAAAAGTATAAAAGGAAAAAATCATAGCATTTTTTTTATTGTTTTTTTTTTAGAGTGAGGGAGTGTCAGCCAGGCTACTAGACTTACTCAGTGAAATAATTAATTATTTACTTGATGAAGCCGCACCTTATCATTTTAATTATTATTTAATTATAATTTAGTTACATTAAAATTAGTTATAATAAACTAACTAATTACAGAATGTTAAAATTAAAAAATTAAATAATTAATTAAAATTAAAAATATAATTTTGTCCCTTATATTTTTCTCTAACACCGTGCTCATTTGACAGGTTGGAAAAAATAAAATTTTATATTAAAAAATAGATATTAAGATAAAATAAGATTTAAATATTCAAATAATATTAAATATATACAAAAAATTCAAATTTCTTATTTAGGATTGACTTCTACAGTAAATATTAAATATATTGATGTATTTCTGACATACTCTGTAAATACATCTTTTTGACGCCTTCTTTTTAGAATAACTTTATTATTTGAAATCCTTTTTCTGGAATGTTCTTTTCTCTCTCTCTTACTACTGTTTTTAGAATTTGATTGCCGTGCTTTGTCTCTCCTTTGCCTATAAAAGGCCTCCCCTTTTGTTTTCTTTTAATCATTATTTTTTGCCAAATCACTTATTACTACAACTACAACAGTTAAACACTTATTTCTTATATTTTATATCTTTAGTATTTACAAGGACGTAATTCTAATATATAACTTATATAAATATTTAAATCTACCTCTTATTATTGAGTAAAAGAATCATCCTTGATTTAGAAATACGTACCTAATTATTGAGAGTCAAATAAATCCTTAAAATCTTCATATAACACCATACCAAAGCTTCTAGACCAAAAGTGAACCTTGACATGAAAAGTATAAGCAGATGATTGACTAATTTAGATTTTAGGTTTATATAGCACAGTTTCTAGTGTGTTTGAATCGAGACAACATAGGAAAAAGTAGTTACTAGGTAGATGATGCTTTCTGCACTTCAAGTATGTTATTATGTATTGATATATGAAATAAAATATTGAATTTTTCTTTGGGTGTTGTGTTGTAGAAAGAAAGTTCTATAATACTAAGCTATATACACAATCCAAGATGGGTTAGTTCACCTTCCTATTTTAAAAAAAGAAAGAATCTCCTGAAACTCTAATATTTAAAGACAGTCAAAGCACGTATTAAAAGTATGGTTATTTATTTTGGGGAGAGAAAGTAGAATGAGTAAATAGAGAACTTTTTAAAAGAAAGAAATTATATATTTTAATATATTTAATCAATCTGTTGGCTAGATCTATTCTCAGTAAGCACTAGTATTCTAAGTAACTCCCTCTTGAAGTTCTCTATCTAAAGATATCCTTACTGTAGTAATAAAAACCTAAAAAAAACATGGGCACCTGATAGCAGGTACCGATCCCCATCTTTGACTTAACTCAGTTTCAGCTCAGCTTTAATTTTCTGGAAAGACTGTCCACTGAACAATTAGCACACTATCTTGCACAAAATCAAATTAAATTTACTCTTAAATCAAAACTGGATATAGGGATAGGCACCTGCTAGCAGGTGCCACTTGATTTTTTGAAGTTAAATAAGTTCTACAGTGCTACTTCTGGTATGCACACCTGATGTGAACAAAAAAATATAAAATATATCTAAATTTGTTTTCTACATATAATTGTTCTATTATACTCTCTATTTATTATACTACACTTCACCACCTTTTCCACATATTTTCTATATCTTTTTTCTATATCCCCCTTCTTTTATAAAAGTGAGTGTCCTTTTATATATATTTTATATTCAGCACCTTTTACCTATGTTTCATTTCCCTATGGGTTTTCCTACACAAGTTCAACACTAATCTAAGATTATCAAATGTAATTTAAATATCCCAATAATCTATGTACAATGGTTAGAATAAGTCCTGGTCCTAATAGCTCTTGAAACATTATTTTAACTTGACTATTAGCTTTCAATGCTTCACCTTTCCATACATATCATATACTCCTTGAGATTACTAAATATATAGTAAGTACTGAACCGTCTCTCATACCTATTATAATGACCCGTGCTTTCTGTGTGAGTATCTACTAATCATGAAACCCTTTGTTCTAAGTATGTACCCCTTCTTCAAGTATTACATTCTATCTTCTATTAATTGAGGGTTGATTGCTGACCCAATTATTCTTCTAGCCCTACCTTTCCCTATCAAGGTTTCTACTTTCATTGTGAGTTTATAGTTTACATTCAAAGATTTTTGCATATCTCTAAGTGTGAAACTCATACCCTCACTTATTGCTGCATACTTCTTAATCTATACTATACTTTTTGAGCTGCTCATAGCTTCTTTATATACATACTATAGTCCAGCCCTATAGTCCATTACACAATTCTTCCTTCTCTCTGATTTTCATTTCTTGTATATCCATACTGCCCCTAAGAAAGTGTGCACCAAGAGTCTATCTTTTCCTGCTCCTTTGAAGACCCTTTAGTTGCACTTCCTTTGTGGTCTTCCAACATTGGCAGAGCCCTTTGTTGGTTTATTTGGTGGTATTTTGGTATGGCTTAAATGGCATTGATAAATAATTGGGTATTTTTCTGGAATTACACAGCAAATATTGGGACTATGGGAATCTGGAGGCTACCATTGGATAGCCCTGGTTTTTATCTATATTTCACTGCACAATACGGGGGGCGGACTTGTTAGCAAGTCCACAACCTTGGACTCAAATTCACCACAGATTAAAGAAACATTGAGCTATTGACAAAGGAACCATACAATCAGGGATGAACACCACTCAGCAGAACAGTTTTAGGTGGGTCTTCAAGTAGAGTTCAGTATGAGTATAGTATGAGTTCAGTCTTAGTTCCATCTGAGTTCTGTCTGAGTTCAGGTTGGGGACTTGCTAGCAAGTCCACCCCCTATATTGGGTAGTGTTTTATGTCTTGAGGACATTTTTCATAGCATAATTATTTGAGAGATAATTTCTCACTTTTCATTTTCAAAAGATTGCTGTTGAATTTTTTTTTCATGTTCTATGGCCTAATCTTATATCTTAGGGTTAAGTTCTTAGTACCATTGGAAAGAGCAGAATTTTCTCTATATTTCATGTCTCAATGTTGTTGTAGTGTATTTATGTGTTTTAAGGGTTTTAGCAGTTTTAGGTGAATTTTCCAAGTAGTTTGGGTGTTTTTGGTGTTTTTCTGGCTCTAGGGTGGTCAGGCAGCCTCAGGAGGGCTTCCCAGTGCCGGGCAGACCCCCGCCTCAATTCTAGAGGGCTGGAAGCGCTTCTAGGGAGGTTTTATGCAATTTGGTGGTCAGGAACGCCGGATTTGTAGGTGTGCATGGGCTCTTGATTAGTATTCTGTGTGTATATAGTGATTAAAAAAGAGTTTGGGGCAACTTCAATTATCATTCAACTATCTGGCGGTGATATCCTTGTTTCTCACTCAGTTTTCACTGTTGTTGGCCACAATTTGGCTGTGTTTTGTTGCAAGTAAGTTCTTCATTTAACTCTACTTAGCAACTGTTTTCTCTGTTATAGTCTTGCAAGCTGTAGCAAGTATTATTGCTGTCTCTGGTGTTCATTTTCAACCTACATCAAGTATCATTGCTTTCTCTGGTGTGGAAATTAGTCTACATTTCAGCTCTTTGGTTTGGTAGTCTGTCTGGAGACCACTTTATTGACTGATCAAGCAGTCAAGTGTGTTTGGAAAAGGGCTTTTGTGGTAACAGGAACCAATTTACTGTAACAGGTAAATCTCACTCTATTTTCCTAAAGGGACAGGGGTTATTCTTTCTGGTTTTTCTCCAACTCCCTTGGTCAAGGCCTATAGCTAGTACTATAGGATTGTCTACATTTCTGGCGTTCAACGTGGGCAACGGATCTGTTAGTTCTTTGGATTCTTTGTTGCCTGTGATTGGCTCTTTTTGGTATTCTTGTCTGGAAGAATGGCTTCTGGATATTCAATTCCTGCGGTGACTGTAAGTGGGGGGGAAGGTCCGCCTGGGGTGATGGTTAGGGAATGTGTTAGGATCAAAACTTGGGATGGTACCAAGTTTAATGGTGATGATGTTAAGTGGTTTCTAGAGAATTATGAAACTGCTTCTGGCGTTGACGGTGCTTCCCACCTGGATATGGTGAAGCAAATCATCTTCTTCATTGGAGATAGGGTGGTGGAGTAGGAGGTTGTAGCCATGTCTGGCTACAAGAAGAGAGATTGGAGGTTATTGTGTAGGGAAATGGTTGATAGATGGGGAGTCAGGTTCACTATGGTGGATCTGAATAAGGTTGTCAGTGAGTGGCAGTCTTATGGTGGTGTTGATAACTTACACAGTTACAGGAAGTTTCTGCTACAGTTTGATCCTGTGGTAGAATACTTGGTGGAAGTGGAGGAGTTGGCGCATGAAAATGCTGCCAAAGATGTTTTTTGATCTGCCCTGGCTAGAGATTTCAGGATGGATGTGTTAAAAGAGTTATCAAGGAAAGACTTGATGAAGACTCTCTCTAATGGGGATCAAAAGTTTCCTGCCTTGGACAAGGTGAACAAGGCGGTGGAGGCCCATCTGAAGTTATTGGAAGTGGAAACCTATCAAGAAGGGTGCGCCAAATATTTCAGCAAAGTCAGTGAGGCTTTGGCTGAAGAGGAGAGTAAAGTAGAAAAAGAAGAGAAGAATATGGTGAAGGTTCCCAAGCAGGAGCGGGAACCAGTGCTAGAGCAGTTGGCTTATCTGACAAAACAGCTTCATATTTTTGTTCAGGAGGCAAAGAAGGCCAACAAGGCAGCTCCGCAGCCCAGGGAATTTGATAGGCGGGCTGGTAGGAGTGACCCTTGGGTTTGCTCTTATTTCCGAAGGAGAGGACATAAGTCCAATGATTGTTGGGCCCTGAAAAGAGATGTGTCAGAGGGCAAAGTAGAATTTGATGGAAGTGTATTCAAGTTCCCTGATGGTCGGTTTTTCAAGGCCAGTGAGGGGCAGGCTCCTGTGGAAATGGTCATGATAAGGGCTGGTCTCAATCAGCGGAGGCCAAGATTTAAGGAGATTCCTGATCAGGGGAATTCCTCTACTAAGCAAGATGGAGATGTCAAGGGAAAGGGAAGGAGTTGAGAAAAGTCTCATTTTCTACTTCCTTTGGTGGATTAGAGTTGTATTCTTGCGGAGGACAGTCAAGTGGTGAGTGCTTGGCGGGTGTTTATGACGTAGAGGCAGGCAAGGTGGGAAGGCCTAAGAGCAGTTCTCAGGCCCCTCCAAAGCCTAAGGTAGAAAAGGCAGATCCTAATCTGGGTGCAGCTAAAAAGAAGTACAGCAAAGAGGAGCTGTATAAGATGCAGAAGGGGATTGCAAATATGGGGCCCCCTATTTTTGGAGCATTGGACCTTAATGGTGAGTTAATGCCTTTGGATGTGGCTCTGACTCTGAGGAGGAGATTCTGTTGGCTTCATTTTCAAGGCCTTCTGGGGTCAGAGGTTCTGGTGAGGTATCTGTTTTGATTCCTGAAGATGGGAAATCTGTTGGTGGTGCTGGTCCTCAGGAAAATTCTAGGACCAAGGTAGTGAAGCCAAGGGCTCACTTTGAGAGGCCAGTAGTCTCTGGCCAATCTAATGTTATGGATTCTGTTCTAGATAGGATGAATCAGGGTCAGGTTTCTCTCACTTATGGGGAGATATATGCTATCAGTCCTGGGTTGGCTGATAGACAGAAAAAGTTGTTGACCAGGAGAAGGGTCTTTTCTGGAGAAGTGGAATACATATGTGATTCTGCGGAGAAGTTTGGAGAGGGGTTGGAAACTCATTTTTCTGCACCTCTAGGGTATGTCAACGTCATCCTGAATGGCAGGGAGGCTAGGGCATTAGTGGATTCAGGTTCACAAATTAACCTGATTTCTTTGTTTGAGGCCACGCATTTGGGCCTCCCCATCTAAACTGGAGTTGGTGGGATTTTAAGAGGTATAGGTAGCCATGTAATGGAGTTGATGGGAACCTCAGAATTTTTCAAGTTGAATGTTGGTGGAGTCTCCGGAAAGGCTCATTTTTACATTGATAAAGGTAATGTAAAAGCAGTTTTAGGCGGGCCATTCTTGATGGATTTCCAGGAAAGAATTGGCTATCAGTTTTACATAGGGATTTGCTGTGAGTTGACAGGTGGAGATGACAGAAGGCTTCACATGAGGTTACCATCTCCTGGAGATGATGTTTGGGAAACCAGGCCTGGTTTGTCTTCCATTTGTCAATTCATGGATTGTTGTAGGAGGAGAAAGGAAGTAGGTGCCGCCTCAGGAATTTTGGAGTGTGGCGCAGGCTCTAAAGAGTGTCTGTCTTATTTAGAATGATGAGGGCTGATCACCCAAGTGCTACAAACTCTCCCCAAGGTGAGGAAATCCCAGGTTGTAGTAGGTCAGCTCCCTTGGAGATATACCAAGTGGATTTTCAACTTTCCCTTTTTAATGTCTCTCTTATTTGCAAGTATTCATCAAGTTTTTTATCAAGTCTTTGTTCTTTTTCAAGATTTTCAATTAATTTTAATTCAAGTTCAAAAAGGAAAATGGGTCATATATCTTAGTTGAAAGATATGCGGAAAAGCTTTGGAGTGGTGAGATTGGGGAGTAAAAGTAAGTCCTCCCAATTGTGCACCACTAGGGTTTCTTCTACACCTTTCAAAAACATTACCTTGGCCATGTCTGTGAGCATTGGGGAAACCCCTGGTTATTTTTGTAGGCAAGAAGAAAACCCAAGAAAAGAAAATAAAAATTTCAAGATAATTCAAGAAAACCAAGAAAAAAATCTGGAGATAATGAAGAAAGAAGACAAAAATTATTTTTGTGAAGATCAGCAAGATCTTGTTTTGGGCCTCCAGCAAGAGGTTAAACTGCACAAATTTTTGAAGAATGAAGATCAGAAAGATCTATTTTTGGGCCTCCTGCATGAGGATAAACTGCACAGTAGTAGAAAATGTGATTCTGAAGATGAATCAAGATTTGAAGATTTGGTAGATGGAAGTGAAGATGAAGATTTGGGATTTCAGAAAGGCTTTGGAGTGGTGAGATTGGGGAGTAAAAGTAAGTCCTCCCAATTGTGCACTGCTAGGGTTTCTTCTACACCTTTCAAAAACATTACCTTGGCCACACATGTGAGCAATGGGGAAACCCTTGGTTTTTGTTCCAGGTCTGGTGAAGAAGACTTCCTGAAGATACCTCAAGTTGATGGTAGAGCCGCAAAGTATAAGAAGGTGACGCAGAAGATTAGGCCTGTCAATGAGCCTATGCCTGTAGGATTGAATCCTCCACTGAAGAGACCTCTGTTGTCAAGAGATCCGTACTGTACTCTTCTAGTGGAGAATTCTCCTGATTTTGAGGAAACTTCTAGAGTGACAATGGAAAGGTTGAAGGCTGTAAATTTTGGTCCTGATGGTTGGATATATGTGGAGGAAAAGAAGTTGTTGTTGCACATTATTGTGCTGAGGGAGAAGGTGGTGGCATTTGTTGAAGAGGAAAGGGGTGTGTTGAAACACTCTTATGGGGAACCTTACTTGATTCCTGTGGTTTTTCATGAACCTTGGCAAATCAAACCTATTCCAATTCCTGCTGCTATATTTGATAATTTTGTAGAGATTGTTAGGGAAAGAGTCAGGAATGGATTGTGTGAACAATCTACTTCTAGTTACTCAAGTCCAGTGTTCTGTGTTAAAAAGCAGAATGTAAAACACAGGGTGGTTCATGATCTCAGAGCCCTGAATAGAGTTACTATCAAGGATGCGGGGATGCTTCCAAGTGCAGAAGACTTTGTGGAAGCCCTTTCTGGAAGGGTGTGTTATGGTTTGGGTGATATTATGGGTGTTTGTGATGAAAGGGAACTTCACACTGATTCACGGCCACTCACAACATTTGAGACTCCTCTGGGGAGATTTCAGCTCACTAGGTTGCCTCTAGGAGCAACTAATTCAGTAGCAGTTTATCAAGCACAAATGGCTTGGATTTTACAGGATGAGGTAACTACCCATGCTGGTATTTTTATTGATGACAGTGGAATTAAAGGACCCTCCACTGATTATGTGAATGAAGTGCTGAAAGAAAACCCAGGTATAAGGAGGTTTATTTGGGAATATGCAATTTCTCTAGAGAGAGTATTGTTTAGAATTGAAGAGGCTGGTTTGACCATTTCTGGGTCAAATTTTTGTTGTTGTGTTCCGGCTCTGGAAATTCTTGGGCATGTGGTATGTAAAGAAGGGAGGATTATGGCAAAGAAGAAGGTTAATAAAATTTAGTCATGGCCAATGCCTAAAAATACTACTGAAGTCAGAGGATTTTTGGGAGTTTGTGTGTATGTCAGGATTTTCATTAAAGATTTTTCTTTGTTGGCTTCACTTTTAAGGAGGTCGACCAGGAAAGATGCAGAGTGGGAATGTACTGAAGAGTGCAAAGAGGCTTTTCAGAAACTGAAGAAAGTGGTAGGTGAAGATATTATTCTTCACAAGTTGGATTATGGAAGGGAAGCTGGAAAAATTTATCTGGCGGTGGACTCAAGTTATATTGCTACTGGTGCTGTTTTGTCTCAGGAAGATAAATCTGGGAAGGTCAGGCCAGTAAGGTATGAGTCTGTGGTTTTTAATGAGGTGGAGTCTAGGTACTCTCAGCCAAAGTTGGAATTATGCGGTGTAGAAAAGATCTTAAAGGAGCTACAAACTGTTTTGTGGGGGCAGCATTTTGAGCTGAAGGTGGATGCTAAATCTCTTGTTCATATGATCAACACACCTAGTCTGCCATATGCTCCATTGACTAGTTGGGTGGCATTTATTCAACATTTTTCTTTTGACTTGGTGCACAAGCCAGGTAAAACTTTTACAATGCCCAATGGATTTTCAAGAAGACCACCCACAGATGAAGATTCTGATCCTGAAGAGTTTGATGAAGATTTTCCGGTTGTTAGAGCCAGCACAAAGGGTGCTGAAGATTTTTCTCTCCTCCCCCATGAGGCTAAACTGGATGATTGTTCTGTCCTCTTCCAAGAGGATAAACTGGATGTTTCTGATCTTGATTCTGGTGATCAGGATATTTTTGTTGATAAATATGGGGCTGTTGTTTGGGATGGCTCCAATCTGGAGAATGGGGTGTTTGTCAGTGAACTGGATTCCCATAAGATTCCGTGGAAGGGAAGAGATTTACCCAAGCTTAGGGATTGGTGTCCTGGATGGGCCAGTCGTGTGGCTCATGTGTACACTGGTGATTTTGATGATAGGGTTTTACCCTTTGATGTTGTGTTATTGGACTTTGAAGATGAGACCTGGGGTCAGACTGGGTTTTATTTTATTTTGGTTGAATATCTTTTGACCTTGGAGAGGCCAGATATTTGTGATGATAATACTTGGTTGGCAATCAAGAAGAAAAGTCCTGGGTTCTATGTGTCAGGAAGAAGGTTGATGAGGAGGAGTCATCCAAATCCTCAAGTTGTGGTGACTCAGAAGAAGGGTCAAGAGTTGGTGTTGAAGTCTTTGCATGAAGACCTTGGTCATAAATGCTTTGGGGAGACTTATAGAAGAGTAGCTGACAGATTTTGGTGGCCAGGTATGAAGTTGGCTGTGCAGGGTTGGGTTCAATCTTGTGAAGAGTGTCAAAGATGAAGTCTCTTGAAACCTAAAGAGGTTGGCCTTGCTACTGGTGAACCAACTGTGTTTGGAAAAGTCAGTTTGGATGCTGTCCATATTAAAGAGGGCAGGTATAAGTACTTGATTGTTGCCAGGGATGATTTGTCTTGTTGGGTGGAGGCAGCGCGTCTGGTTAATTTGACTGCCAAGAATGTGGTGGAGTTTTTGAAGAAAGAATGGGTATTTAGGTATGGGTTGATGAAGTTGGTGGCTGTTGACAGAGGTCCAGAGTTTGGAGCAGAATTCAAAGAAGCTGTGGCAAGTTTTGTTTCTAGAGTCAGGGTGGCTATGCCTTATTATCCTGAAGCTGAAGGCATGGTTGAAAGAGGCCATCAAGTTATCAAGAATGATTTGGTGGAGATGTGTGGAGATAGTGCTGAAAAATGGAGGCATTATTTACCCTTGGTGTTATTTGCTGATAGGGTCACTATGAAACTGAAAACTGGCTATTCTCCTTATGAATTGATTTTTGGTCAGAAGGCTGTTCTACCAGTATATTTGGAAGCTGTCTCTTATCTTGGGATTGACTGGGATGATGTGTGCTCAACAGAAGATTTGCTCTGTGCCAGGATGCAACAGTTATAATGTAGGGAGGAATGTCAAGAGAAGGAATACTCTAGAATCATGAAGATAAGAAATCAATCAGTCAGATACTGGGACAAGTAGTTGGCTCATAGACTCAGGAATCCCTTAAAACCTGGTTGTTTGGTTTTGGTGTATAATAGAAGCTTGGAAAGTCAGTGGGGAAAAATGTGTGCTGACAGATGGAATGGACCTTACAGAGTCAGATCTCAAGTTTCTGGAGGCTCTTATGTTTTGGAAGAATTGGATGGTGCAGTCCTAAAGAAGAGGGGGCTGCAGATCAAGTGAAGAGGTTTTACCCTAGAGGCACAAGAAGTGAAGAAGATTGACTCCGCAATAAGGATAAACTGCAGACCATTCTTTAATTTTGAATTTTTTTGTGGTGATGCTGTGCATCTGTTTGTTGGAAACTTTTTGTTAGAGGGTACCCATGGGCGGGGCCTCTAGATTTTATTTTGGAAAGTGTGGGGGTGACTGATGGGCTGGCTGTTCTATCAACAGTTACCCCACATTGTCTGTTTCCAACCCTTTCTCTTGAATTGGTTGAACCCTATTATTAGTCTTTATTCACAGGTTTTAAGTCCTCTATGACTTTAAACTGGAAATTCTTTTGGTCTTCAAGTGCCGGACTCTTCACGATTATTGGTTTTGTTTTTTGTGTTGGATGTGTGTTTTTGTTAGAAGGTTTCCAGGGGGGCTTCTAGATTTTATTTTGGCAAGTGTGGGGGTAACTGATGAGCTGGCTTCTCTGTAGAACAGTTACCCCATAATGTCTGTTTCAAGTATTTTTTTCATCCTAGTTGAATCCTAGTTCTTGTTTTTGTTATTCAAGTTTTAGTCCAATTTGACTTTAAACTAGCTTTGGACGGGTTCTTTGTTTCCTTGGAGTGGTGGCAGATCACTGGTGGTCTTCCATTATTTTTACTTATTGGAGGGAGCCCACCCAGTGATCATTTCTTTGGATTGGACTTTTACTTTTCTTTTCTTCTTAGTGCTATGTTTATGGTGGTGTTAGATAGTAGTTTTAGATTTTTTTCTTTTAATTTTTTTATGTGGTTTATTAGGATGTTAAGAGGGAAAATCACAAAAATTATGGTGTTACCACATCAGGGTCACCTGGATGTGGGAAAGCATTGGTTGGGAAAGGCTCATCAATTGGCTGGGCAATGCTATTTTCTTTTTTATTTATTTCATTTATTTCTGTGTTTCATTTTATTATTATTATTATTATTTTCTTTTAATTTCTAATTTTATCATCATGAATCCTTTAAAAATATTTATTTGTGTATCCACATCAAGGTGCACTTAGATGTGGGTAACGTATCAGGATAACAGCTCATCAATTGGCTGGGGGATACCATTTGTAATAATTATTTATTTCATATTATTTTTTTATTTCATCTTAATTTCATTTTCAAAGTTTTTTTAGTATGTTAGTAGTTTAGTAGTTCGAAATAAAATATAAAAATAAAAATAAAAATAAAAATAAAAATAAAAATAAAAATAAAAATAAAAATAAAAATAAAAATAAATTAAAATTAAAATTAAAATTAAAAATATAAATATAAATAAAAAAAATAAAAATAAAAATAAAAATAAAAATAAAAATAAAAATAAAAATAAAAATAAATATAAATATAAATATAAATATAAATATAAATATAAATATAAAAATAAAAATAAAAATAAAAATAAAAATAAAAATAAAAATAAAAATAAAAATAAAAATAAAAATAAAAATAAAAATAAAAATAAAAATAAATATAAATATAAAAATAAAAATAAAAATAAAAATAAAAATAAAAATAAAAATAAAAATAAAAATAAAAATAAAAATAAAAATAAAAATAAAAATAAAAATAAAAATAAAAATAAAAATAAATATAAATATAAATATAAATATAAATATAAATATAAATATAAATATAAATATAAATATAAATATAAAAATAAAAATAAAAATAAAAATAAAAATAAAAATAAAAATAAAAATAAAAATAAAAATAAAAATAAAAATAAAAATAAAAATAAAAATAAAAATAAAAATAAAAATAAAAATAAAAATAAAAATAAAAATAAAAATAAACATAAAAATAAAAATAAAAATAAAAATAAAAATAAAAATAAAAATAAAAATAAAAATAAATATAAATATAAATATAAATATAAATATAAATATAAAAATAAATATAAATATAAATATAAAAATAAATATAAATATAAAAATAAATATAAATATAAATATAAAAATAAATATAAATATAAAAATAAAAATAAATATAAATATAAAAATAAATATAAAAATAAAAATAAAAATATAAATAAAAATATAAAATAAAATAAAATAAAATAAAAATAAAAATAAAAATAAAAATAAAAATAAAAATAAAAATAAAAATAAAAATAAAAATAAAAATAAAAATAAAAATAAAAATAAAAATAAAAATAAAAATAAAAATAAAAATAAAAATAAAAATAAAAATAAAAATAAAAATAAAAATAAAAATAAAAATAAAAATAAAAATAAAAATAAAAATAAAAATAAAAATAAAAATAAAAATAAAAATAAAAATAAAAATAAAAATAAAAATAAAAATAAAAATAAAAATAAAAATAAAAATAAAAATAAAAATAAAAATAAAAATAAAAATAAAAATAAAAATAAAAATAAAAATAAAAATAAAAATAAAAATAAAATAAAAATAAAATAAAAATAAAATAAAATAAAATAAAAATAAAATAAAAATAAAATAAAAATAAAATAAAATAAAATAAAATAAAATAAAAATAAAATAAAAATAAAATAAAAATAAAATAAAAATAAAATAAAAATAAAATAAAAATAAAATAAAAATAAAATAAAAATAAAATAAAAATGAAATATAAATGAAATAAAAATAAAATAAAAATAAAAATAAAAATAAAAATAAAAATAAAAATAAAAATAAAATAAAAATAAAATAAAAATAAAATAAAAATAAAATACTAATAAAATAAAATAAAAATCACCTCGCAATACGGGGGGCGGACTTGTTAGCAAGTCCGCAACCTTGGACTCAAATTCACCACAGATTGAACACACATTGAGCTATTGACAAAGGAACCATACAATCAGGGATGAACACCACTCAGCATAACAGTTTTTGTGGGTCTTCAAGTAGAGTTCAGTATGAGTTCAGTATGAGTTCAGTCTGAGTTCCATCTGAGTTCAGTCTGAGTTCAGGTTGGGGACTTGCTAGCAAGTCCACCCCCTATATTGCGTAGTGAATAAAATAAAATAAAAATAAAATAAAAATAAAATAAAAATAAAATAAAAATAAAATAAAAATAAAATAAAAATAAAATAAAAATATAATAAAAATAAAATAAAAATAAAATAAAAATAAAATAAAAATATAATAAAATAAAAATAAAATAAAAATAAAATAAAAATAAAATAAAAATAAAATAAAAATAAAATAAAAATAAAATAAAAATAAAATAAAAATAAAAATAAAATAAAAATAAAATAAAAATAAAATAAAAATAAAATAAAAATAAAATTAAATTAAAATAAAATTAAAATTAAAAATAAAATTAAAATAAAAGTAAAATTAAAATTAAATAAATTTTTATATATCTGTTAGCTGTTATTTTTTTCTAGTTAATAATTTTGTTTAAATTCTTTTATTTAATGACAGGATGAAGAAGCCTCTGGCAGTTGGTCCAGATGGTTATGGAGTTTTTGTTTCTTGTTTGGATTGGAGGAAGAGCTGTTTCCTTTGTTGTGCAGGTGGCTGGAGAAAGTACAGGGGTTATAATGGTCTGGAACTGGGTTGGAAGGTAGAGTTTGGAAAGAAGAAGAAGATGTAGGAATGTAGCGCTGGAAATTGTGCTTGATAATTCGTGACATCTTCCAGTGGTCATCAAGGTAGTTTCTAGGGGTTGGCCAGCTCCAAATGCAGTTGCAGGCGGCAGGGTTACAACTAAAATCAGAAGAATTTGTTCAATAAATTTTCTCTGTTGAATAAATGGTATTTTGTTAATTTATTTTGGTACTTACAGATTGGGAGATCTTCACATTCATATGCAGCTGGAATATGGACGGCTGAAGAGTGTTGAATAGGTATTATAGGAGGGTCCACCAGACGGAGGTATGGATTTTCTGGGTAATTCTCTGAATGGTGTTGAGAAGATGAAGGAGAAGAAAGAGGTTCCTGTGCTCTGGTTGCAGCAGCAGGGCTGTTGTTGTTGTCAGTGTTTATATTATTTCTTGGTGCAGGTTTACTAGATGCTGGCTGAGGAGTGCAAGTTTGATTGAGGTCAGGACCAGGAGATGGTGATCTGGTGGCTGATTGGGATCTGCTGGATGAAGATTCAGAAGAATAATTGGTGGCCAGAGGAGAGGTGAAGTTGTTTTCTCCTGAAGCAACAGGAGTTTGGTGTTTAGAAGCAGTGTTGGCTGTTTTGGTGTTAATAGAAGAATAAATGGCAGAGGTGCGCATTGCTCTGGGAGCATTAGGAGGTTGTGGTGTTTTATGGAAGAATTTGGTTGTTTTTTGGCTGAATTCGGATTTTATGAGCCTGATTTTTGTTTTCTGATGAGGTGGGAGGGCCACCTGGACATGGTCTAGCAGCCTAGGAGCTGCTTTTGGCGCTATTTTTGATAAAGTTGCAGAGAGGAAAGCAGATTCTTGGAATGATAAAGCTGGTCTTTTAGGCTTGGGTTTGGGAGCAGAAGACAAGGAGGAAGAATCAGGTCCATACTCTGGTTAACTGGTAGGTGATCTGGATATATATTTATGTGAAGGTGAAGGCAAAGGTATTGGGTAGTTGGGATCTCTGTCACACCTTTTCTTTTTGGAGTTGCAAGAATCACAGGCCCTCTTATAGAATTTGGCCTGAGGACTAGGAAGAGTGAAAGTGCAAGGTCTGCACATGTGGATGCACTGTTTGCAAGCATAGTCTTTTGGAGAAGTGAAGCAGGGAAGGTCCAATTTGTTAAAGTTAGGTGATCCAGCCATAACCTGTGAAGGAGCAATAGTGGGAAGAAAAGAGATAAATTAACAGATTTATCAGTGATGTGTAGATGGTGTAGAAAGAGTGGAATTTCAGAAGGCTGGCAGCAGTCCATTGTGCATGGAGGCAGTGCCACCCTTGTTATCCATCAGTCCATTAAGACTTTAAACTGAAAAATGCAGGTAGTCCATCAAGACTTTAAACTGAACTCTGGACAGTCCGTCAAGACTTTAAACTGAGAAATGGTACAGTCCCCCAATACTATAAACTGAGGATGGTTGATGGTTGAGTCCTTCAGGACTATAAACTGATAATGGGAGTTGGTGTGATTCTGGCAGAGGGCATCCAAGGGGGAGTCTCTGAATTTTGTTAAGGCAAGTGGGGGGGGTAACTGATGATCTGGCTGCTCTGTAGAGCTGTTACCCCATAATGTTATTTTGTTTTTTTGGGTCTTAAATGTTTTGATCTCTGGTTCTGTCTTTTTGATTTAGGTTTTTGAGTCCCCCAAGACTATAAAATGAGGGCTGTCAGTACCCCAAGACTTAAAACTGAGGATTAGTCCCCCAAGACTGTAAAATGGGGAATTTTTTTATGATGATTGGCTATATTCAGGAAGTCTGGAGAGGTCAAGAATTTTTTTTTTATTTCTAAGTCAAAAGATTAATCAAGAGTAGGAGGCAGAAGAGAATCAAGAGATGTGACAAAATGTTCAGAATTAGCTTTGAATTGGTGTATGTGGTTCTTCCTTTTCTCAAGATCCTGTGGGTTCCTAGCAGGAGTGGATTGGAAATAGTCTAATAGGAGATGCTTCTGTTGAGAAGAATGTTGTTGAAATTTGTCCTTAATAGTGGGCAATGGGTTAGGCGGGGGTTTTTCAATGGTTCCCACATTGTCATCATTGCTGTCAAGAGAAAAATGAACTGGTAATTTGTCAGATTGGAGTCAGTATGAAGAAATTTTGTGTTTACCATTAGATGGACCAGGGATGGTAGAAGTGATGGTAGTAGTAGTGTGGACACTCCTTTTTGGAGGGTGTAATTTGTGGACCAGTCTGGGGATCAGGATAGAAGGCCTAGATCTTTTGGCACTGGTAGAAGGTGAAAAAGTTGCAGAAGACAAATGACCAGGTCTGAAGCAAGTCTTTTTTCTAGAGTGAAAGGCATCACAGGAGGTTCTGTAGGGATGAGCTGGTGGTGAGATGGAGCAGATGAGGTTATTGTCAATGCATTATTGGCAGGGGCCCATGTCAGTAGCAGATTTGGAAAGAAAGCTGAACATGGTGGTTGTGGTATAGGAGAATGTGGAAATTCTCTATTGGAGGGAGGATGTAGTCTTCCAACATTGGCGGAGCCCTTTGTTGGTTTATTTGGTGGTATTTTGGTATGGCTTAAATGGCATTGTTAAATAATTTGGTATTTTTCTGGAATTACACAGCATATATTGGGACTACAGGGATCTGGAGGCTTTCATTGGATAGCCCTGGTTTTTCTCTATATTTTATGTCTTGAGGACATTTTTCATAGCTTAAGTATTTGGGGGATAATTTCTCACTTTTCATTTTCAAAAGATTTCTGTTGAATTTTGTTTCTCCTGTTTTATGGGCTTATCTTATATCTTAGGGTTAAGTGCTTAGTACCATTGGAAAGAGCGGAATTTTCTCTATATTTCATGTCTCAATGTTGTTGTAGTGTATTTATGTGTTTTAAGGGTTTTAGCAGTTGTAGGTGAATTTTCTAAGTAGTTAGGGTGTTTTTGGTGGTTTGCTGGCTTCAGGGTGGTTAGGCCGCCTCAGGCGGGCTTCCCAGTGCCAGGCGGACCCCCACCTCAATGCTAGAGGGCTGGAAGCGCTTCTAGGGAGGTTTTATGCAATTTGGTGGTCAGGAATGCCGGATTTGCAGGTGTGCATGGGCTCTTGATTAGTAGTCTGTGTGTATATAGTGATTAAAAAAGAGTTTGGGGCAACTTCAATTATCATTCAACTATCTGGCGGTGATATCCTTGTTCCTCACTCAGTTTTCACTGTTGTTGGCCACAATTTGGCTGTGTTTTGTTGCAAGTAAGTTCTTCATTTAACTCTACTTAGCAACTGTTTTCTCTGTTATAGTCTTGCAAGCTGTAGCAAGTATTATTGCTGTCTCTGGTGTTGATTTTCAACCTACATCAAGTATCATTGCTTTCTCTGGTGTGGAAATTAGTCTACATTTCAGCTCTTTGGTTTGGTAGTCTGTCTGGAGACTACTTTCTTGACTGATCAAGCGGTCAAGTGTGTTTGGAAAAGGGCTTTTGTGGTAACAGGAACCAATTTACTGTAACAGGTAAATCTCACTCTATTTTTCTAAAGGGACAGGGGTTATTCTTTCTGGTTTTTCTCCAACTCCCTTGGTCAAGTCCTATATCTAGTACTATAGAACTGTCTACACCATAACAATCCTTCTTGGAAACACTATTGTTGCACTTTAGAGAATTGAGCCTTTTTCTGCATCTTTGCAAGATGTGTACCACAATGTGTCACATGAAAAAAAGTATTATAACTATAACTTTACCTTATAAGCTTAATTCAATTAACATTATCTTATTTTAAAAATATGAAATTCTAAGTCTTGGAGATACCTAGGCTGACAATTACTGGTTAAATAAAATTAATGATTTGGATAAAATAACTATGTAGCATGTAATTAAAAAAATATAATATCATTCCTGCCTAAATAGGAAATATGGATATTTTTTGGCTGGTTCATCTAGAAGAACAAGAAAAGGAAGAAGAAGAAGAAGAATTCAAAGTAAAATGATAAGAATTTTAAAGGACTTGTAACAGGTAAGGGTATTATTATGAATTTAGTAAGTACTTTTATTCTCTCTGCTCAAACAAAACAATTAACTAATATTAAAACTCTCTTAAAGCAATCTATTAACTATATAGTACTTTTAATTATTAAAGAGGTAATCACTGCAATAAATTTAACTAGTTTAGTATAAGTTATATTATTTATTATAAAAATAAATTGTAAGGTAATAGTAATAAAGTAAGTGATAGAGCTACAGGGGGATTCCCAAGGCCCTTATATAGGCAAGGGGCCCTCTGAAGCACCACAAAAAAAATATTGTGAAAATAGGATAAAACAGTAATGAAATAAGTGTAACAAAGATGTAAGGGAAAAATATAAAACAAGCAACTAACAAACATGGTTAAGAGCGCATTTATCCACCAATTTAAACCCAAACATTAGGGGGTATCAAAGTTAGAAATCTTCCATTTAAAAATACCTCTTTTTTCCATCAAATCAGCCATGATTATTTTTTAAAATCTACCATATTGTGCCCCAAAAACACCTTTTTACTGAGAATTAATGTCATGTTTGTAGCTTTCTTTTTGTGTTGTGAAATACCTTTGTAATAATTACAAATTTCTAACTTTGATACCCCCTATTGTATTAAAATTAAGTGAAACATTAAGGTGGTCTGAAACACAGTATTAAACCATTTAAGACAAGACATGTTTTATAATATATTTAAAATAATTAACAATTTACCTGAAACATCAAAAATATACTATTTTAGAAATATTATTAATTAAGTTAGCATAAAACATGAGGGAATAATTATTTTAACCAAAACAGGTATTTATTTTAATAAACTAACTAATTTATAAAGTGAAACATTTTTAACTTATTTAATAGAATTTTCTGACACAATTAAGGGTCAAAAAAGCACCCAATATTTATGGATTATAAGATATGTATAGAATTATTTAATAGTTATATATAATTAATTAATTAATAAAATTATAATTTAAATTTATAGCTTATAATTATAATATAATATTATATTAATTAATTATCAATTTATAATTATTAAATACATAAAAATGTGCTCATACTTGTAGTTGTGCGTCAGTAACAGACTCTGAGAAGAATCTATAAGTGCATTACTTTACCTGTAGTTGTGCGTCAGTAACAGACTCTGAGAAGAATTGGAGTTAGTCAGATGCACAATCTACAGTCTATATACAATGATCACGTGGTAGCTTAGTATGCTTATGACTATGTACATAACAGCCCCCCACTTTGCTGCCACAGTGAAGAAATTAAAGTAAGAATAGTGATAAAATGAAACAAAATGATATAAATTAAAAAAAAATTGATAAAGCAATTAAGTAACCCCCAAGTGATGCCATTTGTCTACAGTAAGAACAGGTCCAACATTTTTTGCTAAGAGATCAGTGTATTGGTCTGTACCTGATACCCACTCTAATCTCATGTTACCTTTGTAGAGTTGTTCATTGACCAAGAAGAAGTAACAGTCAGAATGATGAGTACGCTTATTTGAGGGGTTATTTTTTGCATATTCCACAGAACTCTTATCATCACAACGTAATGTAACACTGTCCATTGGCCCACAAATATCAATAAGTAAATTGTGTTTCCAGATACTATCTTTTGTCGCTAAGCGCATTGCAATACACTCTGCAAAACATGTTGAATCTGCCACAGTCGCTTGCTGCTTGGAAGACCACAAAATAGGACATCCATTAAGATATATGATATGGCTTGTGATGGATCTTGACCATTTGCCTCCCCATGAATCATCAGAGTAAGTTGTAAGTAATGGTTTATGGGTTGACACTGGATATAGGCGCAGCTTCAAATCACATGTAGCTTGTAAGTATCTTAATAAGTGATGTAGAGCCAGCCAGTGTGTATCTAGTGGTTTGGATGAGAAACGAGCAAGAAAGTTTACTGCATATGATAAATCTGGATGGCTTTCTATTGCAATATAGTTTAGGCTACCAATGATTGACTGGTATTGATTAGATTTGATGCCAACATCGTCAGTTTTAGCAGATGAGAGATTTTAGCTCATTGGTAACGGTGTCTTGAATTTGAGTCCACCAGTGTTTTAATCCTTTAATACTTTATCAACAAGTCAATGGAAGTCTAATTCAAAACCACGTTCAACCCTCTTCACCTTCATTCCAACTATACTATCCAATCCTTCAGACCGATTCACCTCCAGCCCCCCATTTAGTCCCAACTCCAATTTCCTTAAAATTTCATCACTTCTACCCGTCACAACTCCATCATCCACATGAAGCCATACCACACCTTTTGATGTTTTATCTTTAAGTATGTAAATACTGGTGTCATACTGACTTGCAATAAATTCAAGAGACTTCAGCTTGTCTGCAATATGTAGCCACCAGCAGCAGGCGGCCTGTTTGGTGCCGTAAAGTGCTTTGTGAAGTTTCAGAAAATTGACAGGTGGTGGTTCAATCCATAAGTCTTCCTCCACTTTTCTGTTTAAGTAAGCAGCTGTGAAATCAAACAAACATACCTTCCAGCCATACATTGCCGCCAAAGTAAGTAGTATCCTTTGAGAAGAAAATGTGGCAATGGTTGCAAAGGTGTCTTTGCAGTCAATACCCTCTCGCTGTTTAAATCCCTTGGCAACAAAATGAGCTTTGAACTTGATGGGAGAACCTTCAGGGGAGTGTTTAACTGCAAAGACCCACTTTCCTTTCAAGGGAACAATATTTGGGGGTGGAGAAACTTCTGAACATACATTAAGACAGGACATGTTTTCCATTTCTTTTTTTGCAGGCAGTCTTCCGATTTGAGGCTTCCAGAGACTTCATCACTTGATTGAACGTTTACAGAATGGGAATTAGAGATCGAGAAGTAGCTAGTTGCATAGATTCAATGCATTTATCTTGACTTTCCAGTGTCTTTTCAGGTGAGAAATCACCAAATGAGCAAATTAAGTATATGATCAAGAGAACCTTTCGATGGTGAAGGAGGTGATTGTTGTTCAATTTTGTGAGCTTCCCGAGGACCGCCATGAAATTTGGCCATAGCAGATTCAAAAAACCTGTCTGATTCTTCATTCCAAAATACCCATTCAAAATTGTTTTGTGAGTACCCCACAACTCTGCATTTCAAAGCACGGTTGTCCAGCTTGGTCTTAACCTCTTTATGAACATGTAAATAGGCCTTTTCACCAAATACGCGCATGTTGTGAAAATTTGGTTTGGTACCAAAAACCATTTCAAGAGGAGTAGAGCGGGTTATTTTGCTATTGGGTAGGTGATTATAGACAAAAGATGCCCATTTATATGAGAGACCCCAGAATGATTTTGGAAGACCACTTGCAAGAAGAGATGTTCGAGCAATATCTCCTACTGTGCGATTTAAGCGCTCAGCAGTGCCGTGTTACTCAGCATGGTACGGCATGGTGATTTTGTGAGTAGCACCTATTGAGGATAGAAATGTTTTCATTGCATTTCTATGTAACTCACCTCCATCGGTCCTGAGGACTAAAAGGTTTTTCCCAGTGGTGGTGGTTAATTTGTTGTGAAATGTTTTAAAAGCATCCATAGCATTGTTTTTATGTTTTGACATAAAGACTTCGCCATAGGTGGAGTAAGATTCCCTAAAAAAAGCAGCCCATTTGTAAGCACCTATTGCCTCATCTTTTATGGGACCAATTAAATCACCTACAATCAGTGAGAGCATCAATTAAGGTGCTAATTTGTGTTGCACAGAAGGTTGAAGTTCACTTTTATCAACTGCGCAGTCAGCACAATCCACCCTTCCTTTTGGACACTCGGAGGGAATACCTGTCCCAAGATTATGTTTGATAAGGTTTTTTAATACCCGTCCACTAGTATGTCCAAGCCGACGATGCCAGTCTAGAAAGGATCCTGGAGCTGCATAAGGTTGATGAATAGAAGCTGAATTAACATCATCTATGAAGAGTTTGAAAAATGAACATTGTTCATCTGGTGCATCTGGTGAGGGTAAAATGTATGGGGATAACATTTTAGATGACATTGCATGTTTAGTAGTATGTAAAAGCCATCTACGTCCATTCACATCAATATTTAAAATTAAAACATTTTTATCATTAATAGAAAGGATAAATTCTTTTTCCAATGTCATGGAAAAATTAAAGCCCCCTTTTACCAAATCAAACAGTGAAATCAGTGTAGTCCTGGCTTGTGGACAGAAGAACACATTTTTAATGATGATGGTGCAGTTAAAACTAACTATATTCATGTTGCCCATTCCAAAAATAAATGACGGAGCACTGTCAGTGGCAACTTTGACAGGGATGTGGGGAAGGACAGGTCTATTGTTTGAGAGTAGACTTACATCACCAGTGATGTGATGGGTGGCACTGCTGTCAAGTATAGCTTCAGAGGTGGAGGCAAGAGATTCAAATTGCCATTCAACACTTTTAAGGTCAATATGATCAATGGCCTTTGATAGTGCTTCCATTGAGCTAGAGTCTACTTCAACAATGTCATCTCCTGCTTCAGCAAAACAAACACGTATCTTTCCTTTGGGATCAGAAGGTAAGTGGGGAAGTTTTCCAAGATTGTTAATCTGTTGTTGAAGATCCTAGTACATCTTCAATGCAGGGTTGTAAAAGGGCGACCGGGTGAAGTAGGGACAGTCATTATGAACATGTTTGGTTGGGTTTCAGTCAAAACACCTCTGCTGGGAATTTTCGGGGCAATAGGAATCAACGGGACATGTTTGAGTGAATCATTGTTGAAGAGCATTAAGACTGATAGTTGAAACATCAGGCGATTCATGTGCCTGTTTCACTAGGGAAAGGTTAGTCTCAGCCATTAACATTTCAGTGAGAAAGTCGTCGGAAGATATTGTCAGTGCATAACAACGTGATTCAATAGCACGACTAATATCAGTAGAAAGATTGGCTGAGGATAAAGGTAGGAGAACATGAGCCATGATGGCTTTCACAGAGGAGTTTGTAAAGTTGAAACCGGTGCAAATAATAGCATCAATGGTTTCATTAACCTTTTCCCAGTGTTTAGCGACAGAAAAAAAAGGTTGGGAGGGAATAGATATAAGGGATTTGAAGAGAGCAAGGTGGAAAGTATGAGTTGACCGGTTAAATTTTTTATAGAGGGTCGAATAAGCTGCTCGGCAAGAGCAGTCCGGTTCAATGAGATGTTGGAGTGCCATGTCAATAGTATTGACGACTAGAATTCTTGCCATACAGTCATCGATATCACCCACAGAAGAAGATGTATTGTCAAGGGTGTATGAAGTGGTGCCAATGTAATCAGACATTAAGGCATGGATCTTACGATCCCAATCGTGCCAATTCGATCCATAAATTTTAAGTTTATCAACTCCAATGGTAAGTTTTGAAATGCCAGCTAATGCTTTGCGGAGGCGTGCAATATCTTCAAGGGATATAGGCAGTCGGGTAGTAGAAGAGGATGCCAAAGGTTTGAGATTAGACATGATGGGGTTCGGTTCAGATTTAGGAATGGTATGTGGAGGAGAATGGCGCGATGGAAGGGGAGAGGTGGTGGGTTGAGGTGTAAAAAAAGAAAAATCTTCAGGTGGAACAGGGCCTTTGGAATGGTTATGATTTGAGGTATTGGACATAAACTGTTTTGGTGATCAAATCGGTGTAATGATTGTCAAGGAGAATGATGAGGGGCTGAATCATTGTATCAGCAAGGGAAGGTACCACCGCGGTGTAATGGCAAGGATGTTTAACGTCAAACAATGTGTTGGATGGGATTTGAATCTCGTGAGTATATGCTTTCTTATTTTATGACGAGCGCTAAAAAGGGACCATAACCTGTAGTTGTGCGTCAGTAACTGTCAGTATGTCTAGTATATAAGTATGATATAATAGTAATTATTTATGGTCCTACTACTTATTGATAAATGATTTAGTGATTAAACCTCAGGGGAAGACTAATAAAATAGTTATACTCAAATAAAACTCACAATACTTGGATTTAAATGCATGCTTAGTGGTGGAAAATAGCTAAATAGAATATAGTTATAGCTTATATAATGATAATATCAACTTATAAAAGGCTTTATAATATATTTCTAAATGTTAATAATTGTATGGAAGTGTTTTATTGAATTGTAGTAAGTAATTGATGATAAATAACTGTCAAAATCCCTCCTTACTTATACCCAAATCCCCTGGAGTGCACAGACCTTCAATCCAAATGATGTCACTGCTATCCCCGGCAATTACAGCACTGTTAGGGCCCATCACCTCCTCATGGCGTCCACTTCAAGCAGATTCAACACCCAGACCTCCAGTAAGGACCCTCCATCACAATTAATGATAACACAGACCCAAAACATAATTAGAAAATCCAGATAAAAGTGGATACCATAAAGAAACAGGTAAAATAAGTAATCCAAAAGAGATAAAATGAAACCCAAAGCATATAAAGGAAACAAATGAAATGTCCAAGCCCCCAATAACATCCCCAAGCATCCATATTAACCCAGCAATGACCTCCCAACCCATAAATCCATGAATATCCATACAAGGAAGCAGATTAAGTTGTCCAAACTGAGTGTATGTGCCTGATATAGATGTCTATGCTTCTGTAGGTGTTGTGAATCCACTGATTACGTCCATATGACCTAAAATAAGCAAAAAACAAAGGTTATAGGCTATTAAGAGGCTAAAACCCACTTATAGACCTAAATATACATAATATACTGCATATTTCACTGAATATGAGCTTTATGTATACATTTAAGCTTATGTATGTCAATAATTACTTAATATCACTTAAGATAAGTATATTATGACTCCATTAACACCTTAATAAGTATTATTAGGCTATGGATAAGCTATTTAAACTACTATAAGTTATATAATAGTGTAGTATTATAATCATATATATAATTGTTTTAACCTTATTTTAAGATATAAGCTTAATGTACTTAAGGTTATCTTATTTCAAGCATAAGAAATACTCAGTCCTAGGGATATCTAGGCTGACAGTAACAGACTCCAAGAAGAATCAGAGTTAGTCAGACGCACAATCTACAGTCTATATACAATGATCACGTGGTAGCTAAGTATGCTTATGACTATGTACATAACAATACTTTATAGAATATAATGTATTATTTATTTATTTAATTGTATATTTAATTTATATAGTAATAAAATTCATATAAATCTTATTTTAATTTTATTATCATGAGTTAGTTACGTAATTTCATTGTTAAATATAATCTTAATTTATATGCATAATATAAATAATCATTTGCCCATTTTAAGGTCCAATAAAATATTATAACATTTACTGGACTCCTGGTACAGCCTGGCTGACAAAATCCCACACAGACACTGATTCCACTAAAAACCCATGCTGTGCATAGGTCACGTATGCTCATTTAATTAATTATTTATTTATTTATTTATTAGTTGAACCCATGACATGAAAGTTTGGGTTAACACAGAAAAAGAAAGAAAAGAGAACAGGTGGTAAATTCTATCTATTCACTATACATACAACAATTTCCTATGATGAAAAGATAAAATCATGGGGTCATATCACATCATTCCATATGGTTGATGCCCAAATGTGCCATTGGTTGACTTTGTCCCCAACATTTTACCAATGGTGTAGTTTGTGAGTTTCAGACAACATTGAAATTGAATCATTCCCGAATACATTTGATTGTTTTCATATTGACATGTGTGAATTTTTTCAATACCATCCCAATCATAAAATGCAATATCAACGTCCCCCCCCCCAAAAAAAAAATAAAAATAAAAAAATAAAAAAAATAAGTTAAATTAAAATATAAAATAATCGACAAAAAAATTAAAAAAAATTGACTTTGATTGCGTAGAGAAGAAGAGTAATATGAAACTAAGGACAAAAAATAATAGCGTACAAATGATTCCCATTCTAGTTGATTGATTTGGATCGCGGTATCAACCCTTTCAGGACCGTTAACTGTCAACCGAGCACATTGGATCCAAGTCTCTAATTCCTTATCCAGTCTTGAAATAAATTGTTGTCTAATAGGCATCTGCTCAAGTTCAGAACCAGGAATAATGGTGACTTCTAACCGTATCATTTCTCCCACGTCAATTGTGGAAGCATTTGATTGACTGTTTAAAAAGAAAGTTGCCCCATTATAGGTGGCAAGTATCGGGCAAAAAACTACATGAAGTTGACTTAGATCAGCTATAAATGGTCCACATTTTTCAAAAAAAGAAAAAAGAAAAAAAGAAAAAACGATAATCAATAGCATACAAGTCAGCAAGGAAGTTGAACATGATTTTTTTTTCCATCACCTAGAGATGAGCAGCAAATGGGGCTGAGGGAAACATATTATAGCCAGTTCGACACAGAACTTACCTGAGGGTGAATACATTTTGAAGGCAGTTACAATTCTTCTAGCCAAATCATTTTGATGTTCAGATTGTCGCAAAAGCAAGATACCAGAATAGATTTTGACTAAAGACATAACACACAGTACAAAGTAGACCAGATCAAGAACTTCAGCCTTTTCAGTTACAAAGATACAGCATATACTTATTTAAAAACAATTGAAATAGAAAAGGCTCAGTTGTAATGAATAAACTAAGGAATACTGTATTGTTTTTGTTTGAAACGATTTTGCTTCAGTGATATTGAATTCTGAGAATAAAATATTAAAAGTAGAGTAAAAAAAACTGGAGAAAACTGCATAAAATTACTCATCAGGTAATTCTCATTCAATATGCAAAATATGCAAAACTAGACTACACACTACCCTCTAAACAACAACAACAAAAAAACTAACGCAACATGCAAATGGGGGGAATATGAAGGAATCCTTACCCAGACTTTAAGTGTTGCGGAGCTTATCTATAAACACAGACCAAAGAAAATGGTATCAATATTGAGAAAATTCCTTCAATCTTTCTAAAAAAAATGAAAAAAGGAACTCAATTTGCTAGAGGTTAGCCTGCCTTCAGGGAAGCCAATAGATAAGAGAAGATTGATGATATGGAATAAAAAGAGGGAGAGAAAGATGAAAAGTATCGATTACAATGATTTGTAACGGAAGCTAATCATTTACCAAAAAAATAAAAATAAATAAAAGCTAAAGGAGCACTTACTGAAATCCAGACTCCCCGTGAGAAAAGGCAAATTATAAATCTAACAGTGGAAATATGACAGACTATTCTAAAAAAAAAAGAGGTGCAATCAAAGTGGCAAAATATCAGCTTTCCCAACAACAAGAGACCAAACAACTCATTAAAATTGTTTATAACACTATAATAAGTAGCAGGGAGCAACAACTAGTGTAACACCAAAAGAAAATTGTAGCTGACTTTCTACAAAGCATATTTTGTAAGACACCGCCATAAGACGGGCCAAAAATATTTCCAAAAAAAAAGGAACAAAAATGATTTCAAATCCGTGTGCTTTTGTTTAAAACTCAAGTCACAAAAGTATTACAATGGGGGATACACACAAGGAGTCTTGATTAATTTACAACGGGCAGCCTTCTATTCACACTCACGCACTCTCTACTTCTGGCTCGTCCTTACGCATACAAATACAAAGATGTGCAACCATTGGTACCCGAGGAAGATTGTGGCTTATGATGAAATTTAATTATTTTTGTCAGAAAGACGTATCAACGCAAACGCCCTCATCTCCCTTTCTCAAATTTTAACTGAAGAAACACTAGGATATTAAGGTGAAAAAATGTACGAAAATGATAGAAATAGAATTAAATTAAGGCGTTAAAATAATAATTTCCTCATTCTACCGCCTCCTTCCTAACCTTGCTGGTTCTCTTCTTGCTCGCCTAAAAAAACAATGACATGAGAGATACAAAATATTGTTAGCATGGCCTCGCACATCATTGTTCAGAAATGCTGATTTGAATATGACCATTAAAACCCCAGTTTGACAAATGACCAGAGCCAGAATATATATATATATATATGTGTGTGTGTGTGTGTGTGTGTGTATATATATATATATATACGCATACGACAAACTAGAAAACAAAAGAAACATTCAAGGAAAGAGAAAAGATTGAAGATATGGACAAACTTGTTCAGTTTTTCTTTCTCCTGTTCAAGCCATTCAATGTCTTCAGGATGTAATTCTTCTAGCCTTGGAGTAAAAGCACTTGCTTCCATCCAATCCCGCCAAATGCCTTCAAGTTTTCTAGGCCCTCTACTGTTTCCAAATTTTTCTTTGAGCAAAGGGTCGGTCTCTAGTTTTGACGGACCAACAACTCCAGCATAGGATGTTGTAGATGGGTTTGCAAAAGAAGTGGTCGAGGCCATTCGGGATAGATCGATAAGGCCAAGTTCAAGACAATCTTTTTTGTGTCGAAAAAGTTCCTCATGGATTGCATGAGAAATGATAGGATTGGCGGAGGTGGGAAGATTGAGATCTAAAACGTATTGCTCGGTGAAAAGTTCAGGAGTGAGAGGAGAGGCAAGATCCCATTCGATATGGTCAGTCAAATGGAGTGTTTCAATTTGAACATCAAGCTGTTGCCGCCAACCCAGCAGATCAGTTTTTTGAAAATAAAAATAAGGAAAGAAAAGGGAGATATAATAATAATATAAAGATATAAAGAACAAACACTAAGAATGACCCGAAGATCAGGCTCGATACCCTGCTGTTTTTCCAAGGGAAGTAATGCAAGTTCATCTTCATCGGGTATGAGCTTGATATCAGCCACAAGACGATGGTCCTCAAGCTGCGACTTAATTTGCTCTGCTATCCGTGGAGCATAAAGCTCAGGTGAAATATCAATGTCTTCACAAAACGATTGTGCAAAAATCTCGGGTGTTAACAAGCGCTCTAATTCCAAATCATGCAAAGTCAGTAATTGTAAAATAAGACAAATGACGATCATACAGAAAAATCACCCTTCACATCCCACATGAACACATCTCTGACTCTCAGCAAATCTGTTTCAAGCTCGACACGAATGGGTACTAATCCTTGGCTACCTTCCATCTTCTGCTCAGCGGAGCCATTGTTTTCGGAAGTAATGGAATCTTCTTCCTCTGACTGTTTGGCAATCAAATCTATTACTTGTGCGACCCCCATTCCTCGAGACTTGCGCTGTGCTTTAATCCATTTAGCAGGGGGCGTTTCACCAAGATAAATCTTCCCGTCTCCGAAAATTTTTGACCTTATCTCCTCTTCTTCCCGTTTCTTACGCTCAACATCAGGTCTGGAGGTTGAGTGAGCAGTGCCAGAGATAGATTGTTGGGAATTAGAATGTAAGGCACGCGAAGAACGAGAAGTAGCATGACGAGATCTTGAAAGGTCATCATCAGTGGCAGACGCGGATGGATCAACCTCATGATCAATGTGTTTGCTATCGATTTCTGCATAATTGACTGTCTTGCGAGAGCGTTTACCCAGAGAAGATTCAGAGGGAAAAAAAGAGGAATTGGAATGATCCAAGTTCTGGTCCTGTTTGCGATAAACAAGTGAGGATGTAAAGAGAGGCTGGACTAAAGAAGTGGTACCGAGACGAAGTCTTGAAGGATATGTTGTAAAAAGGGCTTGGGAATTCGGGGGAATGATGGTAGAAGACATTGGTGGTATGTGGTCAAAGAGGATCAATGGCTTGACTAGTCAATGGTCAGGCTGGGTATTTTTGATGTTGGCTGAGAGCTTTGAAGCCCCCAAGTTCCAAAACACTTATTTATAGATAACAAAACTGTGCAGCAGTTACAGGAACAGAGTAGATAGTATCAAAGACTTCTGTAGTTCAATGGAAAAGTAGCCCTTTAGCCAGAGGGATAATTTGATATTTTGGCTTGATTTTTATTTAATTATCACAAAAAAAGTACAAGTTGCATGAAACAACTTGTCAGCCTATTCCCACTCAGTATAGAAACTACGCAAACACACTTTCCTTCCATTCAAAAAAGATTAATCAAGGTCAACAAACTACCCACCAACTCTGCTGAACATTGTGCCTGCCAGACTTAAAAACACTGGCGAGATGAGGTAATGAATTCATCAATACTTGCCAGCTCTTTGGGATCATAATCCACTAGAAAAAAAGCACACCACTTAGGACGGCCTTAAATCTGAGTTTAATATGAATGACATATGAATCCAGGGATTGACACCTTCTGGTGGGTGTCAGGTGTTTTTTAGTGGTGAACTACTGAAGGTAATGCTGGACCAGAGTAGCTTTCACACATTTAGGAATTTTGAAGACATGCTTGACTCTAACTTATGGGGCATAGTGCTTGCTGAGCGAATCAAAGGCGTCATGGCCATTTGCGTTGAGAGCTGTATTGGAAACGCTTGGTCAAAATTTTCAAAGTTCCTTGAGTTGATCACAAACAATTTTAGGACAATCTTCACATTCAATCTGTCGATAACCACAAATCCGTATGTCAAGAAACATTTCCACTGAGGCTTCTATCCCCAACCTGACTGTTTTATTTATTTATCTATTTATTGTTCCTTGATATGTTTATTTTATTTTATTTTTTATTTCACTCAAAGGAATCTGGAAGACCGTGAGTTGGTAGACGAGTTGCACAATGTGAGCGGAACTTGTGAAAAAAAATACGCTAAAATTTGCTGTCTGAAAACTTACTTCCACCTACCCAAATTATTCACCGATCTTGATCCATGATTTTCAATCAAATTGAACAAAGAGTTCTTTCTACGAGCTATATCACGACTTTTACTCCTGAGGAACAAAGCCATGCTAATACTCAAATTGATGAAAAATATGGAGTTGGCTTGTACTAAAAAGAGATAGCGAAGCGTGAGATTACTGGAAGAACAAAATCATATCGTTTCTTCATGTCATTTATCTAAATATTTTCAAGGATAAACTCTCTTGAAAACATAATGAAGTTCTGCATTGTGGTTTTTATTCATCTTCAACTTTGTTGTTTGATGATATCACTATTTGACTTAATTTAATCAGTATTCGTGGCACCATTTTAATGAGTAGAAAGTAAAAAGAAATGGTAGTGAAAGATACTCAATGAAAGTAGGATGCCAGAATTAGGGATCTAAACTAGGAATCACCCCATAACTAAAAGATAATTGTCTTTTTTAGGTTGGATGATAAGTGAGACTCTAGAGAACAGATTCCATGACCAGCGTGAAGATGAGGCAATACTGTGTAGCACAGATTCCACTTTTTTCTCTTTTTGTTAACTTTCTTGTACTGGAATGGCTTTGTGTCAGTTTAAATATAATATTCCATTTTATTAATTTACTCAAGTCAATGGTATCTTATTTCACAATCTAATAGCATCTGGTGGTAAACGTTAGCCACTGTCCTCTGTGGATGTCTATTTTTGTGAGCGTATGTGGATTCCGTTTTTTTCAAATATTACTTTATAATTCTATTGTTTGAAGGCGTGTGAGCGGGTGAAGTAAAAATAGAAAGAGATGGAGAGTTGCACTAATCTTGGATCTTTGCACAGAAAACAATTGAAATAACGAGATTTGATGAAGATGGTGCAGGTTTTGTGGCATATTACTCAAGCGCTCTATACATATATGTTTCTCATTGATAGGTAGTAATTTGTTAAGGTGTATCTGATGTACCAGTTTCACTAAGGATTTGTAACTAAGTTTGGACCTCAGTAAAAGTCAACCGCACCCATGCATTTGGCAATCAAAAGGGAAAAGATGGAGACAAAAGGTCCATCAGAACAATGCAAATATGGAATGATTGGGTAAAATATAACTTCACTATCGTACTGCTAGTCTTTGTGAAGGCTATTCCGTTAAGATTGATCTTTATTTAAATTTCTTTGGATAAAAAATGCCAAATTTTCACTATCATACCATCAAATTTAAAACAACATATTAAGTCCCTTTATATGAACTGTAGTACATGCTCTAAAATATGTTTATTTTTCATCTTCATGACAAGTGGGATCACCCTAATTCAAAGTTTATTTTTTTGTTTCAAATTTTATCTTTTAATAAATTTATTTTTTCAAATATCTGTAATGGCGACAATGATAATATCTTAATTATTTATTATAGAAATGAATCAAAAATTGATTCGCTGAAGAACAAACAAGAGAAAGAAAACAATATATAAACAAAATGTTGAGTTAATGATCTAAGTCATAGAAGCAATTGGATAGAGTTAAACTAAGCAAAGTAAAAACATAGAATCTAAATTAAAAACCGGCTGAACATCGGAAAACCCAGTAGTGTCTAAGTTTATCAGCATACATAAAATTTACAAGGATTAAAATTTATGACCCACGTCCTGGTGAGAGAGAAGTTGTAAGGGGAAAAAAAAATGAAAATAACCAAATAATATAGAAAAAAAAAGCCGGAAGCGGATATATAGTTGTATTTTTATGAAAATTAATTAGTAGATCATTAAAGGAAGAGGGAATATCAGACAAAGGAACCCATAGGGGGTCTTCCAGAGACTGATTTTCTAAAAGAAACAAATATTCATGGCGCAAACCTATTGGCTTCTGTGCGCTAGTGGTAGTTTAAGATTGGAAATCAATGCTTTATTTCATTATAGTATTTGGTCATTATATACATGCTGCTGCGGCGCAGTTGAGTATTCAACACCCGCCCCTCAACAAGACGCTGACGGTGTGTTGAGATATAGAATAATGAATCAATGAGAGAGAGAAAATACTTTTTTTTTATTTATTTATAGTATTGGTTTATATTATAATTTTTTAATGTACATTTTATTTATTTATGCTCATAATAATTTTTTTAAAAAAATTTATACATAAGGGTAGAAGATATATAGTAGAGAGAAAAATGAGAAAGGAGATTATTTAATATGTAGTCGACTTATTGCCACATTGTGCAGGAGAGGTGTGAGTGGTTTTGTGAAAAGGTCAGCCAGTTGATCATGTGTCTTTACCCAAGTGAGGGTTGCAAGTTTTTGGTATAGTTGTTCGTTAATGTAGTAGAACTCCCGGTCGCAATGGCGCGTTCTTTTATTGGATGATTGATCAGATGACACATTGATGGTGGATTGATTATCGCAGTGAAGGTTTAGTTTACCGTTAAAATTAATCATATCTTGTAAGAGATGTTTGATCCAGATTCCTGTTCTCGTTGTTGCGCTTAGCGCCATCAGTTCGGCGTAACTAGTTGAGTTTGCGACGCATGGAAGTCTTCTTGATGACCAGTTGATTGCGCAGCCTTGTAACGTAATTAATGACCCGCCCGTCGACTTAGAATATTTGCCTCCCCAATTAGAGTCGCTGTAACCTTTTAGAGATAATTCATTTATAATAGTTTTATCAGGGTACAGACGTAGTGTGTAATCTTTTGTCTTTTCAAGGTAACCTAGTAGGTGATTGAGGGCATTCCAGTGTTCGGTTGATGGGCAGTTAGAGAAGCGTGCTAAGTAATTCACCCCAAAAGATAAGTCAGGTCTGCTGCCACTGGCAACATAGCTCATGGAACCAATGATTGATAGATAGTTCGTGGGATTGATTGGCACATTGTTCTTGTCGCTTGTGGATAGATTGCAAGAGTGGGGCAAAGGTGTAGTTCTAGTATGGTGTGTGGGATTGTGTTTATCTAGAATTTTATTGATTAGTTGTCTTTGAGATAGGACAAAACCGTTATTGTTTCGGGTCACCTGAATACCTACTATGGAGTCCAAACCATTTTGCCACTTGATGGTTAGTTCGCTGCTAAGGATGGTCTGAAGCTTTTCCAGTGATGAGAGGCTGTTGCCCATTACCAGGCCATCGTCCACATGAATCCAGATGACCGTGGATTCATTTTGATTATGGAGGTAGTATAGACTTGGGTCATAGGGCGATAGATTGTAGCCGTTGGAGTGGAGTTTGTTGGAAATATGAAGCCACCAACATCTGGCAGCTTGACAGGTTCCATACAGCGCTTTTTTTAATTTCAGTGCTTTCCCATCATTAACAGCAAAGCCCGGAGGATCTTTGATCCATATTTCTTCCTCAAGCTTGCTGTGCAGGTAGGCAGCTGTGACGTCAAAAGAATGGACGGGCCAGTCGTGTAATGCTGCTATGGTCAACATGAGTCGTTGAGATGTGAATGTTGCTGTCGGTGCAAAAGTTTCGTTGTAATCAATTCCGGCTATTTGTTTGAATCCTTTAGCAACATACCTTGCTTTGCGTTTGATGACATTTCCTTCACTATCCGTTTTTTCTGTAAAAACCCACTTGGCGTCTGTGATTCTGGTACCTGGAGGTGGTGTTTCACGGGACCATACGTCCATTCTCGCCATATTATTCATTTCTTCGATGCATGCTTTCTGCCATTCATCCTTGTTGGGGGATTTTGATGCTTCTTTGAAAGTCTTTGGGGCTGAAGATGCAATGTGGGCGGCGGCTTTTTCAAGTGAGTCAATGATTTGTTCCTGTTCATCAAATATTTTTTCTGCTGTGAAGTCGCCAAGGATATGTGGGTTTGGTTCTGGTTTGTGAGTTGCGCTGTTCAAGATGTAATTTATATCTGATTTATTGTTTGTTGGCATTGATGATGTGAAGGAAGCCCATGCGGAAGCGATGACTTTTTTTGAGTCCGGGTTCCAGAAAAGCCACCCTTTCGAAGCCAAAGGGAAACCGACTAGGATACATTTAACAGCGCGATTGTCAAGTTTATTTCTTGTCTCTTTCGGTATGTGGACAAAAGCTGTTGATCCAAATGGTCTGATGAGATGGAGAGCGGGGGGGTTGCCGAAAAGTGCTTCGTAGGGAGTCATGGAAGGCGTTGTTTTATTTGGCAGTCGATTTAGGACATAGGCTGCCCATTTATAGGAGAATCCCCAGAAAAATTTTGGTAAGGAACTGTCAAGCAGGATGGTACGACCCATATCCGAGACTGACCTATTTTGTCTCTCTATTTTCCCGTTTTGGCCGTGATAGTAGGGTAGGGATAGTTCATGAACGATGCCTTTGCTGATTAGGTAGGAATCCAGTTTCTTGTTGACAAATTCCCCACCGTTGTCGGATCGGAATATCTTGACACGTGCGTGGCACTGGTTCTCAAGGCGGCTTATTATTTCAATGAGTTTGTTTGTCGTTTCAGATTTCTGCTTGAGGATATGACATTCAGTATAGGAAGTGCATACATCTTTAACAGTGAGAGCATACAAACCATCATCATATGTAGATTCTTCGAGAGGGCCAATCAGGTCGGCAGTGAGGAGTTCTAGTTTATCGAATGATCTATTGGTCGAGAATGGAGTGACCGATCTTGTGCTTTTTGAAATATGACATATCTCGCAAGATATGTCTCCCGGAGGAAGGCTATCAGGTAGACCAATAGCCATATTGCTTCCAATGAGTTTCCGGATTTGCCGGATGCTTGCGTGGCCAAATAATCGGTGGTAGTAGTATAGAATATCTTGATCTTTTTGCGGCAATTTTTTGTGATTTTTAATTAAATTTGTGTTTGCTGGGAGGGATGATATGAGGTCTGGGTTAAGGAGGTTCACACTTTCAATCGTTATTGTGTCAATTAAGTTGTTGGGGTTAATGTAAGTTTTATTTTTTATAACATTTTGAGGGAGGGGTAAGAGCCATCTGCGAACCGTGAGTGTTGCTTTTAAAATATGTTCACCTTGAAATGATATATATACATTATTCTGTTTATCAAAAGACATGTCAGCCCCGGCTCGAATTAGAGAGGCTGGAGATATCAACGTACAGTTCGCTTTCTCGCAGTAGTATACGTTTCTAATGAGCACTGTCATCCCACCCAGTCCAATGAAGCGTAGAGTCCCTTTCCCTGTAATTGAATTTGGTCCGTTGTCAGTTGCTACTTTTAATGCGATTGGGATAGGTAATTCAATGAAATCCACTAACTCGTGTCTGGATCCAGTGAGGTGATGCGTGGCTCCTGTATCATATACTGGTTGGCTGGATGATTGTTCACTGTTTGAAAGATTTAGCTTTTCAAAATCAGCAGCGGCGGCTTCATGGGAATCATCAAGTTCCATAATCCTCGCCGATCTTGGCTCGGGTTTTATTTGTTTGGGATTGTCCCGAATCTGTGTTCTGCTTGGGTAAATAGGTCTATAGGAATCCATTCTCTGCGGTGGTCGCTGATTTTGCAAGTGTGGGGGAAAGGGGCGGTTATTGTAGGGTAATGGAGGGTAAGTGTTCTGGAAAGACATTTGGAAGTTAGTCGACGGTGGTACAAAATGTTGCTGCCTAAACCTGGTGTTGAGTGGGGGTTGTTGTGCGAAAGAGTGGGTATTATGACCTGTTGGAGGCGGGTATGGACAATCTTTGCGTAAATGTCTAGTTGAGTTGCAGTTCCAACACTGCATTGGGCCAGCCACATCTGCCTCGTGGGTGGAGTATGGTGGTTCCGTTAGCAGGTTGGGGATTGATGACGATGGTTGAGGTGATGTGGAGTTTGCAATCGCAGGAGTAGAAGATGAGGGGGGATAGTTGTCGGCCTTTGCACCATGTAGATTCACCCGTTCCCATGAGGTGGAAATGATCCGGTTCATGGCTATGCTATCAGGTGGATTTCCATCAACACGTAAGTGGTATTCGGATTCACGTAGCACTTCGTGTTTGATGTTGGTTGACTCATCGACGGCATTCTGGAGCATGATCGAGAAAAAGGCATCTTCCTTGAATTGAAAAGATTGATCTTTAAGATCATCGAAGAGGGATCTCATTCTTGCATGGAGTACTGCTGGTTCCTTTATTTCACTTAGCTTGAGTTGCCAGATCTTGTTGAGAATATTGAGCTGCGCGGCTCGTGAAGCAGAGCTGAATAGGTCGTGTAGATGAGCATAAGCTACTGGGGTTGGTCGTTTGTCCAGTATCTGTTTCCTCAGGTCAGGGCTGACCGAGTTCAAAAGAATAGCTCGGCCTATCTTCTCTCGGTTTGAACCTCTTGATGGTCTTGTTCGAACAAAGAAGTGTTCGTCACCTATGTAGTCGAGGAGAACGAGTTCGAGTTCTTGCAGCCACGACCGGTAATTTGAACCATCTGCTTTAAGCTTGTGCGGCCAATCTTTCATTTCAGATTTGAGGTTTGCAAGAGCCATGGCGGTCTCTTTTCTAGATTCTCGAATACGTCGATCGGCATCTTCATCAGGCGAGTCGTCCCCGTCGTCGGCGTGAGATGTCGTAGGGCGTGCTGTCGAGGAAGGCTGGGTTGTGGTGTTCGGGGAAGGAGTCGGTCGGGGTGTCGTTGTTTGCGGTAGGGGGAGTGATGACATTGTTAAAGATTGATTTTTTTATTTTTTTATTTTTTTATTTTTTATTTTTTTATTTTTTTTTTAAGATTGAAAGAGAAAAAGAGAAAAACTAATAAAGGACTGTCGGGACGTCTCCCTCAAGCCAACAGCGTCACCCTTAGGGGGATCAGCGCGGAAGTCCTAGTAATCAATAAAAAGGAGAGAAAAAGAAAAAAAAGGAGAAAGAAAAAATTGATACGGAGATAGAGAGAAAAAGAAAGACAGAACAAGACAAGAAAGAGGAAAGGAAAAAAAATAGGAATGATAAGTGAATGGCGGGTTGATATGATAGTCAGCGGAGAGCGATTCAATTGTATGTTGCCAACGGAAACTGGCAGATAGGATCTGCAATCGTAGCCAACGGAGACTGGCAAATCGTAGCCAACGGAAACTGGCAAAGGATGGATAACGGATTGAGAACTAGTTTGCGGGAAAATCTTTTAGGGGCCCATAACCTATTGGCTTCTGTGCGCTAGTGGTAGTTTAAGATTGGAAATCAATGCTTTATTTCATTATAGTATTTGGTCATTATATACATGCTGCTGCGGCGCAGTTGAGTATTCAACAAAACCAACCTTCCTGTAGTCTAAGATAGCACAAATTGTAATGTTAGTGTGATCTTTGTCTGGCAAGAGAAGGGAAGAAGTGCTGTCAGCTAGAGTAATAGAGGGAGGTAAAGAAAAAGGCTGATTCTGGCGGATAGAGTTATCCCCTGGTCCTCAATAAGGCGTGAGTATGTTTACGTTGAAAACTGGGTGCAACCTGGAAAGCTCAGGAGGCAGATCCAGATTATAAGCCATCAACCCAACTGAATGGAGAGCCTGAAAGGGGCCAATCCTCTGGAAAGCAAGTTTCGGGGAGGGTTGATTGGATTTGATGCATTTTCGCAACAAGAGGAACCAAACCCCCGACTGAAAAGAATGAGGAGGGCAAGAATGTTTACAATACTGGTGAGACTGGGCCGCTTTAGCCATAGCTAAAGCTTGAAACTGGTCATCATGAATGAACTGCAAATGTTAACAAAACCCTTGAACTGAAGGGATGGGAGAGGGAAGTGTCAATCAATTCAAAACGGGGATGATACCCATAAAGAAAAAAGAAAGGTGATTTCTTTGTGTTACTGGACATGGCGTTGTTAAAAGAAAATTCTGCAAAGGGTAGCCAACAGGACCACTTGTCCTGCCTATAGGAGACAAAGTTCCAAAGATAGGCCTCCAACATTTGGTTGGTGCGCTCTGTCTGACTATCAGTCTGAGTATGATAAGCCGTCAAAGGCGCCTCCTGAATACAGAGTTTGAGATATAGGTGTTTCATAAATTGAAAAATGAGAACAGAATTTTGGTCGCAGACAATTTTGTCAGGCAAACTGTGATACCTAAAAAATCTGTCTGGGAACAAGTTAGCCAGCTGAATAGAAGTGAGAGACTCTTTTCAAGGGATGAAATGAGTCGCTTTGGAAAACAGATCCAAAATAACCAAAATTGAATTAAAAGAGTTGGACATAGGTAATTTGACTATGAAGTCCATCCCTATCACCAGCCAAGGTCTGGACTGGATCTCAAGGGGTTGTGAAGAACCCATCCTCCCCCGCCGATCAGTGAGATTGCGCTGGAAAGTGTCACAGGATTTAACATGATCAATCACATTGTGTTGGACCAAATGCCAAGAATAGGTTCTTGTCAAGATTTCAAGAGTTCTATCTGGTCCTAAATGTCCTGCACTTAGGGAGTCATGGTATTACACCAGGAGAATGGGCCTAGCTACTAAAGGGACAACAAGGCAATCCCGGTGCCACCAACAATCAGAGTGAAAAAAACAAAGAGACCTTATCCTCCTCCGTTAAATCTGAATAATAAAATGTAAGCAACAAAGTATCAGGAGGAGCAGAGAAATATGAGTTTATGGCATTAACCATAACTGCTTTCGCAGGTAAGATGCCTGAAACAAGGAAAATGAGTCAGAAAGGTTTTCGCTTCTGGGGAGGGAGAGGAGGAAAAATCAGGTCATCACGAAGGACCATCTGCTGGGTTTTTAGAGCCAGAACAGTGTATAATGCAAAAATTGAAGGGACTAAGGAACAAAGCCCATTACTGCTGTCTAGGGGACAAATTCTGGTTAGCCATAAAGTACCGGAGATTGGTGTGATCAGATAGGACCACAACCAGTTGTTCAGTTCCAGCCAACCAGGCCTTCCAAGTAGAAAATCCCTCCACGATGGCAAGGAGCTTCTGGTCATGTACCTGCCAATCCCTTTCAGCATCTGTTAGTTCTCAAGAATGAAAATCCACAGGAAGAAGAAAATTAATGTCGTTAGACTGAGAAAGAATGGCTGCCAAAGCAAAACCTGAACAGTCTACTTGAAGCACTCTTAGACAATCAAAATCAATATGGTGCAAAAGGGTTGTTTTGACAAATGCCTGTTTCAAAGCTAAGAAAGCCTGGTGGAAGCTGTCAGAGGAGAGAGGAGTGGGGTTAGTTTCTCCAGTGGCATTAGTAAGTGGTAATACAAGGGAAGAAAAATTTGAAATGAATATTCGATAAAAATTGGCAAAACCGAGAAAACGTATGGTTTGAGTGACTTATTGAGGAAACAGCCATTCTTGGATGGTCTCAACCCATTCATCACTTATCTTGAGGCCTTCACCAAAAGCTATGAAACCTAAGAACTCAACCAAGGATTGAAAAAAGGAGCGTTTTGATGAAGATACAAAGAGGTTCTCCCTTTTCAGAATCTCAAAGACAAGTCTCAAATGGGATAAGTGATCATTATAATTAATGGAAAAAATAATGATATCATCTATGTACACTGAGCAATAAACATTTAGGCCTTTGCAGAGAACATATTTGGCAAAGCGTTGGAAGACAGAGGGAGCATTACAAAGCCCAAAGGGCGTAACTGTATACTCGTATAACCCCCATGGCATTTTGAATGCTGTCTACCATTTGTGGCCAGGCGCAACTTGAAGTAAGTTGGAAGAGGACTTTAGATTTAATTTAAAGAATTATCTTTTTTGTTCAGTAATGTAAAAAGATGTGGAATAGATGGGAGAAGAAATTTATCTTTAATAGTCACTGAATTAAGGGCCCTGTAATCAACACAAGGATGGTGAGGCTTAGTTGGATGAGTAACAAAGAGAATAGAAGAAGCAGCTGGAGAAGAAGAAAACCTAATAGGGGGTGTCAGTTCTGGCAAATCTGCACTTAAATTAAGTGCGGATTTCAAACCAAATCAGCACTTACAAATCAGCACTTAAATTTTGCAAAAAAGTCACTTATTTCAAAAAAGGGTGTCAGTTATGACCTCAAATCAGCACTTTTTTCCCGTTTTTTTTCACAACCACATTTTGGCCACAAAACATCCCTTCCTTTCTTACCCCATCCCTGTCACATGTGACACACTGACCTTCCTCGCTACCTACCCATCAATCCTCGGCACACACCCCTTCCTGACATTTTCAATATTTTGACCAGGCATGTTTACATTCTTTTTTACTTATTTCTTCTACTTTTTAATCTTTTTTCTTGTTATGTGCCAGTTTCATAATGCCTCCCAGACATTCCAAATCTCAAAAGGTAACTCAAAAATCTGCTTCGTCACAAAAGTCTCCTCGTAAAGCAAGGATTACATAGAAAAAAAATCAGTGACTTTTTCTATTACTTACAACTGTTTTTACAGAATTGAAAACTATGTTTCAGCTAATATTTTATGGAAGTGAACTCTGTTCTTCGCCCGAAGAACAGAGTTCATCCTCCTATTTTCACATTCTGTTTGCACCAATCTCCAACATTTTCAATATTTTGACCAGGCATGTTTACATTCTTTTTTACTTATTTCTTCTACTTTTTAATCTTTTTTCTTGTTATGTGCCAGTTTCATAATGCCTCCCAGACATTCCAAATCTCAAAGGGTAACTCAAAAATCTGCTTCGTCACAAAAGTCTCCTCGTAAAGCAAGGATTACATATAAAAAAAATCAGTGACTTTCTCTATTACTTACAACTGTTTTTACAGAATTGAAAACTATGTTTCAGCTAATATTTTATGGAAGTGAACTCTGTTCTTCACCCGAAGAACAGAGTTCATCCTCCTATTTTCACATTCTGTTTGCACCAATCTCCATCCCTTTCAATTCTATCAACACATGCTTGTCTTCCCTCCCCATGCCTTTCGCTATCCTCCCAGCCCCATTGTATGCCATCCTCTTTTAAAGGTAATTCAAAAATCTGCTTCGTCACAAAAGTCTCCTCGTAAAGCAAGGATTACATATAAAAAAAATCAGTGACTTTTTCTATTACTTACAACTGTTTTTACAGAATTGAAAACTATGTTTCAGCTAATATTTTATGGAAGTGAACTCTGTTCTTCGCCCGAAGAACAGAGTTCATCCTCCTATTTTCACACTCTGTTTGCACCAATCTCCATCCCTTTCAATTCTATCAACACATGCTTGTCTTCCCTCCCCATGCCTTTCGCTATCCTCCCAGCCCCATTGTATGCCATCCTCTTTTGATCCCCATTTCACCCCTCTCAACCTCTCCCAGACCCTTTTCTTCATTTAAAATGCCTCGGAACCCTTAATCTTCCCTTCCAACTCTTTCCCAACCTTTGAGTGACTGAAAAAATATGCGTTTGCTGAAAATATGCGATTTCATGTTGAGTTGATGAAAGAAAACACAGAGAGAAAAAAAAATAAGACTTTAACAGCAAATTCAAAAACCAAAAAAATATGCAAAAAAATTTACCATTCTCAGTGAATAATACATGCAAATTGATAATTTGAAGAGAAAGAGAAAAAAATTAAAATTGCGTTGAAAAATGTTGGAGTGTTATTGGAAGGATTTTTGCCCTTATACTAGTTGATTGAGAAATAGAAGTGTTGGATATAGTCGGAGGTGAATCAACTTGTTCATCTTCATACAGCTCTAACCATTGATCTTTGAGGTCAGCAAGTAGGTTATGAAGTATAGTGCAACACAGAATCCAGTTGATCACCGCCTCCATTTCAGATTTATTTCTAAGAGGACTTCTTAATTCCCTTAAACTAGAAAAACGGCCTTTCAAGATTCCAATAGAATGTTCAATACGGACTCTTGACTTTGCCAAATTATTGTTGAATTTGGCATTTTGACTGTCTTCTGAAGCTGCTCCCCGAAAAGCAGGAAGTACATACTTTCCATTCACATAAGCAGAATCTGCAAGAAGATACTGATTTTCATCAAAGAATTTTTCAGGTTCATTTGAAATATGCATTCTTTGGAAGACGTAGGAGTCATGACATGAGCCAGGATAGCCAGCAAAGAATGATATAAATTTTTTGTTTACGTCACATATAAGCTGAACTTTAATTGAATATCTATAAAGAAGATATATTTGTTTGTGTTAGTTTCAAGGAGGATGAAAGGAGTTAAAAATAATCTACCTCTTTTTACGGTCAAAGTAATTGTTTCCACCTTGAGCAGGTTTCTGGCTCAAAGGAATAGTAGTACCATCAACAAAACCAATACATCCTGGAAAGCCCTCTGCTTGCATAACCTGAGATGATTCAAGTCGCTCTTCTTTTGTTGGCCAGGTGAGAAGTTGAGATTCCAAGGAGTTGATGGCAGTGATACATCGTTTGGTATAAGTGTTAACTGAACCATACCCTAAATCAAAGACATTTTCTAAACGTTTCAAAGCGGCTCCATTACCATTTGAACCCAAACGACATAGTGTGATGGCCAATTGAATTGAAGGATGTTGTTGTTCTTTTTGAGAATTATTGTGAAATATGGGATGATCCTGAATAAGCTCAAGCAATTTAAGGAAACATTCCTGAGAAGTCCTGAACAGCCATCTAAAACTGGGTGTAGATAGTTTAAGAAGTGTTTGGATGGTGTACTTGGGGGTATGAAGTACTTGAGGCTTTCTGGGAAGAAGGTAACTTTTTGTGGAAATTTTTGATAAAAAGACAAAATCTTCTTCTAGATCAGAATCAGAATTGCAATCAGAGTCCAAGAGCAGTTCAAGCGCCATGAAAGTCATTGCTTTATGTAATTTATCACGATTTGAAAGTGAGGAAGGCATGACTCTTATATGATATGATATGAAGATGTAAGTGATGTACGATGTTTTGAGTTATGAAGTGTTATTCTGCGGAGTGCTGCGTATGAATGGGATGATGCTGACAAATCAGTGAAATGGGACTTGATGGTGAAATCAGCACTTTTGGTTGAGAAAGTGCGGATTTGAGTGAAATAAGTGACTTATTTCATTTTGAAATCCACCAGTATTGGGGCTAGTGTGTTTTGGAAATCCGCACTTATTTAAGTGCGGATTTGTAAGTGCGGATTTGCCAGAACTGACACCCCCTAATGAAACCTTTTGAAAGCAAGTCCTGTACATACTCCTTCATTAGTTTTTCATGTTGGGGAGAGAGAGGGTATGGTTTACAGAGAGGCAGCCTGGAACACCAGCTGTAAGGTTTACCTGAATGTCAAAATATTTTTGGAATGGGGGTAACAAAGAGCAAGATGTTTTATGCACAATTTTGTAGAAATAAGATAATTCTTTGGGTAAGGGTGAGGCATCATTAGGTGGGTCTGGAGTAGAGTATAAGTAAAAGAGAGAGACTGAAGGGAATGAAAGACAATTTTTTAAATATGATATAGAAGTGCATAATGAAAGAAACCATGGAGATCCCAATAAAATAATAGGCTTCCCTAGTTTTGCAATATTTAAATTGAAAGAAAGAGTGTGAGGTTTAGGTGTGGTGGGCAGTACCAGTTTTCTGGCTGTTTGTGAGTTAATAGTTTGTTCCTTTAGCAGGGAACCATCTACTGTAGTACAAAACAATGGGTCCTTAGAGCTGACCGGCCAACCTAATTGTTGAGAAAGAGAAATATCAATAAAATTTTCAGCAGCTCCTGTGTGCAGAAGGACCAGAACTTTAGTAAGAGAGTAATGGTTAAGATTAGTATAAAAAATCCCAAAAGGTTGTCCATATATAAAAAGAAAAGAGAAGGAATAGTCAGTATCAGGTAGAGGAGGAGAAGTAAGAGAAGGACTATTCAAAGGGGTTTCCAATGAAGCAATAGGCATTGCATCCTTTTAATCAGAGCCAGACCAGATCACATCCATGAGAGTGGTAACATCCTTCTCATAAGTCTTTTCAGAGAAAATGGGTTTGGTGGGAAGTTCCTCAAAATGTGTAGATGACATGTATGAGACATTGGTGGTTTTGGGAGTAGATAAGGGAGTAGCAGAGGGAGCTGATCCCAGAGAGGAGGGGGGTGACTGGTTTTTTTTGAGGGTTGGTAGGTGGGAAATAAGGACAAAAGAGGTACAGCTAATCCTGAAAAGATTGTGGTTGTCTTGCCTCTCATCCCCCGCCAAATGTATAGGTCAGCTGCCCTAAACTCATGATTTTGGCAGGGGATGGGATGTAAGACAACCGCAAGCCTTCCAGGATTAGCTGTATCCCACAGGATGATCATCTGCGAGATATGGGCAATGGCAACAATTGCACAACTGTTTTGTCTGGAAGCATTGTCATTCCAATTCAGTAAGAGGAGGAAGTGTTTTGGTAGAGATAGTGCCTGTTAATGATTTGAGTTGGGTCACCAAGAGAGCATCAATGTACAGTGGGCATAAGGGTATCATTGTCACATTTCAACTTAACATAGCTCTCACAAGAAAATTTAAAATGACATAAAAATTTGTATTCTGGTCAAGTAGACCACCCTGATTCATTACCCATCAACAAAAAAATTTAAAAAAATTTATTTTATTTTATATTAATTGTTTTGGAAAATTACATTTTTGCCACTTGAAAACCAGTGAGGTGAGAGAAACCATACCTTCACCATTAGTTAACCACTTCTTGATAACCTCAAATTCAAAGAAAGAATGTTGAAAAATAAATAAAATTGAGGTGAAAGGATTAAAGAAATTTTGGTGTCAATGGCAGGGAGTCCACCATTTACATCTTCCAAGTGCAAATTTGGATAAGGTTAAGCACTCTTCAAGGGATGAAGCTTTGAAAAAATTTATGTTGCAGTGGGGTGAGGGAAGCAGGTAATGCTTTGATAGTTGGGTTTCTGATTTGAGTACTTCTCTTCTCTGAGTTCATGGTGTCCATTTGGGTGTGGGAAGCCATTCTGCAAACCTAGAAAAAGTTGAAGTTAATCCATGAGGGAAAAAATTGTACATAAATTTCATTAGTGGGAAAATCAGTCAGTTTTACAATTAATGAAAAAATAAGCTTACAAAATGAAAGAAAAAAGAAATACCATTATCAAGTCTATTGGTGAGATGATGGCTGAACAAGGGAAAGATGAAGATGTGGCAAAAATCAAAAGTATGCATAAAAGTGACAATGATACCCTTTCACCCACTGTACATAGGGCTTGAACCCAAAGAGGAAAGGTGAGTTCTAGTATTAGAGGACAGATCCACTTGAAGAGTGGATCCTACTTTGGATGGGTTATCAACAAGACTCTGTAGGTGTTAGTATTTGGGTTGAGAGGTGAGGAGGAGGAATGCTATGGGCACTATGCATTGTAATAGGTGGGAGAAGGGAATATTTCATAAGGAGTTTTTAAGGGGAAAGCACTGTGGGGTGCTCCTCATTGGAAAACTTATTTAGTAATACAGTTAATTCTTAGTCTCTCATGATTGTAACCCTCACAGTTGGCAGCCCCAACATAGTCAGTCTAGTTTGTCTCACTGCAGCATCAGCATAGTCAGTCCCATGTTGGGCTAGTGTTAGTCCTAGTAGTAGTCTTCCCTCCTATGTCTTAACAGGTGAGGAGGATGAGTGCTATGGGCACTATTCATTGTAATAGGCAGGAGAGAGGGAAATTGGTTAAGGGGGTCTTATGGGGAAAGTACTCTGGGAAATTCCTCATCAGAAAACTTATACAGTAATCCAGTTACTTCTTAGTCTCCCAAAGTTGTAACCCTCACTGCTGGTAGCCCCAACATAGTCAGTCTAGTTAGTCTCACTGATGTATCAGCATAGTCAGTCCTGTCCTAGGCTAGTTTCAGCCCTAGTATTAGATTTCCCTCTTAGGTCTTAACATTTTGTCTGATTTATAACCAGAGCACTACAGGAAAATCATGAACCCTTAAGGCCGACCCAACACAGTACTTCTTGATGCAATGCAAGAGCAGATGGGATTCTTTCAATAACAGAGTTCCAGACCCATGGAACATCTAGAGGAGGAAAAATCTCATATCCCAGCCCCACTGAAGTGGAGCTGGATGCTGCTGATGCCAAAGTGCTGGTACCACCTGTAAAATGCCCAAACATTGCAGTCCCAGCAATCTTTGATGGAAAGTGAGGCCCCTGGGCAGATCAGTATGCATCACAGGTAAACCTATATGTCCTGCTCAAGGGTCATCAGTTCCCAGATGAGTAATCAAAAATTTGATTTGAAATATCTTGCCTCACAGATGAGGTGGCATGCTGGGCAAGGCCATATACAAAAGAACTCTTTGAAAATGCCAAGTTGGAAACACTTTTTTTCAAGTTCATGGCAGCATTTGAGCAAGCATTTGGTGATCCTGATGTGTCCAAAAGCTTGGAACAGGTGTTAAATCAATTATTCCAAAAACTGTCAGTGGCCAAGTATGTGTCAGAATTCTGGGGCCACACCAGCTATGTGACAACATGGGGAGAAGAGGCACTCATGTTTCATTTCAGAATTGGACTTTCTCCAAAAATAAGGAACACTCTAATCAGTAATCTGCATTCAACCTCTCTCCAGGCACTGATGTAGTTGTAAATTCAAATCAATAACAAGTTTGCACATTAGTGCATGGATGGGGGAGTGGTGCCCACCATTGGTGAAACCGTTCCCCATCAAGCAGGTCCAGAACTCAAACCCAAATGCCATGGATATTTATGTAGCAAATGCATTCTGAACTAGTGGAAGGAGAAGGGTATCTGACAAGGAATACTAGAGGTGTATGATCCAGGGTCTGTGCCTTCAATGTGGGAGTAGTGGTCATTTGGCCAGGGAGTGTAGAGTAAAAATAAGGGTTAGAAAAGTGGAGTATAGCGCAGGAAAGGTGCAGGCAAAAGATAGCACTTGGGAATGAAGGTTGTGCTCTCCTTGAGTCGATGGAGGTAAAGGATAAGGTAGATTTAGTAGAATAATTATCAGCATGTTATCAACTTGAACTAAATGATAATTGTATCATAATGAACTTGCCTTTAATAACCCTTGATGCCACAACAAATATACAAGCTCTGCTGGACTGTGGGGCCACAGACTATTCTATTTTTAATAATTTTTTACAGAGGAAAAAAAAGAAAAAAAAATTGGACCACCCCAGGTGTCTAATTATGTTTGATAGATCACCAGGTGGGGCAGGAGAAGTAAAATAGAAGTTTGTTTTTAGATTCTGGTGTGATGGAAAGAGTCTCAATGCAAGGCATATGTGACAAACCTAAAAGATGGGTACAACATGGTATTGGGTATGACTTGGCTGGACCAATATAACCCATACATTGACTGGAGATAAAGGAAGGTTTGTTTTTGGAGGGAAGGGAACAATGGTGCTAAATTATTAAATGCTGGCTCCTTCAGAGGTCAGGGTCCCATTCCAGAAAGTCTTCTAATTTTCTGTTATCATCAGTTGACTTGCTTCCAGAACTGATGCTTTCTCTTGATTCTAAGCAGCTGAATGGGCATGGGATGCCAATGGGGAGCACCAGAGAGGACCAGAGGGGAGATGAAGTACACCAAGAGAAGAAGGGAGAAGTCAGAAGTTGGAAAGGTGGATGGTGAAGATAAAGCATTGGCCCCTGGCCACTTCAGGGGTCAGGGGCCCCTCCCAGCAAGTCTTCTGGTGTTATATTATTTTCTGTAGACTTGCCACATGAGCTGACACTTTCTCTTGATGCTAAGTTTCAGGACTTGGAGGGGGCATTGTAGGAAAAGGAGGAAATGGAATGCAACACAAAAGCATGTAAAATATCTTCCAAGATTTCAGCCAAGGTCCAGTCCTCAAAGCCAACAAAAAGCCTATTTTGGAGTTCTTACCACTGTTTGAAGAGGGAGAAGTCAAGACCCTACCACCTCATCAACCATAAAACTTTGCCATTGATCTGATGCCAGACACAACTCCTCAATTTAGCTGCAAAATCACATTGTCAACCTTGGAGTCAACAGCACTAAAAGAGATGCACCACACAATATGGGGGGAAGACTTGCTAGCAAGTTCGCAACCTTGGTCTCAAACTCACCACAGATTGAACACACATTGGGCAATTGATAAAGGAACCATACAATCAGGGATGAACACCACTCAGCAGAACAGTTTTAGGTGGGTTTTCAAGTAGAGTTCAGTATGATTTCAGTCTGAGTTCCGTATGAGTTCAGGTTGAGGACTTGCTAGCAAGTCCACCCCCTATATTGCGTAGTGATGATTGATGAAAATCTAAAGAATGTTTTCATCAGAGAATTGAAATCTCCCTGGGCAGCCCCTGTGATCTTTGCAGGTGAAAAAGATGGGTCACTGAGACTATGTATGGATTTCAGAAGATTAAATGCACTGACAATTAAAAACAGATATCCCCTTCCACTGACTAGTTAGTTGATTGACAGTCTGCAGGGTGCAGAAATTTTCACATCCCTAGATCTTAGGGAAGGTTACCACAACATATGTGTGAAAGAAGGAGATGAAAATAAACTGGAATTCTGCACTATATTTGGTCATTTTGAATGGTTGTTAATGCCTTTTTGTCCATGCAATGTGCCCTCCACTTTTCAACACTTCACCAATATCATCTTCAGAGATAGAATAGGGATAGATGTGGAAGTGTATCTTTACAGTATCTTGATTTACTCCAGATCAATGGAGGAAGACCAGATATGTGTGAAGGATTGTTTTCAGTGCTTGAGAGAGGTGCAAGTATGGTTAAATCCAGAAAAATGTGTCCTATTAGTCATTGAAATCCCCTATCTGGTCATGATCATTTCAAGGGATAGAGTACAGATGGACCAGGAGAAAGTAAAGGCAGTAACAAAGTGGCCAACACCAGAGTCAGTAAAGGAGCTCCAGTCATTTTTAGGCTTTGAAAATTTTTACTTCTTCTTTATTGAAAACCATTCCCACATTTTCCAAACACTTCACAATCTCACATAGAAGTTAGCTAAATTCACTTGGACAAGTATCCAACAAGATGCTTTTGATCACTTGGAAGGACAATTTGTGACAGACCCTATTCTTGCAATCCCAGACTTACTAAAGCCATTTATTCTGGAATGTGATTGCTCAGATTTTGGAATAGGAAGGATATTATCCAAATTTGATGCTGAAAATGTCATAAACCCAGTAGCATATTTGTCATATACACTACTAGGTGCTGAATGGAACTATGAAATATACAATAAAAAGCTTTTGGAATTATTAGAAGCTGTACACACCTGGTGTCACTGTTTGGAAGGGGGACCTCAATGTCTACAAGTTATTATCTATACAGATCACAAAAACTTGGAGACCTTCATGACCACAAAAAAGCTGACTTGATGGCAAGTGTGCTGGGAAGAAATACCAAGTAGAATTAACTTTGTTGCTCAATTCCAACCTGGGAAGAAAAGTGGTAAACCTAATTCACTATGATGGCACCCTGACCTATGCCCAGAACCAAAGCAGCTACACACTGTTGGTGAAACTTTATTAACAGGGCCCCTGAAGACAGTGGAGCTGTGAAATTGCAATTTTTATTGGAAGTCCATTAAGGCATATGTCCAGTGCTATGTAGCAGCATGTGATTCTTGTAAGAGGAAAACGGTCAGCCCAAAAAACACACTACTAACCCCATTAAGCATGCCCAAGCATCCATGGAAGGAACTCTCTTACAATCTTATAATGGAGTTACCCAAGTCTCAAGGAAAGAATGCTATCCTCACAGTTGTAGATGGCTGCACCAAGATGGCACACTTTTTCCCACCACTAAAAAGGTTAAATAAAATGGTATATCAGACTTAATGGTGGCTCATGTCTGGAAGTTACATGGAAGGCCTGAGAGAATAGTATCAGACAGGGGAAGTACCTTTAACTCAAAGTTGTTGAAGGAAACGTATGAGCAACTGAATATTAAGCCTATTTTGTCAACAGAATGGCATCTGCAGACTGATGGGCAATCTGATATATTGAATAATGCAATTGAACAGTACCTATTCCATTTCATTAATTATCAGCAAGATGATTGGATGCAGCTGCTACCATTGGCTGAATTCTCATACAACAACAGGACACATGCAGCAACTGGCATATCACCTTTTTATGCCAACTATGGATATTACCCAACATTCTCAATTGGTACTCCATCAATGCTGCAAGGTCCAGAAGCTGAAGAATGGATTCAGAAAATACTGAGTATACATCAGGAGTTCAAAGCAGCACTCAAATTATCTCAACAGTTGATGAAGTGCCATCATGATCAAGGGAAAACCTAGCATCAGGTGCTATAGGTAGGTGATGAGGTTTGGGTAAGCTCATGATTTCTCTCTAAATTACAATCAAGCCCTAAACTAGATCACAGGAAGGTGGGCCCATTTAAAATTAAGTGCAAGATATCCAATTCAGTGTACAAAATTGGAACTACCAATTTCAATGAGACAAGTGCATCCAGTGCTCAATATTTCATTACTCACAAGGTGCCAAGAAAACACAATACCAGGACATCCAGAAGAGCCACCAGTGCCAGTCTATGTAAGAAATGAAGAGGAGTATGAAGTTGAAAAGATTATTGCTAAGCAGACATACAGGGGAAAGACTCAATATTTGGTGCATTAGAAAGGTTATGGGGTAGGAGATAAATCTTGGGAACCAGTATAGAACTTAGATAATGCTAAGGAGAAGGTGAAAGAATTTGAGAGGGAGTGCAGGGGGCAGGAAGGGTAAAAGAGGGGGTAATGTTAAGATTTGGGTTGAGAGGCAAGGAGGAGCACTATGGGCACTATTCATTGTAATAAGCAGGAGAGAGGGAAATTGGTTAAGGGGGTCTTATGGGGAAAGTACTCTGGGAAATTCCTCATCAGAAAACTTATACAGTAATCCAGTTACTTCTTAGTCTCCCAAAGTTGTAACCCTCACTGTTGGTAGCCCCAACATAGTCAGTCTAGTTAGCCTCACTGATGTATCAGCATAGTCAGTCCCGTCTTAGGCTAGTGTACACACTAGTAGTAGTCCACCCTCTTGGGTCTATACAGTAGGTGTTGTTGTTGTGAAGTGTACTGCACCCATGGAATAAAGGTGGTGAGGGAAGGGATAGTGGACAGGTATCCCAAAAATGTAAGCCAGATGTCGATGCCAATGAAAGTCCATGGTGTCTTCATTCTATTTACTGCCTCATTTCTCCATTCTTGATGAGGCAGTCCATGGATGAGTGAAGGGTTTCTTGTATTTCCAAATCCATCCATCCACCCACTTATAAGTCAGTCTGCGTGGATGCTGTGCCCCATGCCCATCCCACTCTCAGTCCACTCGGCGCCTTCTGATCTCTGGCCATCCATCCATCCACACCTGGCGCACCATCTGCCTCTACGCAACATCCACTGGAAGCCCAACACTAGCCCCATTCGCTCCATACAGTCACTCCCCCTCCACTTTGCGCCTCTGGTATTCACCTATCCCCCTGCGTCTGCCCCATGGCTCCATCTCCTCTGGATTTCTTGCGACGTCAGTTCTCATTCATTCTTGTCTTGTGTGTCCAGCTAAATGCTCATCGTCTTCTTGGTCGCTAGGATGCCGATCTTTATCGCACTATCACAAAGCCCCAGATCTCCTCATGGCTCGAAGCCGTCAATGCTGCCTCGACTAAGCTCCCCCCTGAGTGGTTTATCATCCTCGTCACCACCAAGACTTCCCAAAATAAACTCTTTCGCTCGAAAAATGCTGTCCTTGATAAAGTCAGAGCTGATTTCAATCCTCCTAAGAAAGACAGGTATATTTTGTCCCTCTTTTTTTCATCGTTTCCTGATTGTTGCGGAGGGTAATGAGCTTTGAGTGTTCTGTTTTTGGATCTTGTTCCTATCAGATGCATTCGACTTTCTTATTCCCCCTCATCCACTTTGGAAGCCTCTTCCTCTCCGTCCTCCTCTCCTAATCCTGCCAATGCTTCTACTGACCCTGTCATTTGGGCAGAACTGCTCAATAAACTTAAAGAGGGCATCCTTACAGCTTTTGAAACTCGCTTAAACGATAGTCAAGACACCATGAAGGCGATTGAAGCCAAACGCACTACTCCACAATGGGATCTTGGCGTCTACTGCGAGGAAAAAGTAATCATTCTCATTTTGTCAAAACTTGTCTTCCCGGTTTATATGGGGTTCTAACCGTTGCTTTTTTTTCTGGTCTGTGCTTTGTCTTTTAGGAAAAAATGGCACAACTCATGGAAACTATGAATCTATTTGAAGACGCCTTAGTTCACTATGATGAGTTGAACTCCATGATCTCTACCTCTGTGCAAGGTACGCTTTCTTTTTGATCTTGCTCTCAAAATTCATTTTGACTAGAAAATTACTCTTCTTTGTGAAAAACTAGAAAATCCAACATCATGGGCTGACCGAATTGGGAGTTTTCAGTCCGGTGATGATTCACGTTCCGTCATCTGGACTTCAACTATCCCACAACGATCTTTATTTCTTCGTCCAGACAAAAAACCCACCCTCTTTGACATCAAGATATTTCTTTTTTCTAAAGATTGTTTTCTATTAGGATGCCTAGGAAAATTAGAGGAAGCTGTAGCTAGAGCAACAACTTTCATATGTCCTTTTGGGAGGTTTCTTAACCAATATGAGGTTTGCATCCCTTTTATATATATATTTATTTATGTGTATTTTTGTGCTTACCTGAGAAGTGCTCTCACTTTTTATACCCCTCCTTTTATCCATCCAACAACTCATTCGATCCCCCTATGGCATTTAAAACTCAGAATATTTTTTCTAAAGATTTTTCAGAATCTTGGATTTACTCTGCATGCTTGGATGTGGTTAAATGGTGCGATGAACAATTAGCTGGGAAACAGCAGATTCATTCAATCTTAATTGGGGTACTCAAACATTGTGCTCAGTTACTCGAGTTGGCCAGAAACCAAGTAAGGATTTTGAAGTTTTTCTTTTATTTTAACAAATTGCAAACTTTTTTTATTTAATTTTTAATTTTTAATTTTTTTTTTTTTTTTGGATTATGTCCAAGTAGCTTGATAAGTTGGGAATTAAATATGGCTTGTTACCTCCTCAACATCCCTTTGTCATGTCTTTTGATTCGGATTCTATTATACCTCCTCCTCAAACTTTCTCTTCTCTCGATTCAGACCCCGCTATCACCCGAGCAGATCTTGCTAAAGCTCTAACACAACCTGATTACTTTGACCGAACCTATACAGCACTCACCAATCGTTCCATTCAAACTTATCAAAAGGCCGGTCGTCGTCGAATGGCCCTCAAGCTACATAATTCTGCTGCCGCTTTTGAAATGTCTAGAAAGCGTGATGCTACCGCCCAAAGATTGTTTGCACATTTACCAGCTCACTATGTCGAATCTAAGTGGACTTTGGTCGAAAGTAATCTACTTAATCAGTGTGCTCAACTGCAAAAGCGGTTAGGTATGAATAAAGAATTATTGCTTAGTACTCTAGCTTTAATTCGTTCTGGATCTAGTTACGGCTTAGGATATTGGAATCAGGACGTCATGCTTGCTCATGCACCACAATCCAGTAAATCCCCAGTAGATGATGATGAGGGAGACCTTTCCATCCCCTCAAATTTTTTGACTCCTCCTATGGGAAGACAAAATGCTGAAGAACTGGCTCAGGAATTAATTCAAGAAGTCCGTTCTCAAGCTAATGGATTAGAAAAGGATTTTGCTGCGATTTCGTTTCCTAGTTTTTCAGTTGAGTTGAAAGTAGATGATATTAGAACTGGAACTTCAAATATTGACTGGTATGGATCGAGGGTTATTATTCAAGTATTTAATGCGTTACCATGCGTGAATATGAATTTCCTAATCACTATCCATTACTTTTATCCATTAAAAGCTAGCCTGTTATTCATCTTGCACAAATGATGAGTGACAGGCCAGTTATTATTGACATTTATTTTATTTTATTTTTTCTAATATTGGTTTTTTGTTCTTCTTTGTTGATCTAATTTGAAAGTTGGTTGATATTGATGGAATTAGAATGAAATTTCATTCTATAGCGAGGCAAGAAACTTTGTGGTTTTCTACAGGCTCTCACGTCTTGAAATCAGGTGCTAATGAAATTGAATTGACATGTCCGGTAAGTTGCTGTTCTATCCAAATAACAAACATAAAAAACATTAGCCTTTTCACTCATTTTTTTCAATAATGAATAATTTATTTGTAAAATATATATCTTTTCCTGTAGATTGCTCTGGAAGAAGTTTTTCATGCTGAATTGTCACAAATCCGAATTAGTAGAATTATTTTTCAATATTATCATACTATGAATCGTGGTAAACCTTCAACGATACGAGAAGAGAATGATTTGAAGATGAATGCTGCCTTGTTGCATGGAATTCGTGGAGAACTAGAAGAAAATATGACTCGGGTTTGTTTTGTTAGGAATTTTTGGGCGACTGACGTGGTTTTGGTGATGCCTAAAGAAGGTATGTTTTATTAGAAAATAAAATAAGATAAGGATTTTTTGATAAACCGATGTTTGCTATCGCTATGGTGTGGCAGTCTGTATAATTTAAATTGGGAATAAAATTATTATATATCTACTTCTATTATAACAAGAAAAAATGAATCTAATATTGGGTTGGCTTACTTTTCGTTTTTTTTAATATTTTTTCTTTTCCGGTTATGATTCACTTTTTTTTCAAAAAGTAAGATTACAAGATGAACGAGTATGTCAGATAAAATTTTGGACAGGTCCACACAGTATAGCTAAAGGAAAATTGGAATTACGTTCTTCCCCCGTGATTATTATGAATAGTGGTGGGGTTAGTTCTAATTATCCAGGCGTTGAGGGAGGTCACTGTGAAGGAACTCAAAAAAATGTAGAGTTTGAGTGGGGAAGTGTTAAAGTTCTGAATATTTGTACTAGGTGGCATGGGTTGACGGGAAAGAATAGGGATGGAACAGGACATAGCGAGGAAATTGGAGGTCACCCTAGGATTCAATGTTGAGTCGTTTTTTTCTTTTTCTACTTATGAATTTCTTTCTTTCTTTCTTTCTTTCTTTCTTTCTTTTGAATTTTTGCTGTTGTGACCTGATGATGATGATGGTAATGAGATATTGACGCTATCATTATACTTCCTCAATTTTTTATCATTTTGTGACTTTTCTTTTTTTGTGAATCATGCGATTCTTGCATCTGATTCATAGATGAATTGATTCAACATCAACATAGTTTGGAGATTTCGAATTTACCCAAATGGACGGAATTGGTGCTTGAAGTTCGGTTTAGCTTGCAACATTACGCGAATATGAAGACAGATGAAGTATCTCAGACGAACGACGATCGGATGAAGTCTTTACTGTGTGAAAGGAAAGATGTTCAATTGCAAAGTGTTAATCGTATTGATGAATCTATTTGGGTAAGAATTAAAATTCATTTTATTTTTTAATTTAGCTATTTATTTATCTTCTTATCCAACGATTTAAGTTTCTTTGTCCTCTCTATGATAACTTTTTTCATTTTTGAATTCTGATGCTGGTATCATTGGATTTGCCTGATCGTAAAATGAATCTAAAAAACATAACAAATATTTATACTGATAAAACATTATAATATTATATTATATGATCAGGTTGATTTAAAGTTTACATTTAATTTAAAAAAAGATAACCAGGAAATGAAACGACTGATTAAGAAGAGATGTAAGTTGAAGTGTGAGATCCCTTTAAGGATTTGTGTTCAAGAGATTTTTAGATCTAGTCGGTGAGTTAAATATTTTTATATCCTATATATATAAACAAATAAACATACATATACATATATATATATATATATATTATAGTTTTGGGTATAAAGATGAGGATAAGGGTCGGTAGGATATCTTATTTACCTGTAGTAGGACTTTTTTTGCTTTTTAATTTTTAGCGTCTTAGAGGAAATGATTATCTATTCATGTGGAACATGTGATTAAAAATGTTTATTTAGGGGTTTTTCTTTTCTTTTTCTTTTTTTAATTGCTGACAATATTTTTATTTTTATTTTTATTTTGGGGGGTGGGGTGAGGGTAGCCTTATTTCAAAATTTTCTGTGACTCCTGATTGGAAGAATTCTTTGAGAATTCTAATAGCGGATTTGATGCCTAATGATCACCACGATGATAATAATTACTCCGATGGCGATGATGAAAGACAAAAATTTAGGAAAGTGGAAGATCAGACTGGGGCTTATGTTCGTAAGGCTGGAATATCAATTAAAGCTGGCAGAATGAATCGTGATAAGCCACTTGTATGGATTTTTTATTTTATTTTTATTTTATTATAAAATAAATAACAAGTTTGTCTTCGTTTTTTTGGGCGGTTTTTTTTCCTGTTGCATTGCCTTGTGTTTGGGGTGTATGTTTGTCTGCTGGAAATTTTTCTATTGGGCATATATATACATATATATATATATATATATATATATATATATATATGCAATAACAATTCATTATTAGTTGGTGAAGGCGAGGCAAAGTTGTCAGTTTTTATTTAAAATTGAAGGTGATTGGGATGAAGATGGTATGTATAATTTTAATTTTAATTTTGGCAGTACATATATTTCAATTCAATATGGAAGAAATTTGGTTCTTTGATGGATGAGAATATAAGTTGATTAACTTATTTTATTTTATTTTTGGTAAGAGTGCTTGAGGATGTTGTTTGTGCTGAAGTATCGGACTTTGTGGGATGGTTAGTTACAGTTTTTTTCTCTCTATTTTTTTTTCTGCGGTTTTTTTTTCCCTCTTTTTTTCGCTTTTTCGCTCTTCTTTTTCTTTCTCAGTGAAAATTAGTATTAGTAAGGAATAATAGTTGAGATGATAATGTTTTTTGACTTTTTGTTAAATTGGTTTATTTGTTTAGAGGTGGAAGTTTCCTTGAAGCAATATATTCGAAAAGTTATTGATAAAATTAGAGGTTCTGTGGAAGCAGAATCTTTCGTTAAAGAAACTATAGAAGAAAAAGAAAAATACGAGGAGGAAGAGGAGGGAGAGGAGGAAGGGAAGAATTTTGGATCAGTGAAAAAAGTTTATAGTCATTTACCTGATATCATTTATGCTGAATTAGATTCCAATGGTCAGTTGTTTGATTGTCCTTACGTATTAAATAAAAGGGGGTTTCAGTCTTTATCGCTATCTTCTTCCGTTATGGCTACTGAAATTGAAGAAGGAGAATCCGCATGGATGAGTAATGATTTCATTATCATTGATCTTTCAAAAGCCGCCAGTAATAGTAGGTTTAATAGAAGAAATTGGGAGAAAAAAATGGGAGATTGGAATAATGAATTAGGAAAGGTTATTGAAGGGGTTTATAAAGTAAGTTTTGGGTGTTGTGATTGTATCTAAATCTAGATCTGAACTCTGTTAATGTATACTTGTATATTTGTATATAATAACTGATGATTTTTTCTTTTTGATATTTTTTGATGGGTCCTGGTGGGTTGAATTTGTTTAAATTTGAATTGATGATAATGTGATGGTGGTATGTGTTAAAAGAAATTGAATTCAGGATTTATCAAGTTAGTGTTAAATGTTAATGGTGAAGAGATTGATCAGAAAGATGGTGGGTGGAGAGAGTTGGTTGTTCCTGTTAAATTTGGGTGTGTCTCTGTGAGTGACAGGATTTTTCATTTCTTGACATATATATATATAAAGAAAACCACGATTCTGATGATAATGATGATGATGGTTAAAATATATATGATGATTGTGATTATAGGTTATCAATATGATAGAATACAAATGGGTTGGAGGACCAGATGTTGGATTACTATCTGTTTTACCTGGAGGACGATCGATTGAGGAAATCGAAATGGATAAGGGAAAGGTGATGTTTTTGGGAGAGGTGATGGATTTGGAGATTTTGGTTGAAACTAAATTTATGATGGATCATTATAATAAGATAAGAAACAATGGTGGAAAAAATCGGGATGGTGAATTATATATGAAAAAGGTGAGTGTTTTATGTTATTTTGTGTTGTCCAAAAGTATAATGACTGATTTTTATTTTAATAACTTTCTTTTTTGTTTGTGTTTTATTTTTATTTATTTATTTATTTATTTTTTTGGGGGGAGGGGTATTGAAGGCAGCACTTGGTGATGGTGATGTTCAACATTTTGGTAATATTGGAGATGGAGCTCACCATAAGGATCCCATGAGGACCAAAACTGGTAAGTCTGACTACATTCATGGTATGATGTGGTTGGGCTTGATTTTTGATTTTTTGATTTTTTGTCATTTTGACTATTGAAGATAGTGTAATGGAAAGTGAGATTGGGGATTCGAATGTACAATATGAAGCAGACACAAAGATTGAGAAAGAGGAGGAATCGTCTCAACCATTTAGTCGATCTGAAAAGTCTTTATCAGGAAATAAACCAACTAACCAACACCATTCTCAACATCAAAATCGGAATCAAAGACCCCATTTAATCAGAATAATGTATGAATATGAAGTCAAAAGTCATTTTTCTAACCTGAAAGACGTGAATAAAAACCGGAATAGTGCTGTGACACGTGACGAGATGATTGTTGAGGATGATCGGAGGGGGGTTGTTGGAGATGGATGGATTGTTGGTGGGCAGAGCGGGGGAGTGATTTGGGCAGAGGTTTGTTTTTTATTTTTTGATTGATATTTTGAAAGCAATTCATGTTCTTATGTAAGGGTTTATTGACCTACTCGTGTTTGATTATCTTAGTGAAATGCTTAAGATTGATGATGACACTGACATTATTACTTTTATTTTCTTTTATTTACTTGCGATGGACTTTCATCTTCTTTTTATTGTTTTGAATATGTATATTAGGATGGCAAGAAAGTTGAAATTAAGATTAATTTGATACCGACTTTGACTGGGGTACTTGCTCTTCCTGGAATTGAAATCAAGGTGGTTAGATGTGTGTTTTCTGATGATGAAGATGGCGATGTTGATAGTTCGGTGAACGAAGAGGAAATAAGGTCGGTGACGTCTAATTTGGCTGAAAAAAGAGAAGAAGAAGAAGAGAAACGGGACAGAAGGTTAAGTTTAAAGAAGTCGAGCGATGGTGCCAATGCTAACGGTGATGATGATCGTGACCCGAGTGAAGGTGATGACAAAAATGATGAAGAGAGCGTGATAATTGCCAATAATGAAGGTGGCGGTAGAGGAGAGGGAGAGGGTGGTGGAGGTGAAAGCGAAGAGTCAGTTAGGATCGTTGATGATGGTCCGTCAGGAACTGTTAATCTTTGTGATCGTGACTGTGGTGACAGTGGCACCACCAATACCAACAATAACAGTAATAATAATAATAATCAGGGAGAGAAGAAGGAAAAGAAGGAAAAGAGGAAAAGTCAAAAAACTAACCGACCGCCTGTTAAAATTGAAACTTATTGTAAGAACCCGTTTGAAGTTGTTCGAGTGGTTGAGAGGGGTGGTGGGGTGGCTAGGTATTATATTTTTTGAATGTTTTTCTTTTTTCTTTTCTTTTCTTTTCTTTCTTTTTTTTTTTTTTTTTTGGGGGGGGGGGACTGCTTTGGTGTGTTTGTTTTTTTTGAGATGGGAGAGGGTTTTGCGGTTATGGTTGGTTGATTGGTTGGTTTGTATATGTAGATATGTTCTGTGTAAGTGTGTGGATGGATGAAATTGTATATAAAAACGAAACAATTCCTTTACTTTCAGTCAATCAGACATAGCTGAGTCTCTTACTGCCTATTTATTTGTCTTGATAAGATATTTAGGAGTACCAACTGAGAGTTGTATGTGCCCTGCTACAAGATCACCATCTCCACATGAAGTCTAACTCATTACTAGTAAGGGCAAACAGTTTCCTCGCCAAAAAAAATATTGATGGCATCTCCATCGGTTGACTCGTTCAACACCCAAGTTCTACTCATCCTCAGCAGCCCATGGCCTGCCCTCCCCCTGCCACATTCATCCGTGCCCTTGGCTTGGGTACTGCGCTGCGTCTACTGGCAGCACTCGTCACCACCGCTGATGACCGGTCGGGCGCACGTCCACGCTACACAGATGTCGACTATGATGTCGTTTCCGATGCTGCCCGTCTTCTTCAGGCTGGCATCTCGCCCTACGCACGTCCCACCTACAGATACACTCCCCTCCTTGCTTTTGCCTTCGTCCCCAACGCTCTCGTGTCTTCATGGGGAAAAATCCTTCTCGCTGGCGTCGATGCAGGAGTGGCCCGTTTGCTCTATGCCATTGCACCCACTCATGTCTCTCACATTCTTCTCCTTTGGATCTTCAATCCTTTTGTCGCTCATATTTCAACTCGCGGTTCTCCTGATGCCGTCGTCGGTCTTGCCGTCATGACTGCGCTTCATCTCATCTTGGCTAAACGTCTTGATGCCGCCGCAATCGCTATTGCTCTCGCTGTCCATCTTAAAATTTTTCCCCTGATTTATGCTCCATCCATCTACAATGTCCTTCGTACTACCTCTTCGTTCTTTTTATCTCCTGTCCACTACCGGTTTGTAGCCGTCGCGGCTATTGCCCTCTGCGTGCTCACGGCCGTCTGCTATTTCATGTACGTGCCCTGTTTTCTTGAGTTATCACCCTACATTCACCTATCTCATGGCCTTTTTTTTCTTTTCTTTTTAGCTTTGGATTTCCCTTCATCTACCACTCTTATCTCTATCATCTTCATCGTCTCGATCATCGTCATAACTTTTCTCCTTATTTCTATCCCATCTATTTATCTCTCTTTTCTTCCTCTCCGTCGTCGATTGTCAAATATCCTATCCTCAGTTTCTTTCCTCAACTCTTGTCTACAGCAATTCTAGGATTCTATTATGGTCGCAGTATTCAAGATTTGCCATTTGCTTGGTTTATTCAGTCTTTTGTATTTGTCACCCTTAATAAAGTCTCTACTTCTCAGGTATCTGTTCCAATCCTCTTTTTTTTTTTCTTGTCCGCTTTTCTAACTGGATTACTAACTAACTCATTTATTTTTTTCTTTTCTTCTTTTTTTGGCTTGGATTTTTGTTAGTATTTTATGTGGTACATTTGGTTCCTACCTTTAATCGTCCCACGTCTCAAAATAAGTAAAGCTGAAATATTTGTTTTACTCATCAGTTGGATTACTGCTCAAGTAAAGTTTTTATTTTTATTTTCCTCTCTCTCTCTTTCTCTCTCTATTTTTATTTATTTGACTCTATTTTTTTTTTTTTTGAGATTTTGCAGAACTGATTTTTTTTTTTTTACTTTTTTTGATGATCATGATGAGCAGGCAGTTTGGTTGAAGCTAGCTTACCAATTAGAATTTGAAGGACAAGATGTTTTTAGATCTGTTTGGTATGCTAGTTTAAGTTTTATGGTGATTAATTCTATTATAATTGGTCGATTAATCTTGGCTTATGAGCCTGTACATACATCATATGACAAAAAAAGTTGTTAAGTAGAGTTGATGATATTTATTGTTCAATTAGCATGAGATGAAAGAATCATTGATGATTTGATGCTGGTATATTAACTATGTCAGCTTTTACTTTGAAAATACTTTCTGAGTGTCATGTTAATGTGGATTTTGTTTGTCTTTGTTTTTTTTTTGTATTGTTTTTATTTTTTTTATCTGTGTGTGTGTGTGTGCATTTGGTATAATTTGATTGTCTATGAGTTTTTTATTTTCCCCAGTTATCATATCATAAAATAATTAGATATGAAAAGAAGTGTATGTGCTAAGAGGGGAGCAAGGTGCTAGTGTTAATTAGTGTGTGTGATATTTTGGTCACTTTTCAAATCTTAATAACTCTTTGGCTAATAATTTGATTGATATATCTTTATATATTTCAAGGTCAATTAGCATTTTAAAAGTTTGAAATCACGCATAAAAATTAATTATATTTAAAGCTACAAGAGCATGATTAGTTCAACAGATTTGAAGATTGAAGTAGGTTATTGGAGTTTCTTTGGTTAGTTAGTTAGTTCATTGGTTTGTTTGTTGTTGTTGTTTTTTTTTTTTTTTTTTTTTTTTTTTTTTTTTTTTTTTACAATTGATGTCTTTTATGTGAGAGTTAAATTGTCATTTGTTGGGTTTAGTGTAATGAAAAAGGTGGAATGAATACAGGAAAAAAAAAAATGAAAAAGAAAAAAAAAATTTATCAGTCTGTGAATCAATTCATTCTGGATCAAATAGAAATATATATATATATATATATATATATATATATATATATATATATATATATATATATATATATATGTGTGTGTGTGTGTGTGTGTGTGTGTGTGTGTGTGTGTGTGTGTGTGTGTGTGTGTGTGTGTGTGTGTGTGTGTGTGTGTGTGTGTGTGTGTGTGTGTGTGTGTGTGTGTGTGTGTGTGTGTGTGTGTGTGTGTGTGTGTGTGTGTGTGTGTGTGTGTGTGTGTGTGTGTGTGTGTGTGTGTGTGTGTGTGTGTGTGTGTGTGTGTGTGTGTGTGTGTGTGTGTGTGTGTGTGTGTGTGTGTGTGTGTGTGTGTGTGTGTGTGTGTGTGTGTGTGTGTGTGTGTGTGTGTGTCTATACCAAGTGGTGAAAGAGAAGAAATTAAAGATTGTATTAGATATCAAGATTGGTAGCTTTAGTGAGATGGTGACTATCTAAAGCAATAATAAAAAGGTATCAACAGAGACAAAAATACACAACATCATTGGCCAAAATATCTGATATCTCACTGTGCTTACACAACTGAAGTATAACAATTTTAATTATAATTTATATTATATATATATATATATTATATTTGGATTTGAGACTGAATGTTTTATACCTAGTAAGACACTTACTCAACCAGATTTTTCTTTCTTTTAATTTTCCAAAAAAAAGTACATATCACCCACCACAAAAAAAAAAGCTCAGATTTGATGACACACAAGCCGGTGTTCTCAGTGTTAGGTCTCGACTACGCCACAGTACTGTATATAATTAGTGAGAGTGAGATTATGGCAATTTTATTATTCTAATTTACCAAAACAACCAAAAGACTATCTTCTGCGCCAATACTCAGCGTCCAGTGCACAGGTTTCTCAGAAAAATGACAGCTGAGCTAAATCTGAATCAAATCAAAGAGAGGGATTGGCACCTGCTATCAGGTGCTTACATTTTCTTTGTGGTGTATCGACGTATATATATCAATACATCTTTTACATGAAAAAATGTTCAGTGATTATAATTTCTTTAGGGAGTGAATGATGATGTGGAAGGATAATTATGGCTCTTATATATTTTATCATTATCATTATCGTGTTTGATATTTCAAATGTTAATATGATTGTTGTTATACATTAGAGAGGTGAAATTGGATGATCAGTTGAATGGTTTTAAATTTTAACTCTTTCTTTCAAGTTTAATATGGATGGGTTTGAAATAAATGAGTTGGTACAGTTTTTTTTTTCTCTCCTTCTCCTTCTCCTTCTGCTTTTTTTTTTTTTGAAAGATTAGTTTTTGTTGATAGGGATACAATCACAAAGACTGAGTAATATGATCATCCTAAACAAGTAAACAATAAACATTTTAGTTTAGTGAGTCAAAGAACGGATAAAGGATCAACAAAATGGTATACACACATATGTATATGTAACTGAATTTGATACAAATTAAGAGTTGGAGTAGATAAAAAAAAAGGGGGGAATGTTAACGGTAATGAAGAAGACCTATAGGGTTATCGCTAACTTGATTTTTTATCTTCTTGTCTTAGATTATATATTGAGTCATTCTTTATCATTCACTGACTTCTTCCAATGTTGATCCGAGAAGTTGTAATTTCTGTCCCGCCAATTTGATGAAGAGGTTTAACCATTGAGTGGCCACAAAGTAATGACTTTTCTTAAACTTTTCAGTATCGGAGTTTAGTTTTGATAAATCATGAGAAAGTCGATCGAATTTAGTTTTAGTTAATTGAATTCGTTCAGAAAGATGATCGAGAGTATTAGAACTGGTAATAACAGATTGATTTATTTTTGATTGATGAGATTTAATGGTTTGAGTTAATGTTTTGATAGGTGGTGATGCGGTTTGTTTAAGTTGTTCGAGTTCAGATTTTAATGAAAGTTGAAGTTCTAAGATGAGGATACATTCTTGAATATCTTCCAATTGGTTTGAAAAATCTGTTGTAGGAGTACTGGTGGTGGTGGAGTTGTTTGGAGAAGGTGGAGGAAAGAGGGATTGACATTTTAAAAGGGTTAGGAGATAAGAAAAAGGATAAATAGCTGAAGCGATAAAGAATAGTTTAATGGCTGTTGGATCAAGAAGACGCAAAGATGGGGAAGTAACAGCTGAAAGACGATTAAGAAGATAAGCTCCTATGAAAGGTGAAGCTAAATACATGATCAATGAACCAAGATAAATGATTCGAAGTTGTCGAGTAGCACGTTTAGTCAGAATGTGATTACTATGTTGGTTTTGAAAAGAATTAGGATGAGGAATTGAAGCGTGGAGCCAAGATGAAGGTAAATTGATGGCTTGAAGAATAAAGTATAGAGTAAAGATAACAAGTAAAATGTTTTGCCATATGATAGTAGAAGAATGAATGGTAGCTGCGAAAATAGGGAAAATTGAAGCAGCTAAGGGGAAAATTGGAGACTTAGTGAAAGCTAAATTCATTTGAAATGGTGGTTGTGAGGTGTAGTCAAATGGGTGTGTTTCTTCACTTTGGGATCTCTATGGTCTAATTAAGGTTAGTTTAGTCTAGTTTAGGTTATAGGTATGAATAGTCTATTCTACTTTACACAGATGGCTTTATAGTGTAGATAGTGGAACTTGATTAGCTTATCACCACCACCATTAATGAAAAAAAATAAAATAGTTATCTGTAAAGGCGACAGCATCATGTCATGTTTGTGTTTCATGTGGCAAACTTTTGATGTGATACATGATATACTTTAATGAAAATTAAGGGAACAGGCTCAGATCTATCAAGTGTATGAGACAGAGCTGTGTAGGGTGAGTGAGGAGAGTGTTTTTAGCCTTCTTACTATTTAATCAGTACCCAAAATTGGGCAAGTTTTGTGCTTTTTAGGCCATACATACATTCTTAGTGTTATACACAACATGTCCGAATCACCTATTCCATCTCTCCACATCAAAATTAAATTGATAGTATGTAAAAACAAGTACATTTTGTGAGTCATATGAATCCATGGGCTTGTTTAACGCTACAATGGTATGATATCCTTATCATATGGACACTAATATTAGTATTTTAATGGTTGAAAAGGAAAATAGCACATGTTCATTAGCTAACCTCATTTGACTTTATTCCCTTACTCCACGGCCTAGTCCTTCCTCGTGTCCAGGTCTTAATTTCCATATTGTTTACATTCTTTTCCTTCATTTTTCCTTTCCTCACTTACAACTGCCATTTCTCTCCTTTTCCTTTGGGGTCTCATCATATCACGGATTCTGGTGTACATAATTTGTGCTCAGATTTCGCTCCATGGCCTCAGAGTCCAATGATCCTAACAAGTAAACAAATTAAAAGCGAGAACATTTTCGATAATACATGATAAGAAATCAATAATATGTCACTGAATAAATAAACACGTTAGCGAGCACTTGTGCCATGAATCATTTGTTCAACAACTGACCTGTGTGAACAAGTTGGTGAGGGTGTTTTTCTGATTGCTGAGCCAAAATTTCATCCATATCTGCGTCTAAATCATCGCTTTCTTCTAATGATTGGCAAAGATCTAACATAGCTCTTCCAGCAATTAAAGCTTCTTCATGATTATCCTTTATTTCTACATTTATTAAATGCACTGTTTTGTTTAATTCACCTCCTCTATTAAGCAGATCGTCGCAGACGGCATCAAAGCATCGCTCTTCGCATGTGATTATGATGTCAGCTAATCCTGGCGATGTTTCTTGCCATCGCTCTGGGGCCCGCTTGATTTTTCGGTTACGATCTAGCATGGGCAAGATCCCATTAGCTGTGTACCTGTTTTCAATGTAGGAAATGATTAGGAGTAATTAAATTGACGGCATAGAAGCTCTTCCACACACTGCTAATGGACATACAAGCGCTGGTCTTTATTTTTAAGATCATTGTACATATCATCATAAGGTGTTCCAAAAGGATAAATATTTGGCTTATCGATGGCTGGACCTGGAAGTCTGACCATGGAGCCTGTGCCTGCTGAACATACTCTAAAAGCCTCTTGGGCGAGGACTTTGTGTCCCTCCATGGAGCGATTCTACGATTGGTATCGGAGAACACAAAAAGAGCATAAAATACTTATCAATATTTTTTCGACGTTTGCAAGACCGATGCTGCACCACTATAGAAACTAAGGAAGGAAAAAGAGTCCATCATCTTACATTATTAGACGCACATACTACGCAAAATGTCCAATTCCGAGAAGTGATTTTAATTTGTGTCTCTTCATCAGGTGTCAAAGCAGCGAGCGATGCATCATTTTGGTGAGGCAACGAAGTTAGTGAAAACTGAAAAGGTGTATCTGGAGGTGGGTGTGGGGGTGTAGTGCTGCCTGTGGGTTCCAAATTAGGGTTAGAAATGAGCGGAGAGCGGGTGAGAGAGGCTGAATGTGAGATTTGTCGAGCACGTAGACGTGGATCAGTGGACATGTCCAGGATATTTAAGCTGTAAGACTAAAAGAAAGACCAAGATAAATGATGGTAGGATAGTCAGCTTGGTTGTGAAATTCACTAAAAACTTATTTCCCATAAAAGCTACAAAAATTTCAGATTAGCGTATATTTGATATGAATCGTCAACACAAGATGAGACAGATTTTTGCGACTGCACTCATGATTCTTGACAGCTCCAATAGAAGATGATCATCCGGAAAAAATAGAATGAAAGAAGGAAAAAGAAGAATCTCTCTCACGCACGAAATCACCCAAATGTGTGCCTCAGGGGCAGACGGTCAAGAGAAAAGGAATGGGGATGGTGAGCTGTTTTGACCTAATTGTCGATTATCTTGAAACCTAACCCTAAGTCACGTGAGCCTTGGAGCAGTCCGCAGTCGGACCATGATTTCTTCAGCAGAATTATCAACATACAAGCTCTCCCCTGCCCCCCACAATCCATTACTGACAAGCCAGCCGAAAAAAATCCACACTTCCAGCTGTTGACCCTCAGCCAAAGATCCTTTTTTTTACATTCTATTTTGATTTTGATTTTTGTAAGTTTATGGTTTCATTCAAATCAGCATTATTGATGCCTAACTTTCAAACTGTGGAAGTCTCACATTGCGGGCAAAATGGTGTCACGTTAGCGTTTCGGGTGTCAATGTCCTGCATCAAAATACGACATGGTGTGAAACCGCATGTCATGCACAATTTACATGACACAAAATCATGCAGCTGTTCCACACCATTTCTTGCATCCTCTATCACCACGGGAAATCTAGGGGTGAACTGCTAGCAATCCCCTCTCCTGAACTTTAGAGTGTCCCTTCACTATGCCAGGTTTATGAATACTTTATAAACATAAGTAAATTAGAGTTAGATTTACATTTATTCTCAGATTGGTCCAAAAATGAACCTCAATTAATCTCAAGTTATGCATAAGTTGATCAACTATAACCATGATTTTATCCTTCATTGAGAACACATCAAGCACATATTGATCCAACATAAGCTTTTGAATATCCAATATGATTATCAATTTGGAGGATGAAAATTATTCCTTAACATACCTAAGCATTACATTGCATCCAAAAGATAAACCATAAAATTATGAAAGTAAATTTAATTTACAATAATGATATCTTTTACTACATAATTGCAACGATAGATAAATTTAGCGAATTCTTTGATCAAAAATATTAATAACTATAGGGATTGAAATAACTAATGCCATTCCTATTTTCAAATTTTAAAAAGAATATAGTCAATCCTCACTTCAAATCTATTAAGTTTATGTAAAACTAAATTTTGTAATTTTTTTTTATTTTACCTAAAATATAACACCTACAGGCTATTGAAAATAAAATCTTCAGTTACTCAATTAAAAAAAATTTTAAATTTAAATAAAAATAAAAATAAAAATAGTCCTTAAAGTGTATAACTTGAAATGTTGTTATGGAAATTAATGTGTGAGTTTTCCTATTTAAATATTTAATGCTTATATAAATCACTTTCACAAGTTTTGGTATGAGTACATGTGAAATAGTAACTGCATTTAAAAGTGGAGGCCAATATAATGACAAAAATATTTACAAACATTATTTCAATTTAATATTTATCTGTAAAAAATTTTGAAAATAATATTTTATTCATCTTCTTAAGGATCTCTTACTCCTCCTCTACACATCTACTGTTTAATAGGGGGTCTAAAACTTGAACAAATATGCCTGGTGGATTCCATTTGAAAACCGCCTCATAAACACACCATGAAACATGGCTGACTTGGTACCTGACATCTCAAGCATGGGGTCAAATACATCCTACTCTGGTGCAAATTTTCCAACCACAGCTCAGCCCACCAATATAAAGATTATCAGCCTAGGTATCCCCAGGACTGAGTAATTCTTATGTTTAAAATAAGATAACCTTAAGTACATCAAGCTTATATCTTAAAAATAAGGTTAAAACAATAATATATATGTTTATAATACATATATATATCATTATTACACTATTATATAACTTAAAGTATTTTAAATAGCTTATCCATAGCCTAATAATACTTATTAAGGCGTTAATGGAGTCATAATATATTTATCTTAAATGATATTAAGTAATTATTGACATACATAAGCTTATATGTATACATAAATCTCATATTCAGTGAAATATGCAGTATATTGTGTATATTTAGGTCTATAAGTAGGTTTTAGCCTCTTAATAGCCTATAACCTTTGTTTTTCTGCTTATTTTAGGTCATATGGATGTATTCAGTGGATTCACAATGCCTACAGAAGCATATACATCTATTTCAGGCACATGCACTCAGTTTGGACAACTTAATCTGTTTCCTTGGATGGATATTCACGGATTTATGGGTTGGGAGGTCATTGCTGGGTTAATATGGATGCTTGGGGATGTTATTGGGGGCTTGGACATTTAATTTGTTTCCTTTATATGCTTTGGGTTTCATTTTATTCCTTTTGGATTAGTTATTTTACCTGTTTCTTTATGGTATCCGCTTTTATCAGGATTTTCTATTTATGGTATGGGTCTGTGTTATCATTAATTGTGATGGGGGGTCCTTACTGGAGGTCTGGGTGTTGAATCTGCTTGAAATGGACGCCATGGGGAGGTGATGGGCCCTGACAGTGCTGTAATTGCCGGGGATAGCAGTGACATCATCTGGATTGAAGGTCTGGGCACTCCAGTGGATTTTGGTATAAATAAGGGAGGATTTTGATGGTTATTAGACATCACTTACTTAATACAATTCAATTAAACGTTTAAAACACAATTATTATCATTTAAAAATATGTTATAAAGCCTTTATAAATTGATATTATCATTATATAAGCTATAACTATATTCTATTTATCTATTTTCCACCACTAGCATGCACTTAAATCCAAGTATTGTGAGTTTTATTTGAGTATAACTATTTTATTAGTCTTCCCCTGAGGTTTAATCACTAAATCATTTATTAATAAGTAGTAGAGCCATTAATAAATACTATTAAATCATACTTATATACTAGATACACTGACAAAGATCCTCCCAATTCACCACACATCACATCTATCCCCTCCCACTTTTTTGATACAAATTTTTACACACCATGCCCCAGTAAGTTTTGCACTTTTCATTCCTTTCTTTATCAACAATTCCTGATCAAGTTTCTATCCTCAAAAATCAGTCATCATGCTAATCACACTACAAAATTCTCAACACAACCCTTTTAAATCCTTTTATCATGCTCTCAAAATGATCAAGTTGCATGTACTTTTCACTTGGGTTTGTTATTTTATTTTTGCATATTGACTTTTATTTTAAATTTTCACTGAAAGCATATTTTTTCACTTCCTTATTCATTTTGGTTCATCATCTCAACATGAAATTGCATATTTTCAGAAATTGCATAATTTTTCATTCTTTCTTTTTTTCAATGATCCCTCATATCCTTTTATTCATCTTCCCTCACTTCCTTAACTCTTCTTCTATCTCTTTTATTCATAACTTCCAGAAATTCTATCTGGTCCTTTTACATCTTTGAAGACATCTCATCAGGTAAGTCATTCTCCCACCTTCTTTTTTCAATTTTAACTGATGTTCTTTTTCTGAATTTGTGAGTTTAATTGTTTCTGTCAGCCTAGATATCCCTAGAACTGAGTATTTCTTATACTTAAAATAAGATAACCTTAAGTAAATTAAGCTTATATCTTAAAAATAAGGTTAAAACAATAATAAATATGATTATATTACATATATATAAAATTATTACTCTATTATATAAATTATAGTAGTTTAAATAGCTTATCAATAGCCTAATAATACTTATTAAGGTGTTAATGGAGTCATAATATACTTATCTTAAGGGATATTAAGTAATTATTGACATACATAAGCTTATATGTATACATAAATCTCATATTCAGTGAAATATGCAGTATATTATGTATATTTAGGTATATAAGTGGGTTTCAGCCTCTTAATAGCCTATAAACTTTGTTTTTATGTTTATTTTAGGTCATATGGACGTATCCAGTGGAGTCACAACGCATAAAGAAGCATAAACATCTATTTCAGGCACAAACACTCAGTCTGGACAACCTAATCTGCTTCCTTGGATAGATATTCACGGATTTATGGGCTGAGAGGTCATTTATGGGTTAATATAGATGCTTGGGGATGTTATTGGAAGCTTGGAAATTTCATTTGTTTCCTTTATATGCTTTGGGTTTCATTATATCCTCTTTGGATGAGTTATTTTACCTGTTTCTTTATGGTATCCACTTTTATCTGGATTTTCTATTTATGGTATGGGTCTGTGTTATCATTAATTGTGATGGAGGGTCCTTACTGGAGGTCTGGGTGTTGAATCTTCTTGCAGTGGACGCCATGGGGAGGTGATGGGCCCTCACAGTGCTGTAATTGCCGGGGATAGCAGTGACACCATCTGGATTGAAGGTCTGTGCACTCCAGTGGATTTTGGTATAAGGGACGATTTTGACGGTTATTAGACATCACTTACTTACTACATTTCAAATAAAAATTATAACAAAATTATTATAATTTAGAAATATATTATAAAGCCTTTATAAATTGATATTATTTTTATATAAGCTATAACTATATTATATTCATCTACTTTCCACTACTAGCACACATTTAAATCCAAGTATTGTGAGTTTTATTTGAGTATAACTATTTTATTAGTCTTCCCCTGAGGTTTAATCACTAAATCATTTATTAATAAGTAGTAGGACCATTAATAAATACTATTAAATCATACTTGTATGCTAGATACACTGACAATTGGGGGTCTTTCTTTAGTTTTTTACTTATTATTTAGTATAAGCCTTGGGACGTGATTTTTACTTTAGTATAGCTCAAAACAAACCAAATATTTTGGTCTTCTGCATATTAGTGGGTTATCATAACTCAGTGATTGCGGAAAAGAACCCTTATAATAATTGTACTAATTTTTTATAATAAAAATTAGGTATTTACAGTAGTAACTGTACCCAATATAAACCCAATTTCACTTGGTATTTGGTCACCAATATAACACCCAATTAAATTGGTATTTGGTTAAATCTTAGTAAGCTATTTATTCAATCTTATAAAGGTCTAGTTAGACTTATTAGTTTATTTTTAACAGATTTTTTTGAATTTTTATTACATTTTATTTAAATAAATAAAGATTTAAATCAGGGTAAGCTCCAGTGCTTTTTATTAGTAATAAGATCGCTAATACCTTTAATCTACTAATTCCAATAGTTTTTCCTTTCTGTAGATGTGATATATTATTATTTTTATCAATATTAGTGCTCCCCAGGACAATGTAAGTGAAATGCCTGCTTATAATACCAGGTCTAAAGCTAACAAAAACATTGCTCCAGGACATAACCATGGAGGGTCAGTCATACCCCCAGGCAGAGCAAATGAGAATAGAGGAAAAAGACGCCCTCTTAAAAAAGATTAACATAAAAAAGACATCTCCTCCTCTACAGGATCAACTATCCCATCTGGCGAAACAGGTATTGAAGTTGGAGGAATCAAAGTCCCTCATGCTCAAGGAGGTAGAGCAATTACAGAACAATTGCAAGGTAAGATTTCCGCAGATGAACCAATCATTGGAAGAGCTAAAGGGAGGCCAGCCAAGTCAGAAACCCCCTACCCCAGGAGGGTCACATCACTCCCAGGATAAAATACTGGTAGACAAATGGAAGTGGGATTGGTTCCATCAACAATGGTCCAGTCACAACTGCAAAAAGGATCCTCCTCCTCATCAGACTTCCTCAGTTCACCCCTACAAGGGAAAACAAAGGTGCCAAAAATCAGGGCTCACACAAATCCCATGGTAAGTAGACTACCCTCTCAGATTGAACACAATACTGATAATTAAAATGTAGGTAATATTACTGATGTCAAATCTGTGCAGAAAATTGAGGAGGACTTAAGAAAATTAGGTTTTAAGGTAGATACACCTGACTTGTCTTTTGTCAATAACAACAGTAGTATTTATAATAAAGTTAATCCGCAGTTGCCACAACTTAATAGTGAAATGAGAAGTTCACAAGAGAGTGAGAGAATTGAGAAGGAAGACTTGGAGTATTTTAATAATAATCCAACTATCCATAGAATTGTTTCAGCATTGTGGATTAGAATGAATGATTGTGAGGAACAGACAGTTAAGCTCACAAGTGATACAATTTCATCCTTAACATTAAATATTTCTCAACTGGCAACACACAATAAAGAATTAGAGAATGAAAATTTGTCTCTAACTCTTAAATATGATTCATTGAGTAATAAATATAATGAACTTTCAAACAAATTCTGTGAGTTGGAAAAATTGTATGAAGCACATTTATTGAAAACTGAATCAAGAAATAAGTTATTTTTTGCCCAGACTAATCAAAGTGTCTCTGAGCTACTACAAAGATTAACTAAAGTTGAGATTGAAACTACCAATCTACTAATGAACCAGGATAATCATAAGTATACTCAATATAATAATAATCCTTTAATTGGCAAAAGTGAATCTCATTCCTTCCCTATACCACCACAGCTAAAACCATCTGGTGGTAGTGTCAAATTTGAAAATGTAAGTCACAAATCCATACAGGAGGAAATACAAGATCATTTATCAAGAGTAAATGAGTTGTTGAATTTACCTAAGATTAGTGAAATAAAATACAATCAGAAGAACTGGCCTAAGATAGATCAGTACCCAACTTATGATGGGGAAGACAGCTCTGATTGGAAATATTTTATCCAAAGAATTGACAACTTAAAATTCTTATATAAGTTACCAGATGAAGAAATAACATCAAAATTGATCTCTTTATTTAAGGATGTTGCTTTATTATGGTTTGAAGCTGTTTTGAATGAGGGTAAAGACTACTCTTGGGCTGAATGGAAACAACTAATTGAAAAACAATTTGGAGGTTCTAAATTCAGGCTTACTCAGTAGAGACTTTATGAGAAAACTGGGTACAATCCATTGAATGGTGACAAACCTATGGTATTTTTAATGAATTTAAATAAAATATTAAAAGCCATTGAGCCTAACATGGATTTTAACTTATGGAAAGATAAGATAATATATAAATTACCTATATCTGTCAGAGACATTGTTGTAGCTAGAACAATTAATGTTACTGAATATTCTGACTTTATTAATATTTGCAATGAAATATTACTAAACCATAAGTATGAAGCAAGGTATTCCACTTATAAACAAAATATTGAACCTTTGAAAAATCAGGACTCAAAAACACTTCAGGAGAAGCAGAAAAAACCTACTGCACCTGTAGTACCAAAAAAGTATGAGACAAATACTTGTTATAAGTGTAACAAACCTTGGGTTAAAGGTCACAAATGTGAGAAGAATATAAATATTGTTGATAATCAACATGAATCTGAAATTGAAACAGAGAAAAGTAAAGATTCAAGTGATTATGACAGTAATATCTCATATAGTGATGAAAATGAAGTCTGTATGTTGGAAGATGATTTGTCCATCTTTGACAATCCAATATTAAATATGGACTCAAATGAATCTTTAATGAATTTTGAGGATTCTGAAATCATTAAAGATATACAAGCTGATAACTTTAGAATGACACCTATCACAGTTCCAGCTATCATTTCTGGTGAAAATGTTAATATAGTATTGGACACAGCAGCTGCTGGTTCTGTTGTTTCTACTAATACATTACAGAAAATTGATAGTGAATATAAGGCTAAGCTTGAACCCCTTCAAAGTTAAAATTGGAGAGGTTTTGGATCAGTACTACATCCCATTGGTAGATACAAAGCTGCTGTTTTCTTTAAACATCAACATGGTTATGTAAGAGTAACTTGTGACTTCTTAGTAATAAATAATACTAACTTTAGTAACTATTTTATCATTGGGAATGATATTCTGACTAAGTTTGGTGTGAAATTAGACCCTGCTTATAAAAATTTTACAATTGGCATGAATGGTAAAAGGAAATTTAAAATAAATTCTTTTAACACAGTCTTACACATTGAGTCAGTAACAAATATTCTGTGCAAAGGAAGAGAATCCAATGAGATGGAACTTCTGGAAACAGAAATTTCAAAAGCATCATTTGGCGCTCAGATAAGTAAAGCTGAGAAAAATAATATTTTGGACTTAATTAAAGCATTTCCAATGGCTTTTTCACATGGTACAAATGAACTTGCCCTTGTAAAAGATCATGAAATGAAGATTAGTTTAACCTGTGATATGGATAATATTGCTGCTAGTCTTAAAAAGAAACAATACCCTGCTTCACCAATGAAGAGGAAAGACATAGAGGATAATATTAAAATGTTATTAAAAATGAACATTCTTGAAAAGGTTGAAACTACACCAAAATATTGTGTAATATCACCAGTGCTAATTTCTTATGAACAAGATAAAGCAAGACTGTGCGGTGATTATAGAGCTTTAAATACATTTACAGTAGATGATATTTATCCTTTGCCAAGGATTTCCTCTATACATGCTACCCTTAAAGGTGCTAAATATATAAGTTGCCTAGATGGAAATAAAGGGTAACATCAAATTCCTGTTGAAAAGAATTCACAGAAATTTTTGTTGATAACAACACACATAGGAATTTATAAATATGTCAGAATGCCATTTGGGCCAAAAAATGCTCCAACAGTATTTCAGAAGTTAATGGATATAACATTCCATAATGAAATGATTGAGGGATAGTTAATGGTATACATTGATGACATCATAGTGTTCTCTAAGAAATATGATGAACACTTAATCCATTTAAAAAAGGTATTTCAAAAAATGGATGAAATAAAAATGACTCTTGCATTGAAAAAATGTAAATTTGGGTTTGAATCTTTAAAAGTGCTTGGTCATATTGTATCTGGCTTACAAATATGTGTAGACCAAAATAAAGTGGCTGCAATAAAGAATATTGGAATTCCTCAAAATGTAAAGGATTTAAAATCTTTTTTTGGTATGTGTGGTTATTATAGACAATATATAAAAAACTACCAATTAATTTCTACACCATTGACTAAACTGATAAAGAAATCAGAAGCTTTCATTTGAAATAATGAAAGACAACAGGCTTTTGATAAGTTGAAAGAATGTTTGATGACAGCTCCTATCTTGGGATTACCAGATTTCCAATTGCTTTTTGTATTATATACAGATGCAAGTTTTATTGGTCTGGGTGCTGCTTTGCATCAAAAACAACTTATTGAAGGAAAAATGTCAGAAGTAGTAATTTGCTATATTTCACATACTCTAAGAAGTAGTGAATTGAAATATGGTGCTACTCAACTTGAATGTTTGGCAGTAGTATGGGCTCTTGAGAAGCTACATTATTACCTTGAAGACCAAAACTTTGAGTTAATAACTGACTGTAGTGCAGTTAAGTCACTCTTAAACATGAAAACTCCTATTAGACACATTTTTAGATGGCAATTAGCTGTACAAGAATACAGAAGACCAATGACTATTACACATAGAGCAGGAACCTTACACTCTAATGTAGATTTGTTATCTAGAGTACCTCTGCCTAATAATGATGATAATCCTGCTTATCTTCCTGAATCAGAGATTATTAACATTTATGGCATTTATATTGTAGATCTTGAGGATGAATTTATGCAATCAATTCTTGATATGTATGCTTCAGATCCTGACTTGAGTAAAATCACTACAATATTAAATGATCTGTCTAATCCTTCAATTAATGTTTTAATAAAAACATTACCAAATAAGTATAAAGAGGAATTAGAAAAAGGAAAATTTTCCATTGAGGATGGTTTTATATATTACAGGAAAAAATTAAGTAATGTAATTGTAATTTCCCCTTCAATGAAGGAGTTAATGTTAAGTATATGTCATGATGATATATTAGCAGGTCATTTTGACTACCATAAAACATTAACCAGAGTAAAAAACACAGCTTGGTGGATTAACATGTCTGAGGATGTTAAAAAATATGTTGAGACATGTGATTCTTGTCACAAATCTAAAAGATCAACAGGAAAAAGAGCTGGTTTATTACAACAAATCGAGCAACCAAAAGCTCCATTGAAAATAATTAACATTGACTTTTTAGAAAGTTTTCCAATAGCAGGGCATAAGAGTTATAACTCCTTCTGGGTAATTGTAGATAGATTTACAAAGATGTGTAAATTTATTCCTACCCACAAAGAGGTTTCTGCAAAGGACTTAGCTTTTTTATGGTGGACACAAATGTTAAATATAGCAGGTTTCCCCAAAGCAATAGTTTCTGACAGAGATACTAAATTTACTTCTGAGTTCTGGACATCACTTATGGATGTTTCAGGGTGTCAATTGAAAATTTCTACAGCACACCATCCACAAACTGATGGGCTACCAGAAAGAATGATATAAACTTTGGAAGATATGATAAGAAGATATTGTGCTTTTGGTCTTAGATTTAAAGACAATCACAAATTCACGCATGATTGGGTAACCCTTATCCCAGGTCTAGAATTTGCATACAATAGTACAGTACATTATGTCACTGGAAAAAAGCCATTTGAGTTATGGTTGGGTTATGTACCTAATACCCCTGCTAAAACTCTTAATAAATTACCTATATTGGATATCCATCCAGGTACTAAGTCTTGTCTTCAAATGCAAGAATTATGCAGAAAACATGCTCAAGAATGTATAAATAAGGCATTTGAGTATGAGAAGAAAAAATGGGGTAAAGCCCATAAAGAACAAATTTTCAAGGAGGGTGATGAAGTCCTTATTTAAACACTACATTTCAATTTAAATGGTTATGTTAAATTAAAGGATCCATTCATTGGACAATTTGTAGTTAAAAAGATGGTTGGTAACAATGCTGTTGAGGTTATTCTATATGCACCATATGATAGAAAACATCCAGTATTTCATATTTCTCTTATAGAACCATACCATTCTAATGCTACTGCTCTATTTCCAAGAAGATCAGGAAGGCATAAACAGAAACCAGAAGAAATAGTTGAAAAGGCAGAAATTGAAAATATACTTAAAAAGAGACACCTTACTAAAGAAAAGGGAGTTGAGTATCTATTAAGATTTAAAAATAAATCAAGTGAATATGACCAGTGGATTCCAGAAAATGAAATCTCTGATCTTAAAAATCTCTTGAAAAAATTTAAATCAAAATAATACTGTTTATTCAGTATATGTATTATAGAAATTTAAATTTTTTTTTCTATTCACTCCTTAATTTTAATTAAAATGTCTTAGCATTTTTTTTATTGTTTTTTTTGGGTGAGGGAGTGTCAGCCTAGATATCCCTAGGACTGAGTATTTCTTATACTTAAAATAAGATAACCTTAAGTAAATTAAGCTTATATATTAAAAATAAGGTTAAAAATAATATATATGATTATATTACATATATATATAATTATTACTCTATTATATAAATTATACTAGTTTAAATAGCTTATCCATAGCCTGATAGTACTTATTAGGGGGTGTCAGTTCTGGCAAATCCGCACTTAAATTAAGTGCGGATTTCAAACCAAATCAGCACTTACAAATCAGCACTTAAATTTTGCAAAAAAGTCACTTATTTCAAAAAAGGGTGTCAGTTATGACCTCAAATCAGCACTTTTTTCCCGTTTTTTTTCACAACCACATTTTGGCCACAAAACATCCCTTCCTTTCTTACCCCATCCCTGTCACATGTGACACACTGACCTTCCTCGCTACCTACCCATCAATCCTCGGCACACACCCCTTCCTGACATTTTCAATATTTTGACCAGGCATGTTTACATTCTTTTTTAGATGAAGTTTGATCATATGCTAAGGAAAGATCAGCAAGCCTTAGATTTGGAAGAAAAAAAATTTGAGGTAGAGCAGATGGAAAGAGTAAATGACCGTCAATTTCAAAGAGAAATGGCTACTTGTGAATTGGAAAAACAAGAGAGTTTTAAAAAAAAAGATTTCATTATGGAATGTGTTAAAAATGGCCAATCTTATGAGGACATTAAAAAATTACTTGACCTTTTCAATTGATAAATTGTTTTTCTAGTTAATTTAATTTTGGTAATATTTTCTTATATGCTGACTTATAAAAGGAAAAGAATATAGTACGTTATTTTTGACAAAAATTTGAATGTATAATAAAAATTTTCTATCTTTACTTTCTAGTCAATAAGTTTGCTTATCTAAATTTTTCTAAGTCATCAATTTCACATGTCAGATTTAAAAAATTGGCAATGCCCTCCCCTGCATTTTATTGAAACAAGGGGTGGGTACCACCAAATTTTTCTAAGTCATCAATTTCACATGTCAGATTTAAAAAATTGGCAATACCCTCCCCTGCATTTTATTGAAGTAAAGGGTGAAAGTCATCAAAATACAATATAATTACATAAATTAATTAATATATAAATAAGATATGTCAAGTATACTACTTTTAAAGTAATGACAATTCCTTAAGCCAAAATGCAGATCAAGTCTAGAAACTAGGTTCAATGCAAAGTATTTTTTGAAGCAACTTATTTAAATAATACTTTATTAAATTAAGTTGATCAATAAAGATTGATTGACAATATTGCAATTCTTAAATACAATAATTTTATTAAAAAATTTCAGATTACATATAAAAAAAATCAGTGACTTTTTCTATTACTTACAACTGTTTTTACAGAATTGAAAACTATGTTTCAGCTAATATTTTATGGAAGTGAACTCTGTTCTTCGCCCGAAGAACAGAGTTCATCCTCCTATTTTCACACTCTGTTTAAAAAGAATAAAATGACTTACCTGGAGAGATGAGTTTAGAAAAAAGAAATATAAGTGAATGGAAGTGAACTCTGTTCTTCGCCCGAAGAACAGAGTTCATCCTCCTATTTTCACACTCTGTTTAAAAAGAATAAAATGACTTACCTGGAGAGATGAGTTGAGAAAAAAGAACTATAAGTGAATGGAAGTGAACTCTGTTCTTCGCCCGAAGAACAGAGTTCATCCTCCTATTTTCACACTCTGTTTAAAAAGAATAAAATGACTTACCTGGAGAGATGAGTTGAGAAAAAAGAAATATAAGTGAATGGAAGTGAACTCTGTTCTTCGCCCGAAGAACAGAGTTCATCCTCCTATTTTCACACTCTGTTTAAAAAGAGGGAGTTTTGAGGGGGATAGGAGGGGGGTTTAGAGGGGGGGTTTGGAGGGGGGGTTTGGAGGGGAGGTTAGAGGCGGGTTTGGTGGGGATTTGGAGGGAGGATTTGGGGGATTTGGTGGGGGGTGGAGTGGAATGAGGGGAAGATATGAGGAGACCAAGAAGGGGGAGAAAGGGAGAGATGAGACCAAAGAGGGAGAAAAGGGAGGTTAGAGTGAGCCAAGGAGGGGTGAATGAGGCAGCCAAAGGGGGGAAAAGGGGGATGATTCCAAGGAGTTGATGGCAGTGATACATCGTTTGGTATAAGTGTTAACTGAACCATACCCTAAATCAAAGACATTTTCTAAACCTTTCAAAGCGGCTCCATTACCATTTGAACCCAAACGGCATAGTGTGATGGCCAATTGAATTGAAGGATGTCGTTGTTCTTTTTGAGAATTATTGTGAAATATGGGATGATCCTGAATAAGCTCAAGCAATTTAAGGAAAAATTCCTGAGAAGTCCTGAACAGCTGTCTAAAACTGGGTGTAGATAGGTTAAGAAGTGTTTGGATGGTGTACTTGGGGGTATGAAGTACTTGAGGCTTTCTGGGAAGAAGGTAACGTTTCCTGGCCATTTTTGATAAAACGACAAAATCTTCTTCTAGATCAGAATCGGAATCAGAGTCCAAGAGCAGTTCAAGCGCCATGAAAGTCATTGCTTTATGTAATTTATCACGATTTGAAAGTGAGGAAGGCATGACTCTTATATGATATGATATGAAGATGTAAGTGATGTACGATGTTTTGAGTTATGAAGTGTTATTCTGCGGAGTGCTGCGTATGAATGGGATGATGCTGACAAATCAGTGAAATGGGACTTGATGGTGAAATCAGCACTTTTGGTTGAGAAAGTGCGGATTTGAGTGAAATAAGTGACTTATTTCATTTTGAAATCCACCAGTATTGGGGCTAGTGTGTTTTGGAAATCCGCACTTATTTAAGTGCGGATTTGGTCAAATTTAAGTGCGGATTTGTAAGTGTGGATTTGCCAGAACTGACACCCCCTATTAAGGTGTTAATGGAGTAATAATATACTTATATTAAGTGATATTGAGTAATTATTGACATACATAAGCTTATATGTATACATAAATCTCATGTTCAGTGAAATATGCAGTATATTTAGGTATATAAGTGGGTTTTAGCCTCTTAATTGCCTATAAAATTTGTTTTTCTGTTTATTTTAGGTCATATGGACGTATCCAGTGGAGTCACAACGCATAAAGAAGCATAAACATCTATTTCAGGCACAAACACTCAGTCTGGACAACTTAATCTGCTTCCTTGGATGGATATTCACGGATTTATGGGCTGGGAGGTCATTTCTGGGTTAATATAGATGCTTGGGGATTTTATTGGAAGCTTGGAAATTTCATTTGTTTCCTTTATATGCTTTGGGTTTCATTATATCCTCTTTGGATGAGTTATTTTACCTGTTTCTTTATGGTATCCGCTTTTATCTGGATTTTTTATTTATGGTATGGGTCTGTGTTATCATTAATTGTGATGGAGGGTCCTTACTGGAGGTCTGGGTGTTGAATCTTCTTGAAGTGGACGCCATGGGGAGGTGATGGGCCCTCACAGTGCTGTAAATGCCGGGGATAGCAGTGACATCATCTGGATTGAAGGTCTGTGCACTCCAGTGGATTTTGGTATAAGGGACAATTTTGATGGTTATTAGACATAACTTACTTACTAAATTTCAAATAAAGATTATAACACAATTATTAACATTTAGAAATATATTATAAAGCCTTTATAAATTGATATTATCTTTATATAAGCTATAACTATATTATATTCATCTATTTTCCACCACTAGCATGCATTTAAATCCAAGTATTGTGAGTTTCATTTGAGTATAACTATTTTATTAGTCTTCCCCTGAGGCTTAATCACTAAATCATTTATTAATAAGTAGTAGGACCATTAATAAGTACTATTAAATCATACTTATATACTAGATACACTGACAGTTTCTATTTCCTTTTTTGTTTTCTTAAATCACATTTCCTTTTTGAAGAAGGTTCTCCAGAAGCCTGGCTCTCATATCCACCAAGCAACATCTGATTTGGCTCACTAGTTGTTGACATATTTATCATCCACTTGGCTCAAACTTCCATCAACTTTTTTTTAATCTTCTCAAGTAGGTCTTAATCTGGAACAAATATAATACTTATAAATAACATAGGTAGCTAAAATAGATCTTTTTAGCCCATTGATAATCCCTGGCTTTAATTTTTATAACCCTTTTTTGATTTTCTTTTAAGTAAAAAGAAAGAGTCAGAAAAAGGGTTAGGGTTATTTAAATAACATATTCTTTTGTTGGAAGACTCTCCAGAAGCATAACTTTTATTTCCAGAAAACGGTGTTGAATTTGGTCCATTGGTTGCTGAGATATCTGCTTCCAAATTTGAGTCTTGTTTCATAGACTAATTTACATTTCTTAAGTTCAATTTTGCATAATATGCATATAAGTCTTATGCAAGCTATTTCAAATCATACTTCAGGCTTTTGGCTCAGATTTTATCAGCTAAATACACTACGCAATATAGGGGGTGGACTTGCTAGCAAGTCCTCAACCTGAACTCAGATGGAACTCAGATGGAACTCAGACTGAACTCATACTGAACCCATACTGAACTCTACTTGAACACCCACCTAAAACTGTTCTGCTGAGTGGTGTTCATCCCTGATTGTATGGTTCCTTTATCAATAGCTCAATGTGTGTTCAATCTATGGTGAGTTTGGGTCCAAGGTTGCGGACTTGCTAGCAAGTCCGCCCCCCATATTGTGTGGTGATATCTGTTTTGGATGAGTCCTTCCTATTTTGTGATTTTTTTTTTCATGAGGATGAATATTAACATTTGCTGAATTTTGGCTCATTCAAATATCAGATTATTTTGATTACAGGTTTTCTAGAGACATGAATTTAATTTCCAGAAAGAAGAATCAAGTTTGGCCCAGAAATTTCTGAGATATCTACTTATAAAGTTGAGTCTTCTTATGTAAACTAATTTACATTTTTGAATTTTGATATTCCATAATATGAATATTGTCACCGGACAACCTACGCACAAGGTCAAGGGTGTTCCCGGAAGTGAGATGAATAGAGTCATTTAGAAAATTCTTTGAAGCACAGAGGAAATGTTCAAGGAAGTGATTCGAAGATGACTCAAAGGAAGAACTACTGCTTCAAGATATGTTCAAGAAGAATTCTAATATAATTTAAAGGTAATATTAATATTTTTTAAGATCTCACAAAGGGTTGGAAACTCAATAATCAAAGATTTAGGATTGAGAAATGATTACTGAGAAAAATAAGGAAAGATACAATAATAATGATTTAACCTGAAGCTTTACCACTATTAACTATATATACGTTTTATAATTTAATTCTAAAGAATGTCGAACCAAAATCCAACCCCTTTTATATCCTTTACTCCTTCTTGCATTGACCTCATACCCATCCATCATTCTGTTCACCACAGACCACCAAAATTACACCCGTTACACCTGGACCCTCCTCACTAACATCCGTTAACCCTTTAATCCTCCACTAACCATTCCGTCCATGCTCACTACCCCTTTTTAATAACCCACAGATACTTTAATAAACCTTTTTAGCAGACTATTAAATTGACTATGCGCTGTGCGTTGCTTATTGAGTAAAAGACTAAGACACACTATTGAGAGATTGACTAATTTAGATTTAGAGTCTAGACTAGCGCAATTGAATAGTGAGTACACAAAGGAAAGTCACAGTTGCTATGTAGAATTGCTTTCTGCGCTTCGAGTATGGATTTAGACCTCTGTTTTATTGATTTAATGAGCTGCTTTTGCCTTGAGTGTCACGTGGCACGTGAAAGATGTACAGGTATAAAAACGCGAGCTCCATTGAGTGTGAGACATACTTTCCCACACTACTTTCTCTCCCTCTTGTTTTTAATTATTTTATACTTTATTATGTCGACTTGTCCTACCCCAACTCCCACACCTCCACACCCTAAAGCAGATGGTGGAATTATTACCCAGCAGTATTCTCAAGCATGCACAGCCTGTGAATCAATGGAGTACTTCTGCGTTTAAAGCATGGCGACATGAGGTCCTTGCCAGAAATGCAAGTTTTGCTGATGGAGATGGGTGGCATGTGATGCCTTGTCGAAAAATGTGGACATTGAGCGTCAATTTACAAAAACCAAATATTGGGTAATACCGAAGACCAAAGAAGTAGTCGAAGATATTTGGGATGTATCAGTCGGGGACGATCAGTTGGGGGGAGAGACTGAGGAGGAGGTTGAAGATACCGTGGAAACCTGGGTAACCCATGCCACAAGTAAGAAACAAGGGGTCGAAGAAGAGATAGATGAATTAGTTGAAGAGGATGAGGATGAAATCCCTATTTTGAGCCGGACGCCAAAGAAGTGGCAGATGGTCATCAAGGATGACGAAGAGGAGAAGGAAATGACGGTGGAATTCACCCCAAAGTTATTCTTAGAAGCTGACCCATTATTTTAAGTAAGTCTGTTCTTCTTTTTATTTTAAGAAACTTTTGTTACTGATGACCTATGTTTTAGAATTCAGATGTCATCCCAGAGGCTCCGATTGTGGAAGCTGCGCCATCACTGCCAGTTGAGGCAAATCAACCAGTGGTTGATTCGAGGGAGGACAACAAAGAGACTCTCAACCAGGTATGGTCGAAGAAACCTTGGCAAGGTCGAAAAACTCGATTCATTGAAGATTTAAGCGGTGAGGTCCATAAGATTGTCAATGCTTCATCCTTCGACATGGCTGAAGAATTACTAGAAATTGGGGAAGTGGTACCAATAGGGGAGGAGGAGATATTTGAGAAATGTAGGAAGGAAATAAGAGTGGTTTTGGAAAAAATGAAGAAGTTGGTTTGGGAGAAAATACAGGAAAAAATTTGAAATGGAAGGAAAAAGAAAAGAAAGAAAGAAAGAAAGAGGAAGGAAAGAAAAAAAAGCAAATTGTATATTTATTTATTATTTATTATTTTGTTGTTTTGATTGAAAATGTTGATATATATTTTATAAGATTTTGAGAAAAGGAAAGAAAAGAGGAAGAAAGAAAAGATTTGAATAAAATTTTGTTTTAAATTTTGAAAGAAGAAAAGAAAGGATGTTTAACTGAAGGAATTTTAGTTTTAAATTTTGAAAAAAGAAAAATTTAAGTAAAAAAAAGAAATAGTTGATTGAGAAAAAAAAATTGTTTGAGATGAAAATTTAATGAAAGAAAAAATTTGTTATTCGTGAAAGTTTATTTATTGAAGTTTTGAGGAATTTTGGTCATTTGAAAAGAAAGAAGAAAAAATAGTTTTGAAAAAGAATTTGAAAGAAAGAAGTAATTTGTTCAAAGAATTTTAAAAGAGAGATTTAAAGGTTGAAGTAAAGTTTGAGAAAGATCTTCATATTGAGTTTGTGAAATTTTTTTGATAGTTCGAAGAAAAAAAAATAAGGGAAAAGATGAAAAGTTTGAAAAGAGAAAAGAAGAGAGAAAATTAAAGAATCAATGATTTTTAAGGTTTTATTTTAATGAATTTTAAGATTTTAATTTTATTATTTTTAATTTTTACTTTTTTTTTTTAATTTAATTTAATTTTAATTTTATTTTATTTTATTTTATTTTATTTATTTATTTTTTAAAGAAGCTTGAAAAAAGCTTTTGAGAAGAAAAAAGAAAAAAAGAAAACAGAGTAAGGATTTTTTAGAAGAAAAAAAGTTTTAGAATTTTTAAGAAAAGAAGAGAAAAAGAGAAAGAAAAGTGAAAAGTGAAGAGAAGAGAAAAGTAAAAGAGAGTTCTAAGGTTTTGGTTTTAAAGGATATTTAAGATGAAAAGATTTTAGGAGTTCAGGGGCGTTAGAAACATTGATAGCTGGTTCCCAGGATGTTTTGTCTGAGTCATCAAGGAAGCCTTCCCATTCCACGAGGTATTGAAGTTTCCCCTTGCGCATTCTTGAATCAAGGATACGGCTTACTTCCCACTCTAGATGGTCTTCTACTTTGACCGGTTACAGAGGAGGTTGGTTCCTTCCCAGGTATGTTTCTCAAGCCAGTTCCAGGAGAGATACGTGGAAAACAGGGTGAATAGCCTGCCATTTAGGAGGTAGCTTGAGTAGAAATGCAGTTTTATAGACTTCGGAGTCAATTTCAAATGGTCCCAAGCGTTTTTAAGCCAGTTTCTTTGATGGTCGAGTTGTTTGAATATTTTGTGCATCGAGCCATACTTTGTCCCCTGGTTTAAAAGAAGGAGCAGATTGTCAATGTTTGTCGGCCTGTTCCTTGTACCTTTGAATCGCTAATTCCAAGTTTGATTTAAGTTCTTCTTGGAGTCGTGATATGGTTCAAAGATAATGTTCCACAGGATGACTAGTTACTACATGGATTGAGTTGAATTGAGGATGTCTCCCATAAACAGTTTTGAAAGGAGATTGTTGTGTCAAAGAATGAGTCGAGTTATTATAAGCAAATTTGGCCAATGGTAACCATGTGGTACAATTGTCTTGTTGGTAACTGACATACATTTAAAGGTATTGTTCAAGGATTTGGTTGACCCTTTCCGTTTGCCCATCCATTTCAGGATGATAGGCCATGGAGAGATTCCTCGTGATATTGAGTTGTTAACACAATTGAGTCCAGAATGTGGATACAAACAATGAGCCTCTATCTGAAATAATATCATTAGGTAAGCCATGTTTGGAAAATACATATTCTAGAAACAATTTTTACAAATCTTCTACTGTAGCAGTAGTAGTGGTTTTAATGAAAATAGACATTTTTGAAAATCTATCTACTATTACTAATATAGCATCAAAATTATTAGAAAGAGGAAGTTGAGAAATAAAATCCATCGATAAATATTCCCAAGGTTTAGAGGGAATAGGAAGCGGTTGAAGCAACCCATGCTTCTGGTGACGGGGAGCCTTATTCCTATTACATTCATAACAAGATCTTATATAGGCCTTGATTTCTCTGGTCATTCCTGGCCAGAAGAAATCCCTTGCAATTAACTGGTAGGTTTTATCAACCCCAAAATGACCAGCTAATGGAGAATCATGTCGACTATTGAAAATCCATAATTTTATTCCATTATTGTCGGGTATGACTACTCTACCTGATTCAATACTAAATCTTTTGGCCCCTTGCTTAGAGAGTATTTTGTCTTTTATCCCTAAACAATAACTGTCCTTCGACTGAGCTTTGAGGATGTTGGATAGTGGATTTTGAAAAGATTGAATTGTCATCATATTAAGTTGATGAGTTGTTAACATTGATTCGTTGAAAATTGATTTCACATTTGCTGTGTTCTTGTCAGCAAATGCATCCCCCTTCTGTGGTTAAACGTTGTCCCGACGTGACAGGATATCTGGGATAATGCAGTTCTTACCTGGGCAATAGGAAATAGAAAAGGGAAATTCAGACAAAAATTAAGCCCATCTGGCTTGATGCCTGGTTAACACTTTGGAAGACATAAAGTATTTCAAAGCATTATGGTCAGTCAGGATTTGAAAAGGACTATCTAGGCTGAGAAGAAAAAGAGCACCATTTTTTAAGACAATGGATAATAGCTAAAAGCTCCTTGTCATGAATTTTGTAATTTAATTCTGCTGCAATGAGTTTGCGTGACTCGAAAGCAACAGGATGAAACAATTTTGTTTCAGGATTGAATTGAGAAATGACCCCTGCAATAGCATAATTGGTAGCGTCTGTCTTGACTATTGTCAAAGCAGAAGGATCAAAGTGTCAAAGAATTGGAGCTGTGGTAAATGCAGTCTTCAATGCTTTGAATTCCTTTCGTGCTGTAGATGTAAAAACAAAACGAACATCTTTTCTAAGAAGAGAAGTAAGATTGGAAATAGTTTTAGAGTAATCTTTAATAAATCTTCTATAGAAATTGGCAAAACCCAAAAATCATTGGAGGGATTTAACGGTTTTGGGCTCAGGCCATTCCAGGACTTTTTGGACCTTTTTGTCGTCCATGACTAAACCATCAGTGGATAACGTAAAGCCCAAAAAATCAATAGATTTAAGATGGAATTCAAATTTATTGTGCTTGGTGTAGAGACCCTGATCTCGAAGGCGATTTAGAACCTGTTGAACATGATGAATATGTTTATCCAGTGTCTTCGAGAAAATTAAAATATTGTCTAAGTAGATGACCAAAAATTGTTTGACAACATCTTGAAAGATGTCATTAAAAAAAGTTTGAAAAGTAGATGGTGCATTACATAATCCAAAAGGCATTACTAAATATTCAAAACTACCAAATCTAGTGCGCATTGCAGTCAGTGGTTCATGACCTTCCGCAACGCAAATAAGATTATAAGTGCCTCTAAGATCAATTTTAGAAAAGAAATTAGCACCATTAAAAAGGGTAAGAAGCAAAGACATAGGAGGAACTGGATATGCATTCTTCTTTGTAACTGTGTTGAGCTTTCTATAGTCAACACACAACCTAAAGCTACCGTCTTTTTTCTTTACAAAAACAACAGGGGAGCCAGTTGGAGATTTACTGGCTCTGATGAAACCTTTGGCTACATTCTCTGCAATGTAGTCTCAAAGAACTTGAGATTCGTCCTTCGACAAAGAATAGACAGGACCTTCTGTAGGTACTGGACCTATTACCTCTATTTGATGGTCTTAGGGTTGATGAGGTGGTAACTTATTGGCCTTGTGGATTGAGAAAACATCAAGGAAATCATGATAGATTTCCAGTAGAGTTGATTTAATGGCTTCAACATTGATTTGGTTGTCCTCATCATCTTTGAGAGAGTCTGTGGAGGGAAGACCTGAATTGAGAGAGCATAATTCAACTACTTTGAGGCAATTTAAATCCTCTTCAAGTGAAGTGATTGAGCTAGAAGAGTTAGCCAATTTCTCATTTAGAGAAAGATCAGATGCTTGCAAGTCATCTGGCAGAGATTTGCCCTCTAGCAGGACATTGTCAGGAGGGTTGTTTAACTTCCTATTGACCTGCATTGAAGAATTAGAAATATACTTAGTGCGTGGGGTGATCAATCCCCATGACCAATCAATTTCAGGATTCCAATTCTTTAAAAATTCATGGCCAAGGATGGTATCATCCATTCTTGGGGCATCCAAGACTGATAATTCCCACTTGAAGGGGGGAAAGTTTGGAAGGTTGGAAACCCATAAAACTTTCTTACTTACCAAATATTTGGGTTCCTCTGATTCGACCAAATATATTGGAGTTCAATTGATATCTGTAAATGTCAGTTTTAACTTCTTGGCAAAAAATAAACTGACAAAAGAAATTGAAGCTCCAGAGTCTATAAGACAACTGAAGGGGGTATCCTCCTTGAAAAGAATGAATCTCAAGCGGTTTAAGGAAACTCCAGTACTTAAGACATGGAGGTTCTGTGCACTGGGAGAGATAAGATAGTTTTCTTTGCACACAAGTAAACTATCTACTAGTTTTTTTGACCTTGAACTAGTACCTTCTCTTTCCTTCAACTTTACACAATCTTCTAGCTTGTGCTTACCCCCACAATACATACATAACCCATTATCTGCTTGTCTCTTCCTCTCATCCTCTTTAAGTTCCCCTTTTGGATCCAGTACCTTACTGATATCACCTGGGGTTGAGCTTTTGGGTTGAGCTTTGTCCTTTCCCTTATTGGGTTTAGATTGAGTAAAGGGGGATTGAGTTGTCCATGGGTGTGAAGAAGGTCCTGATTTAAAATTTAGGCCTTGAGATTTGTTGGAGTATTGACAATGTTGTAGTCCTCCTTGGTAAATGCCATTTAGTTCAAGGGTTCAATCCATTAAATCTGTTAAATTAGTCATTTTCTGACCATGAAGATTTAATTGATCCAGAATCCTCGAAGGAAGTCCCTTTTTGAAATGATACTTAAGGGGAGCATCATTCCAACCTACTCAAGTTTGAAGTGCTCTGAAATTCGAGATATATTCAGAGGCTTTACTATTATCACTCATGCGAAGGAAATCAAGTTCAATTTCTGTGTTGTCAGTCTCATTAGGGTCACCAAACAATGTAAAGAATTGGTCTTCAAACTTTTCCCAGTTATAAATAAGTAAGTGGGTTTCTGTCAAAGATAGCATGAGAAGATAAGGTTTGAACCATCTTGCTGCTTTTCCGGCTAGGAATGAAGAAACGTAAACAACCTTTGATCGGTTGTTATTGAAGGTTTGAGGGTCGTTATGGAACAGGAGCTTGCAGGTTTGCAAGAAGGGCCGCAATCTGTCTGGATGTTCTCCATCAAATTTATCAGGAGATTTCATGGAAGGAGTTTTGAATTTAGATCCCTCCAAAGACGTTGGATTGGAAAGAGTTTTCATAAAAAGTCTCATGAAGTCTTTCAGTGAATTAGATGGTCCAGGTTCCAAAGGTTGACCAGAAGAGTGAGTAGCAGGGGCGGATGGTGCCTCATGCATTGTGTCAGGCTAAAGTCAAGTACAAGGACGTGAACTAGCTTGAATAGTCAGTTGTCTAGAAGATTTTAATGGTCCTATATGAATACTGTAGTTTTAATCCACTAAGTTATAAAATATAATCAAATATAAAGGTCTCAGTAATATAATTCTCACTATTATTATATATGGCTTACAATCTTAGTAGTTGGTAGAAAAATAGATTATATAATTCAGATACTATTCAAAAGTCTTATAAAAGTACTAATTGATATGTATTGTAATTGATTTGGTTATATTGGTTAAATTGTAATGATAAAGAATGTAGAAACTAGACCCAAAAACCTCCTCCTTTTATACACACTGAGTTCCCCAATAAATCCCTTGATATACCATCCAATACACAGTTAATGACGCCTCAAAACAGCTAATAGACCTTCCCATCAACATCCCTAGTGACCCATGACATAATTAGACAAGTAACAACCGCCAAAATACTGTAATAATAAGGGAGATCCATCAAAATTAAAGAAAAAGACAAAAAGAGAGTATATGCGTATAAAAAAATGATATAAAAGGCTAAAGGGTACTTTTTAAGGTTAATAATAGCTTAATAATAAGGGGGATCTACTGTAGAAATAATGGGGCTAATCCTGACATTATACTACGTGAAATTCCCATTCAAAAATAACCAAAATTGACTGAGAAACCACCCAAAAACTTAAAAAAGAGCGTGAGATGTGGGGTAACTACATGCAGTTCTTGGCAGGCGCTTGCACAGGTAAATCCTTGACTAAAATTAGGCGAATTTAAGAGTGGTGATGAAATAAAGTGCCAAGAGTGAGGTTATTAATGAAATTAGTGTATATAAACAAGGTCAATGCATTATTAATTAAGCTAGGACACTAAATAAGCGCCTGTCGCCTATTTTAGTGTGTTTCCACACAGTGGGCGTAGAATGTGGGGTAATTATAGTGTGAAAAAGCTAACTTTGCTAAAAATGAAGCTATTCACACGGGAAAAAAGCAGGCAGTATGTGGCCAGTACACAGAAGCCATTTCTGGCATAAAAAACACCAAATTTGAAAAGTGTTATTTTTATGCATTTAAATAGCCAAATCAATAGTTCTAATTGAGCCCAAATGATCTGTCAAAGCGCAATTTTGATATTCTCAATTTTATAGCGCATATAGTCAACTTTTAAGTGAAATAAAGCGCATTTCTTGTTTTTTGCATAAAACAATGAATATAACAGCTTTAAGTGTACTTAAAAATTATGTAGCCTTATACTTAAGGTTCTTAAGATTACCATAACATATTCCAACTTAATATTAAGTACATAAGACCTATAAAAGGTGGATATATGCATGTATATAAGGTGTTATAATGGCATTTTTTGTGTATTATCATAATTTTACTTATGTATACTATTTGTGTACTCTTATTTATTGTTCCCATGTATAGTTCATGTGTTTAACATAACTTATAATCACTTTTTACTCAGTCCTGGAGATATACAGGCTGACACATTGTATCCTCTCCTTCTCCTTCCTCACTAGAATCATCAAAATCCTGGGGGATGTCTTCTACAGATTGGACTGAATGTCCCCGTTCCCTAAGGTCAAGAGGTTACAAGGAGTGGGTGCGGGAAACAGGCCGTGTAGCTGTTGGCCTGCCTCTGGCGCGAGCCCTAGTAGTAGCGCCCGTAGGAGGAGTGCGTTGAACTGGTGCCATTTAAAGAATTTAAAACACCTGAAAAAAGGACATAGTAGTGCAAAAGAATGAGAACTACAGAGAATTAAATTATACTGTCACCGGACAACCTACGCACAAGGTCAAGGGTGTTCCCGGAAGTGAGATGAATAGAGTCATTTAGAAACTTCTTTGAAGCACAGAGGAAATGTTCAAGGAAGTGATTCGAAGATGACTCAAAGGAAGAACTACTGCTTCAAGATATGTTCAAGAAGAATTCTAATATAATTTAAAGGTAATATTAATATTTTTTAAGATCTCACAAAGGGTTGGAAACTCAATAATTAAAGATTTAGGATTGAGAAATGATTACTGAGAAAAATAAGGAAAGATACAATAATAATGATTTAACCTGAAGCTTTACCACTATTAACTATATATACGTTTTATAATTTAATTCTAAAGAATGTCGAACCAAAATCCAACCCCTTTTATATCCTTTACTCCTCCTCACATTGACCTCATACCCATCCATCATTCCGTTCACCACAGACCACCAAAATTACACCCATTACACCTGGACCCTCCTCACTAACATCCGTTAACCCTTTAATCCTCCACTAACCATTCCGTCCATGCTCACTACCCCTTTTTAATAACCCACAGATACTTTAATAAACCTTTTTAGCAGACTATTAAATTGACTATGCGCTGTGCGTCGCTTATTGAGTAAAAGACTAAGACACACTATTGAGAGATTGACTAATTTAGATTTAGAGTTTAGACTAGCGCGATTGAATAGTGAGTACACAAAGGAAAGTCGCAGTTGCTATGTAGAATTGCTTTCTGCGCTTCGAGTATGGATTTAGACCTCTGTTTTATTGATTTAATGAGCTTCTTTTGCCTCGAGTGTTACGTGGCGTGTGACACATATTTTTTCTAATACTTTTCATTGTACCACTCCCAAGGTATGTCAATTCCTCAAATTTTTTTTATCATTTGTTTCCTCAATTTTTCTTCTTCATAAATCATTTTCCCCCCTGATTTGTTTATTTTTTGGATTTTTTTCAGGAAATGGTATCATCAAAGCTATTTGGAACTCTTCTCAGGATAATTATCAATCAAAAATGCAAGAGATAATAATCAAACCACCAAGAAAACTACTGGTTTGGAATCTTGTAAAAAGTTTACTTATTTTTTTGGAATCTTGTGAAATGCTTACTCATTTTGGGGTTTCATTCCAGATCAACCAAAGTCTGATAAACCAGGTAAGTAAAGCAAGGGGTGAAGGGTTGATTTCTAGTACATCTTTAGGGAGGGGTTCTAAATATGGTAATTAGAAGATTTTCCATTATTTATTTTTATTTCATAAATTTTTAAATTATCAATTAATAATGATAATAAATCAAGTAAAACTTTTGTGCAATTGAGCCTTACTGCTTTATAAATGTGTTCATTTAATCATTTATTTGTATTTAATGGATGAATTCTAAATAAAATGCTTGTCATATTATTTCTTTGGCTTTGGTCACATATGAAATCATTGCCAGGTGGTAATGTGAATCCCATTACTTTTACTTGGCTTATTATCTTTTTTGATTGATTTACTTAAGAATTTATGAAATTAAAATGAAAATTTGGTAATCTTTACCCCCTCCCACAGTAAATTGCAGGGGGAGGTATTGCCATTTTTTTTTCTGACATAAATAATTTTTTGACATAAATAAATGGCAATCCCCACCCCCTCCCACAGTAAATTTCAGGGGGAGGTATTGCCATTTTTTTTCCAGACATAAAAAAGTTTTTTGACATGAAAAAAATGGCAATCCCCACCCCCTAATATAGTAGAATACAGGGGAAGGTATTGCCTAATTTCTAGATTTAGAAAAATTTAATTTGTGAATTTATGTATCTTGTACGTAAGGATTGGTTAACGAAGCTGTTGAAAAACCATATTTAATCAAATTATTGATAGAATTCCAGAATAAATTTTAGTCATTTAGATATAGAGAAAAACATTAATTATAATTTAAATACAAAAAATTTAATCAACTGAAATTCTAAAAATAGCAAGAGTAGAAGCATGTGATGTATATAAGAGAGATTCAAAGCATTGTTTTACAATCAAAATATTTATTTCCATCTCTGATCTGGAAGAGGTTTTCAAGATGGGTTAATGTGGCACCATTTTAATTTGAACTAAAATGACAAAGTGCAACACAGATTTGAATAGCAGGATCTCCTTGTGGACAACAAGAATCATTTCTGAAAATTGAGTGATCTTTTATCAATTCAAGTAAACTGAGAAATACAGGAAAGGTTGTGAAAAATATCTGTCTAAAGCTAATTTCAGGAATGTTGTAAAGACCCTCAAGGTTAAATTGTGGTTGGTGTTGTATGGAAGGTTTTCTGGAATATAAGTAGCAATTCTCCAGCATGTCACACATGTAAACCAAGTCAAGTTCAGCATTGGAGTTGGTATCAGAGTTAACCAATAGTTCCAGGGCTAGATTAGTAGCAGTTATTTTTAGTTGATGATAGACAGAAAGAGGCATGTTAATGAATGTTGATGAAGAATAAGGGTGAGTTCATGATGAAGGGGCTGCTTAAGTGGTGGGAATTTGTGTTTTTCACATGTTGAATAATAAACCCTCAAGAATTAGGTGAAAAAAATATAAGGAGATGGCATGTCTGTACCTAGTGCTGAATAATCAATATGAAGGGGAGAAGTGTTTTAATGGCCTGTTTTTCCCAAAAGAAGGTGTGTTTGAGGTCAAACACACCTTCAAAATACACCTATCAAGGGCAGTTGTATTTCATTTTCTGATGGAGTGTTTGGTACTTTTTTGTGGCATGTTTTTGTGGTGTATTTGATCAAGTTTGAGACCCCCTAATGTACTCCATCCCATCTCATTTTAATAGAATATATCTATTGTTCTAGAACCCTCCTTACCAGAAATGGCCCATTTTATTTTTGAGCCATTAATCCCTTCATCAATTCTCTACCACTCATAATTCTTAATATATCAAAGAATATGCATTTTATATTTCCTCTAATTTTTTTTTCAAGATTTCAAATTTTAGATAACACTACCAGCAAGAGATAGCCTGGCTGGTAGTGATTTAAAATTACATAAAAAATTCACTATGCACCAAGTAAGATATCCCTGATGGGGATATTCAGTGCGAGTTGGGGATATTGTAGGGAGGGACAGAGGATAGAAAAATATGTGGGAAGAAAATAACTGTAAGGAAAATATGTGCAAAAAAAAATATGGGTGAAAAATAAGTGTAAGATAAATATTTTCCAACCATGGGAAATTTTGTTTTTTATTTTTTCTCAAAAAATGATTTTTTATTTTCATTTTTTTATTTTTTACTTTATTTTCTGTTTTTTTAACTTTTTTCAATTTTTTTTGAAAAAAAAATTTCTCATGGTTGTAAGTAATTTTTCTCACACTTACTTTTCTTGCATTTATTTTTCTTGCACTTAATTTTCTTACATTTAATTTTCTTACCTTATGTCCCTTACTTATATATCCTTAACTTGGACTGGATATCCCCATCAGGGATATCTTACTTGGTGCGTAGTGAAAAAAACCCCGAGCCACAGGAAGTGGCTCAGGTTTGAAAATAAAAAAAATATTTTGCTTCCAGCTTTAAGCTAGCAGTGTTTAATAGAATATAAAAAAAACTGACCAAAGCCACTAAAAATGGCTTTGGTAAATTAAACAATACATCTTGCAGGCAGTTTAAAACTGCCTGAAAGATGTTGTGTTTAAACGCAAGTGAAGTTGCATGCAGAAACTTTGCTTTCTTTTTTTTAAATTAATGACTTTCAGCCAGTTTAAAACTGGCTGCAGGTATTTTTTTAAAGAAACCAAAGTTGCTTGTAGCAACTTTGGTTGAAAGCTTATTTTTGCATCTCACAGCCAGATAACACTGGCTGGGAGGCTGTAGGTCATGTTTAAGAAGCCGATTTTCTTAAGGCGAAATTGGATGCTTAAAAGATTAACTACCAGCCAGGGGGAGCCTGGCTGGTACTAAATCAAAATACCATAAAAGAAAAACCCGAGCCACAGGAAGTGGCTTGGGTTTGAAAATAATTTTTTTTTTGCTTCCAGCTTTAAGCTGGCAGCGTTTAATCTAAAAAAAAACTGACCAAAGCCACTTTTAGTGGCTTTGGTAAATTTAATAATACATCTTTAAGGCAGTTTAAAACTGCCTGCAAGATGTTGTGTTTAAAAGTGAGCAAAGTTGCATGCAGAAACTTTGCTTGCTTTTTTTTGTCATAGTATTGACTTGCAGCCAGTTATAAACTGGCTTCAAGTCATTTAATACAGAAACCAAAGTCACTTTTAGCCACTTTGGTTACAAGCTCATTTTTTTATATCCCAGCCAGATAACACTGGCTGGGAGGTTTTGATGTGAGATTTGAGAAGCCAATGTTGCTTTAAGCAACATTGGCTACTATAAAAAATAAACCACCAGCTAGGTTCTCCAGGCTAGTTTAAATTAATAAGAAATAATATGAGTTTTGAGATATTGAAATTTTCCCTACTCTTTTACATGCCATTTTGAATTAATTTTTTGTCAGTGTTAAATGTATATGTGCATAATAAAAAATAAAAGCCTGAAAAAGTGGAATTGGATATTTTTAAATGCCAAAACTTATATACCCAGTTTTAAAATGTTTGAAATATCATGATACTGATTTTGTGTGCAGATTGTTTTACAGAAATATACACTTGGTTGTTAACTCTTTTGTAGCCAAATTTCAACTTAGTGGCAACAAAAATAATAAGTGATAAAAATGTGTCCATAACAGCTGAAGGTGAGTTTTCCCACCTTATGTGAACAAATGATATGGATAAGTGGATTGAATTTGAAAAATAAGTAAAAATAAATATTAATTGCATCTGTGTGCAACTATCCAAGGCTTTTGTTGCTCAAATTATACTTTGTGAAACCCTATAGAAATAAGCTGTTAAAACAATATTTAAGTTTTAATTAAAAACATGTGAAAAAGTTTTGTGATCATTTGTACAATATATTGCTTTGTAAAAACCTGTTGCATATACACCTTATGCAAGTCACTGCATTCCATGCAACAGGCTTCAGTAACTTGCATGTTACTATACACATAACTGTAAGCAAATTTTCATCCAAGTGGAAAACTTTCTAATTCTCTCCTTCCACTTACAAGAGACAGGTTATTATAATTAGCTTTCCATCTGTTTTTCTTAAGAGTTTTTATTTTGGTTTCTCCTTATACTTGTTTCTTAAGTAAAAATATAAATTTCACTTTAAATATAAGTTTAACTTTTAGGGAATCCATTTTTCTCAATCATTAGTTTTGCCACCAAAGTATCTTGTTTAAATATTACTAACTTGGATTGTTGGTATTTTAATCTCCTTTTTAATCTCTTTAAAAAATAAAAAAATAGAACTGATGATTTTTTTTAACTCTTGGCAGCTTGATCTCTAACTTGTCATAGTATAATCAAAAAGCTAATTTTTGGTTAGCATCCAAAATTTATATTGGTTCCTCTTTCTCTTTTAATTTTTTTCATTAAATAAAAGTAATACTTATTTTTCTACAATAATCTATTACTAAAAGTTAAAATTAACAGATTAGTTTTCCATTTATCAATCAATCAATACCTACTAAAGAATTTTTTTAAACTTTCAAGTAAGTATATCTTTTTTTCACTATTTTATTTTTAAAATTTTTATTATTCTCAATCATTATATATTAAATAGTTAAATAAAATAAAATATCATAGTATCCACATGTGTATGGGATCAATTTTTTCTACAAATCAAAAATTTGTTGTATTGGCCTCTTGTAAGTCTATTAATGGTAGAGGTATAGTTGATTCTTGTTTAAAGAAGCTATAACTTTAAAAATTATAAATTATGGATATCTGGCGGTTTCATATATTATTGATATATGGAGAAAAATTAAATAAAGCACCAACACATACTTATGTACTATTTCTGTATTTATCATAATAATTGGGCATTGGATTTAAGCTTCACAATTAATTGTTTATGTTTAGGGTATAGTTGAATCTCATGTGCCCAACGCATACGGCAGAATACTATACTTGTAAGCAATAAAAACCACAGAAAATCTGGGGGTGAACTGCTAGCAATCCCCTCTCTTTGAACTCCAGAGTGTCTCTTATTATTCCAGGGTTATTCTCACTTTATAATAATATTCAATATTGTATTGGAAGTACATTTATTCTCAGATTGATTATAGACAGAATATCAACTGATTCCAAATTATGCACAAGTTGATCCTCCAGAACTTAATTTTGGTCCTCTGTTGAGCACAAATTGAGCACAAATTGATCTAACCTAACCTTATTCATATATAATAATTCAGGATACTTGCTCTATTAAATTTGATAATAAAGTAAAATATTGATGAATTTATATAAAAAATAATTATTATGTAAGATATTAAATTATAAATTTAGGCATAATAGGAGGGCACTTAATAGAGCTTAATTATACTATGTGACACTTTAATACTGTATCACACAGTTTGAAAAATTTAAAACAAATTGTGTCATGATGGGCAATGAAATTGCTTGGACAGACACTTTCAAAATTAATACTGACCATAATACACAAATATGAAACCTTGGCATCTATCCAATAAAAGATTTTCCTTCTGATAAATGCATTTTTCTCAGTCACTTCCAGTTAAAAAGTGTCCTTGTGAGGTTTGTCTGACCTTCAGGGGGGTAATTTGGCCACATCAAACTACTTCTATTTCCATGATTGACCAAAACATTATCCTCATTTCCATCTAAAGAGTTGATCTCATCTGACTGTGGCTGATCAAAGGGGTCCACCACAAGTTTAGCCAAAATTTTGGTGAACACTTTTTTGATGGATAATGAGTAACCAGTGCTTTCCAAAACTGTCCACCTGAAGTTAGGCTAAAATTCAGGAGGATAAATTTATTATGAATACCAAATTAACTGAAGAATACTTTTGCCCTAGCTACTCTGCATCATAAAAGTGTCCAACTGAGGTTTAGCCATAATTCAGGTAGACGCTTTTGGAAAGGCACAGTCTGATGGGTTAAATATTTATATATGGCAATAAGTATGAGTTTTTTATCAACATGGAACTAGAATTAATTTAATATGGCCAAAGTGTCCACCTGAAGTTTGGCCAAAATACAGGTGGAAAATTTTATGAGGATTACTTGATGAAATGAAGAAGACTTGCAATTAATTTCCATCATAAAATTTTCAAACTTAAGTTTATCAAAAATTGTGGTGACAATTTTGCCAGATCCAGTCATATGGTATCAACTTTCTATATGGCAATGAGAATCAATTTTTAGTCAATCATGGCATTAGAAGTAATTTTATATGGAAAAAATTTCCACCTGATTTTTTGCCAAAAATAAGTTGGAAATGTTTATGAGGAATACTAGATTAACTAAAGAAGACTTGCACCCTACTACTGTCCATCATAAAAGTGTCCACCAGAAGAATTCTCAAACTTGTGGTTGACACCTTTGGCCTGGTCCAGCCATATGGGATCAATTCTGCATATGGAAATGAGGATTTAATTTGGTCAATCATGGTACTAGAAGTAATTTGATATAGATAAAGTGTCCAACTAAATATTGGAAAAAAATCAGTTGAAAACTTCATTTAGTTTTTCAAAAAATCAAATTAAGTAAAATTTTATTCCTGATGGTGCCCATTTTATCCAACACCTCTTCTGAGCCTTGAAAGTAGGCATTAAGCTTGAATTTTGAATTTCATATAAAATCCCTATTATTCAACCTATTTTATCCCTTTTTTTCTTTTAGATATCAATTAATTTTATGTAAAACTAATCGTTTTCATAATTTTTTACCTGTATTTAATAAAATTATTAAAGGTTTAACATCACCCTGTAAGCATTTGGCACATGTTTTTTTGCTATACTAATAAAAATAATAATATACTTGCGACAAAAAATTGATCAAATGATAAAATATTAATAAAACAGAAAGATAAAATAAAAGTGGATATGTTTTAAAAAAATACCAGTTGCACTGAAGAAGACCTGCACCCTAGATACTCAACATCAAAAAAGTGTCCAGCACAAATTCAGCCAAACTTGTGCTGGACACTTTTGGTCAGGTGCAGTCATATGAGATCAATTCTCTCTATGGCAATGAAAAAAATTATTTGATAAAAAACTTCACTAGAAGTAGTTTTATATAGCCAAATTTTCCACCTAGAGTTCATCCAAACCACAGGTGCACAATTTTTTATTTATAAAAAAAAGTAAATTTAGTAAAGTTTATCCCTGATGGCTCTCATTTGCTTCAACATCTCTACTGGCCTTTGATAGTAGGAATATTACTTGGATTTCTTTTTTCATATTTGATCCCTTTAACTTAATTTTTAATTCCTCATATTGCTTTTTGATATTAATTAACAATTTTTAAAATAAATTATTTTCATATTTTTATACATTTATTTAATAATATTATAAATGGCATAACATCACCTGGTATGCATTTGGCACATGGGTTTTCTCTATACTTAAAAAATTAATAATATAATGGTGACCAAAAATTAATCAAATGATATTTATGAGTGAGGCACAAAGATAAAATACCAGTAGACATGTTTGTAAGAAATACTAGATGAACTGAAGAAAAATTCTACCCTAGCTACTCTCCATCATAAAAGTGTCCAGCACAAGTTCTGCCAAACTTGTGCTGGATACTTTTGGTCAGGTGCAGTCAGATGGGAGCAATTCTCTCTATGGAAATGAGGATAAATTTTTGATAAATAATAACACTAGAAGTAGTTTAATATGGCAAAATTGTCATCCTGAAGTTTTGGTAAAGCTCAAGTTTTTTTTTTTTTTTACAAAAAAGAAAATTTAGTGCAAGTTTAGCCCTGATTGTGCTAATTTGATTCAACATATCTTTTTCCTGTTTATGACAGGAATTTAACTTGGATTTTAATTTTCATCTTTGATTTCTTATATTTTACTTTATTCCCCTCATATTGCTTTTGTATAGAAGTTTATTTTTTGTATAATAAATCATTTTCATATTTTTTTACCTTTATTTAATAATATTATAAAAGGTGTAACATCACCCAGTATTCATTTGTCACACAAGTTTTTGCTATACTGATAATATTAATAATATAATAGTGACAAAAAATTAATCAATTGATAAATACGAGTGAGGCACAAAGATTGAATAACAGTGGACATGTTTATAAGAAATTTTAGATGATTTAAAATGACTTGCACCCTGGCTAATCTCCATGATAAAAGTGTCCAGCACAAGTTTGGCCAAACTTGTGCTGGACACTTTTGGTTGCATGCCATCAGATGCAATCAATTATTTTAATGGAAATGAGACTGAATGATCACTCCATCATTGCACTGAAAGTAGTTTTATATGGACAAATTGTCCCCTTGAAGTTTTTCCAAACCTAGGGTAGACAATTTTTTACTTTGGCAAAAAGTAAATTTATTCCATGTTAATCTATGATGGTGCCCATTTTTTCTGAAGCCTCTACTTACTCATGATAGCAGAAATTATACTTAATATCTTTATTTCATGTTTAATCTCTTTAATTTTAATTTTACCCTTTTATTTATCCTTTAGCTTTTAAATATCAATTTTATTTTGATAAAACTGATAATTTTCACATTTTTTTACATTTATTATATAATATTATTAAAGTTGTAAAATCACCCAGTGTACATTCAGTACACATGTTTTTGCTATAATAAAAACATTAATAATATAATGGTGATTGAACATTAATCAAAAAATAAATATGGATGACACAGAAAGATCAAATACCCATAGACATTTTTAAAAGGAGTAAAAGATTAACTGAAGAAGACTTGCACCCTAGCTACTCTCCATCATAAAAGTGTCCATCACAAGTTCAGCTGAGCTTGTGCTGCACACTTTTGGTTGCATGCAGTCAGATGGGATAAATTTACTCTATGGAAATGAAAATGACATTTTGCTCAATCATTGCACAATAAGTAGTTTGATATTGCCAAATTGTCCTCCTGATGATTTTTCAAACCTCATCAGGACACTTTCTTTGGTTTAACAAAAAAGAAAATATAGTCCAAGTTTAGCCCTGGTGGTTCAAATTTGATCTAACACCTCTACTTGTTATTGATAGTGAGAATTTTCCTTAGATTTTTTTTTCTTATTTGATCCCTTTTATTTTACTTTTTTATTGCTCATATTGCTTTGGATATCTAATTTTCATATTATTATACCTTTATTTAATAATATATGATTAAAGGTGGAACAACACCTGGTATGAATTTTCCACACAAGTTATTACTATAGTAATAATGTTAATAATATAATGATGACAGAAAATTAATCAAATGGTAAATTCAAATGACACAGAAAGATCAAATACCAGTGGAAATGTTTATAAGAAATCCCTTTTGAGTTTAAGAAGATTTTCTGTATGCCTACTCTCAATTATAAAAGTGTCCAGCACAAGTTCAGCCAAAATTGTGCTGGACACTTTTGGTTGCATGAAGTCATATGAGATAAATTATCTCTATGGCAATGAAAATGATATTTCACTCAATTTTTGAAGTAAAGAATGTTTAATATTTTAAAATTGTCCCCTGGTTGTCTGTCCAAACCTCAGGTCAAATTTTTTTAGCTATACATAAAAGTAAATTTAGACCAAGTCTTGACCTAGGGGTCCCCAACTGTCCCAACACCACTTCTGGCTCTTGATAGTAAAAATTTTACTTGTATTTTTTATTTTGTATTTGATCCCATTTACTTTCATTTTACTTTTCTATTACTCTTTTTAATTTTAAATATCAATTTATTTTTTTAAAAACTAAATATATTCATATTTTTTTAACTTTATATAATAATATTATTAAAGGTGTAACATCACCAATTTTGCATTTGGCATGCAGGTTTTTGCTATACTAAAAACATTAATAATATATATGGTGAAAAATAATTAATTATAAGATAAATATGAATGACAAAAAAAGATAAAAAACCAATAGAAATGTGAAAAACAAAAAACTGATGTACTGAGGAACACTTCCACCCTAGCTACTCTCCATCATAAAAGTGTCCAGCACAAGTTTGGCCAAACTTGTGCTGGACACTTTTGTTCAGGTGCAGTCAGATGGGATAAATTCTCTCTGTGAAAATGAAATTAAAAAAAATGCTAAATAATTACATTAGAAGTAGCTTGGTATGGCTGAATTATCCACCTTAAGTTTTTCCAAACCTCAGGTGAAAAATGTTTTATCATTAAAAAAAATTAAATTTTGTCAAATTTAGCCCTGATGGCACCCATTTGTTTCAACACCTCTACTGGCTCTTAAAGGCAGGAATTTTCCTTGAATTTTTCTTTTTCATATTTAATCTCTCTTACTTTACTTTTTTATCACTCATGTTACATTTGGATATTAATTTATAATTTTGGAAAAAAAATAATTTTCATATTTTTTTAACATTTTTTAATAATATTATAAAAGGTGTAATATAACATGGCATGCATTTGGCACACAGGTTTTTCTATACTAATAAAATTAATAATATTCTAATGAAAAAAAATTAATCAGATAATAAAATATGAATAACACAGAAAGATCAAATACCAGTGGACATGTTTTAAAAAAATAACAGTTGCACTGAAGAAGACCTGCACCCTAACTACTCTCCATCATAAAAGTGTCCAGCACAAGTTCGTCCAAACTTGTGCTGGACACTTTTGGTCAGGTGCAGTAAGATGGTATCAATTCTCTCTATGGCAATGAAAAAAATTATTTGATAAGAAACTTCACTAGATGTAGTTTGATATAGATGAATTGTCCACCTAGAGTTCATCCAAACCACAGCTACACAATTTTTTATCTTTAAAAAACATTCAATTTAATACAATTTATCCCTGATGGCTCTCATTTGCTTCAACATCTCAACTGGCCTTTGATATTAGGAATAATACTTGGATTTCTTTTTTCATATTTGATCCCTTTAACTTAATTTTTTATTCCTCATATTGCCTTTGAATATCAACTAATAATTTTTAAAATAAATTATTTTAATATTTTTATACATTTATTTAATAATATTATAAAAGGTTTAACATCACTCAGTATGCATTTGGCACACAATTTTTTGCTATAATTATAAAATTAATAATATAATTAAGACAAAAAATTAATCAAAAAATATATATGAGTGATGCACAAAGATAAAATACCAGTAGACATGTTTGTAAGAAATACCAGATGAAATGAAGAAAAATTCTACCCCAGCTACTCTCCATAGAAGTGTCCAGCACAAGTTCTGCCAAGCTTGTGCTGGACACTTTTGGTCATGTGCAGTCAGATGGGATCAATTCTCTGTATGGCAACAGAAAATGTTTTTTATCAAATTTCACTAGAAGTAGTTTGGTTTAGCTGAATCATCCACCTTCTGTTCTTTCCAATCTCAGGTTTATAATTTTTTATTTTTAAAGAAAAGGTCACTTATTACAATTTAGCCCTGATGGCTCCCATTTGCTTTAACACCTCCACTGGCTCTTGATAGCAGGAATTTTACTAGTATTTTTTCATATTTGAACTCTTTGACTTTTATTTTACTCTTTTATTCCTCTTTTTACTTTTAAATTTCTATTTAATTTTTTTAAAACTAATCATTTCCATATTTCTTTACGTCTATTTTAAAAAATTATTGAAGGTATAACTTCACCTGGTATGCATTTAGCACACAAGGTCTTGCTATACTAATAAAATTAATAATATAATGGTGATAAAATATTAATTGGAGGATAAATATGAGTGATACAGACTAATCAAATACCAGTAGACATGTTTATGAGAAATACAAGATGAAGAAACTGAAGAAAAATTCCACCCAAGCTACTCTCCATCATAAAAGTGTCCAGCACAAGTTTGGCCAAACTTGTGCTGGACACTTTTGGTCATGTGCAGTCAGATGGGATCAATTCTCTCAATGGAAACAAAAAAACTTCTTTTTATCAAACTTCACTACAAGTAGTTTTGTTTAGCTGAATCATCCACCTGTCGTTCTTCCCAACCTCAGGTGTATAATTATTTATCTATAAAAAAAGGTTACTTATTAAAATTTAGCCCTGATGGCTCCCATTTGTTTCAACGCTTCTACTGGCTCTTGAGAGCAATAATTTTACTAGTATTTTGTTTTTCACAATTGATCTCTTTGAGATTAATTTTACTTTTTTATTTCTCTATTTTTTTTAATATCTATTTAAATTATTATAAATCTAATCATTTTCATATTTTTTTACTTTTATTTCATAATATTATAAAAGGTGTAACATCACCTGGTATGCATTTGGCACATGAGTTTTTCTATACTTATAATATTAATAATATAATGGTGACAATAAATTAATTAAATGATATATATGAGTGAGGTACAAAGATCAAATACCAATGGACATGCTTATAAGAAATACCAGATTAACTGAAGAAAAATTCTACCCTAGCTACTCTCCATCATAAATGTGTCCAGCACAAGTTTGGCTGAACTTGTGCTGGACACTTTTGGTCACATGCAGTCTGGTGTGATCAATTCTCTCTCAATAATTGCACTAGAAGTTTTTGGATATGGCCAAATGGTTCTGCAGAAGTTTTGTAAAAACTCAGGTTGGCACTTTTTTTGTTCTTCAAAAAAGCAATTATAGTCCAAGTTAAGCCTCACTGGTGGGCATTTTCCCCAAAATGTCTACTTGCTCTTGATTGCAGTAATTTTATTTTAATTTTTTATTTCATATTTGATCCCTTTAAATTTACCTTTTTATCCCTCATATTGCTTTTCTATATCAATTTATTTTTTTAAAACAAATCATTTTCATATTTTTTTACCTTTATTTAATAATCTTATAAAAGGTGTAACATCACCTGGTATGAATTTGGTACAAAAGTTTTTGCTATACTTATAATATTAATAACATAATGGTGACAAAAAATCAATCAAATGATAAATATGAGTGAGGCACAAAGATCAAATACCAGTGTTAATGTTTATAAGAAATACCAGATGAACTGAAGAAAAATTACACCCTAGCTACTCTCCATCATAAAAGTGTCCAGCACAAGTTTGGCCAAACTTGTGCTGGACACTTTTGGTCACATGCAGTCTGATGCAATCAATTCTCTCTATTGCAATGAAAATTAATTTTTCTTCAATAATTGAACAAGAAGTTGTTTGATATGGCCAAATGGTTCTTCTGAAGTTTTGTTACACCTCAGGTTAGCACCTTTTTTGTTTTTCAAAAAAGAAATTATAGTCCAAGTTTAGTGACCCTAGTGGGCATTCACCCCATCATGTCTACTTGCTCTTGATGGCAGGAATTTTACTTTAATTTTTTATTTCATATTTGATCCCTTTAATTTTACCCTTTTATCCCTCATATTTCTTTTGGATATCAATTTTTTTTGTAAAACAAATCATTTTCATATTTTTTTACCTTTATTTAATAATATTATAAAAGGTGTAACATCACCCGGTATGTATTTGGCACACAAGTTTTTGCTATACTTATAATATTAATAAAATAATGGTGACAAAAAATCAATCAAATGATAAATATGAGTGAGGCACAAAGGTCAAATACCAATGAATCAATAGTTCTTTTCAATATTATAAATTTTTTGATTAAATAAAATAGTAATAATGAATTATATTTTTCATCCATAATTCCACTCTAATGATTTCCACTGCACAAAAAGGGTTCACTCAGTCCTTTCTTTACTGCTTGTGCATATATTTTATTGCCCACAGTACTACAATTTTTTGTAGTGATTATCCCACATTTAATCCAGGAATATTTTTAAACAATATAAGTTTTTTTTACAAAAGACCTTATCATATCCAATATCCCTCAAAAAATACAACCTGTTTTTGTATTAAAACCTGTTAATTATTAAGAAATTGTTAAAATAATTAGATTAGACCCTGGCACAGTTAGATCCATACCAAACGACGATTAAAGTCTTTTCAATATTGAAAATAATTAAATAAAATTATGATATCATACTAAATTATGGGCACCAACCATAATTCAGCACTTCTCATTTGCTCTGCCACAAAATAGGGGGTGTCAGTTCTGGCAAATCCGCACTTAAATTAAGTGCGGATTTCAAACCAAATCAGCACTTACAAATCAGCACTTAAATTTTGCAAAAAAGTCACTTATTTCAAAAAAGGGTGTCAGTTATGACCTCAAATCAGCACTTTTTTCCCGTTTTTTTTCACAACCACATTTTGGCCACAAAACATCCCTTCCTTTCTTACCCCATCCCTGTCACATGTGACACACTGACCTTCCTCGCTACCTACCCATCAATCCTCGGCACACACCCCTTCCTGACATTTTCAATATTTTGACCAGGCATGTTTACATTCTTTTTTACTTATTTCTTCTACTTTTTAATCTTTTTTCTTGTTATGTGCCAGTTTCATAATGCCTCCCAGACATTCCAAATCTCAAAAGGTAACTCAAAAATCTGCTTTGTCACAAAAGTCTCCTCGTAAAGCAAGGATTACATATAAAAAAAATCAGTGACTTTTTCTATTACTTACAACTGTTTTTACAGAATTGAAAACTATGTTTCAGCTAATATTTTATGGAAGTGAACTCTGTTCTTCGCCCGAAGAACAGAGTTCATCCTCCTATTTTCACATTCTGTTTGCACCAATCTCCATCCCTTTCAATTCTATCAACACATGCTTGTCTTCCCTCCCCATGCCTTTCGCTATCCTCCCAGCCCCATTGTATGCCATCCTCTTTTGATCCCCATTTCACCCCTCTCAACCTCTCCCAGACCCTTTTCTTCATTTAAAATGCCTCGGAACCCTTAATCTTCCCTTCCAACTCTTTCCCAACCTTTTCGCTACCCCATATATCCTTCCTCACCCCTCTCTCCAGCCTTTCCAACCCTTGTAGCCCCATTCCTCCCCTTTACCTCGCCTCCACAATTCTTGAACCCCAATTTCCTCCCTTTCAACCCAGTCCCTATTTCTGTATATAAAAATAAAGTGTTAGGGAGAAATGGGGAGGTAAGTGAACTGGAAGGAGAGGAGAGGAGAGGGGTAGAGAGGTGTGGAGAGGGAGAGGAAAATGTGTATAGGGGTTGAAAATGATGACGAAGGGAGTGAAAAGGTTGGGGAGAAGGATGAGGTGAGGATAAAGAAATATTTCAAAGGGAAAAGAGTGGGTATTCTTGAGAGGGAGTAAAAAAAGACAATAAAAGAAGATAGTAATACAAATATATAAAAAATATAAAATATATAAAATATGTTACAAAGAGTGGGCACAGAAACTCCTTGAATCCTAAAAATCCACAACTCCTATACCTGGGAAGAAGGTAACGTTTCCTGGCCATTTTTGATAAAACGACAAAATCTTCTTCTAGATCAGAATCAGAATCAGAGTCCAAGAGCAGTTCAAGCGCCATGAAAGTCATTGCTTTATGTAATTTATCACGATTTGAAAGTGAGGAAGGCATGACTCTTATATGATATGATATGAAGATGTAAGTGATGTACGATGTTTTGAGTTATGAAGTGTTATGCTGCGGAGTGCTGCGTATGAATGGGATGATGCTGACAAATCAGTGAAATGGGACTTGATGGTGAAATCAGCACTTTTGGTTGAGAAAGTGCGGATTTGAGTGAAATAAGTGACTTATTTCATTTTGAAATCCACCAGTATTGGGGCTAGTGTGTTTTGGAAATCCGCACTTATTTAAGTGTGGATTTGGTCAAATTTAAGTGCGGATTTGTAAGTGCGGATTTGCCAGAACTGACACCCCCTAATGAGTGCATGTAGCATTTTTCTAATGTCAGACTGTTTTTCTTCCTTACCTCACACCTTTAGTCCAGAATGAAAATATAGTATGAGTTTTGGTCAAGTTGGTTTGCCAGTGTTATTTGTATGCAATATGAATTCATATTGTATACTTCTATTTATGCATAAAATATACTTGTCAAGCATCATTTTTTTTGCATTTTTCAATCATAATGCATATTTATGCATATGCATATGCATATTCATTATACAGATTTGTATGCATATTAATATATTTTATTCATATACATATATGCACCTTTTTTTTGCATATTCAATATGCATATTTTTAATGCTTATTCAATTTTCATATTTTTATGCATATTCAATATGCATATTTTTTATGCATAATTACTATGCATATTTGTTATGTATATTTGTTATGCATATTTGTAATGCATATTTGTAATGCATATTTGTTATGCATATTTATTCTTCATAGTCATTATGCATACACTTTGGATAGGCATTTCACATCAATTTTTAACATGCAATAAGTATCTACCATGCAAATTCAAATGCATATGCATCTATATCAAACACACAACATATGTTCAAGTTTAATATTTGAATATTAAAGTATTCTAAATGATGTTGTTCAACCTTTTGCCAAACCTGAGATTAACTGATGTTCAATGTGGTTCCTAAGCTCTGCTCAAAGAGGGATTGTTCTGGATTCAATCTGTGACAGTTTATTTTTTCAATGTTGATTCATCTGATTTAAAAACATATTTCTGACAGTTTCAGGATGGTTTCCCAACAGTTTCCTGATAAATTCCTGATAGTTTCAAATAGAGGGAACTGCTAGCAGTTCACCCCCAGATTTCCTGTGGTGAAAATGAAGCTTTAATTCCAAATACTTGATTAATATTTTAAATTCAGCTAATGCTCATGTTTGCTACATGCATGTTGGATATGATTTTTTATTTAATATTAAGAATATAATGATTATTTTTGGAGGCCTTATTTTTAACCATTGCATTCTTTTTCACTTTATTTATTTATTTTTGAATTAAATTAATTTCTTATTCACTACACTACAAGGTGGAGGCTTCACAAAGTTTGTTTATAAAGAAAAATCACCACTGAGGAAAAAAAATCAAACAACAACCATGCAAAAAAACATCAAGAAGGCATTACTTATGTTTGAAAATTACGGTATTGAGACAGATGGAAAGATGGCAAAATATTTTTCTTGGAGTTTTGTAAGAAATTTAGTTAATCCAGAATGGTATTTTATTTCTAATTGTAGCTTTTATATTTTCCATCCAAACTGCTCCTCAATTCCAAGTGTGATAGTGAAAACATTTTCTATTGAAGATCTCATTCAACTAAACATGCTTGAAGAAACAATTAAGTGCATCTGTCAGCCTAGATATCCCTAGGACTGAGTATTTCTTATACTTAAAATAAGATAACCTTAAGTAAATTAAGCTTATATATTAAAAATAAGGTTAAAATAATAATATATATGATTATATTACATATATATAAAATTATTACTCTATTATATAAATTATTGTAGTTTAAATAGCTTATCCATAGCCTAATATTACTTATTAAGGTGTTAATGGAGTCATAATATACTTATCTTAAGTGATATGAAGTAATTATTGACATAAATAAGCTTATATGTGTACATAAATCTCATATTCAGTGAAATATGCAGTATATTATGTATATTTAGGTATATAAGTGGGTTTTAGCCCCTTAATAGCCTATAAACTTTGTTTTTCTGCTTATTTTAGGTCATATGGACATATCCAGTAGACTCACAACGCCTACAGAAGCATAAACATCTATTTCAGGCACATACACTCAGTCTGGACAACTTAATCTGCTTCCTTGGATGGATATTCACGGATTTATGGGTTGGGAGGTCATTGCTGGGTTAATATGGATGCTTGGGGATGTTATTGGGGGCTTGGACATTTAATTTGTCTCCTTTATATGCTTTGGGTTTCATTAAATCTCTTTTTGATTGCTTATTTTACCTGTTTCTTTATGGTATCTGCTTTTATCTGGATTTTCTATTTGCGGTATAGATCTGTGTTATCATTAATTGTGATGGAGGGTCCTTACTGGAGGTCTGGGTGTTGAATCTGCTTAAAGTGGACGCCATGGGGAGGTGATGGGCCCTCACAGTGCTGTAATTGCCGGGGATAGCAGTGACATCATCTGGATTGAAGGTCTGTGCACTCCGGGGGATTTGGGTATAAGTAAGGAGGGTTTTGACGGTTATTTATCATCAATTACTTACTAAATTTAAATCAAACGCTTCAATAAAATTATTAACATTTAGAAATATATTATAAAGCCTTTTATAAGTTGATATTATCATTATATAAGCTATAACTATATTCTATTTATCTATTTTCCACCACTAGCACACATTTAAATCCAAGTATTGTGAGTTTTATTTGAGTATAACTATTTTATTAGTCTTCCCCTGAGATTTAATCACTAAATAATTTATCAATAAGTAGTAGGACCATAAATAAATACTATTATATCATACTTATATACTAGACTATACTGACAATTGGGGGTCTTTCCTTATTTTTTACTTATTATTTAGTATAAGCCTTGGGATGTGATTTTTACTTTAGTATAGCTCAAAATAACCAAATATTTGGTTCTGCTGCATATTAGTGGGTCATCATAACTCAGTGATTTTGGAAAAGAGCCCTTATAATAATTGTACTAATTTTTTATAATAAAAATTAGGTATTTACAGTAGTAACTGTACCCAATATAAACCCAATTTCACTTGGTATTTGGTCACCAATATAAAACCAAATTAAACTGGTATTTTGTTAAAGCTTGGTAAGCTATTTAATAACCCTTATAAAGGTCTAGTTAAACTTATTGTTTTATTTATAACAGATTTTTTTGAATTTTTCTTATATTTTATTTAAATAAATAAAGATATAAATTCAGGGTAAGCTCCAGTGCTTTTTTATTAGTAATAACATTACTAATAACTTTTGTCTACTAATTCCATGGAGTTTTTCCTTTCTGTAGAAGTGATATATTGTCATTATTAGCAATATGAGTGCTCCTCACGACAGTGTAAGTGACAAGACTGCTTATAATACCAGGTCTAAAGCTAACAAAAATCATCCAGGACATAACCATGGAGGGTGAGCAATACCCCCAGGAAGAGAACATGAGAATAGAGGAAAAAGACACCCTTTTAAAAAAGATAACCATAAAAAAGACATCTCCTCCTCTTCAGGATCAACTATCCCACTTGGCCAAACAGGTTTTGAAGTTGGAAGAATCCAAGGCACTCATGTTCAAAGAGGTAGAGCAATTACAGAACAATTGCAAGGTAAGGTTTCAACAAATGAATCAGACACTGGAAGAGCTAAAGGGAGGCCAGCCAAGTCAACCAAGTCAGCAACCCCCTATCCCAGGCGGGTCAACTCACTCCCAGGAGAAAATCCTGGTAGACAAATAGAAGTGGGACTGGTTCCATCAACAATGGACCAGCCACAGCTGCAACAGGGATCCACCACCTCATCAGACTTCCTCAGTTCACCCTTACAAAGGAAAAAAGCGCCAAAAATCAGGACTGGCATCTATCCCATGGTAAGTAGATTAACCCCTCAGATTGAACACAATACTGATAATTACAATATAGGTAATCCTATTGATGTTAAATCTGTGCAGAAAATAGAGGAGGACTTAAGAAATCTAGGTTTTAGAGTAGATACACCTGACTTGTCTTTTGTCCACAATAACAGTACTATTTATAATGATAATACAGTTAATCCTCAGTTGCCACCACCTACTAGTGAAATGAGAAGTTCACAGGAGAGTGAGAGAATTGAAAAGGAAGACATGGAATATTTTAACAATAATCTAACTGTCCATAGAATTGTTTCAGAATTCTGGAATAGAATGACTGATTGTGAGGAACAGACAGTTAAGCTTGCTAGTGATACAATATCATCCTTGACATTAAATATTTCTCAACTGGAAACACGTAATAAAGAATTAGAGAATGAACATTTGTCTCTAACTCTTAAATATGATTCATTGAGTAGTAAATATAATGAACTTTCAAACAAATTCTGTGAGTTAAAAAAATTGTATGAAACACATTTATTGAAAACTGAATCAAGAACTAAGTTATGTTTTGCACAGACAAATCAAAGTGTCTCTGAGTTGCTACAAAGATTAACTAAAGTTGAGATTGAAACCGCCAATCTACTAATGAACCAGGATAATCATAAGTATAATCAATATAATAATAATCCTTTCATTGGCAAAAGTGAATCTCATTCCTTCCCTATACCACCACAACTTAAACCATCTGGTGGTGGTGTCAAATCCGAAAATGTAAGTCACAAATATGTACAAGAGGAGATACAAGACCATTTATCAAGAGTGAATGAGTTGTTGAATTTACCTAAGATTAGTGAAATAAAATGCAATCAGAAGAACTGGCCTAAGATAGATCAGTACCCAACTTATGATGGGGAAGCCAGCTCTGATTGGAAACATTTTATTCAAAGAATTGAAAACTTGAAATTATCACATAAGTTACCAGATGAAGAGATAATATCAAATTTAATTTCTTTATTTAAGGATGTTGCTTTATTATGGTTTGAAGCTGTATTGAGTGAGGGTAAAGATTACTCTTGGGCTGAATGGAAACAACTTATTGAAAAACAATTTGGAGGTTCTAAATTCAGGCTTACTCAGCAGAGACTTTATGAGAAGACTAGGTATAATCCGTTGAATGGTGACAGACCTATGGTATTTTTAATGAATTTAAATAACATTTTAAAAGCCATTGAGCCTCATATGGATTTTAAATTATGGAAAGATAAGATAATATATAAATTACCTATATCTGTCAGAGACATTGTTGTAGCTAGAACATTAAATGTTACTGAATATTCTGACTTTATTAATATTTGCAATGAAATATTATTAAACCATAAGTATGAATCAAGGTATTCCACTTATAAAAAAAATGTTGAACCTGTAAAAAATTAGAATTCAAAAACACTTCAGGAGAAGCAGAAAAAACCTACTGCACCTGTAGAACCTAAAAAGTATGAAACAAATACTTGTTATAAGTGTAACAAACCTTGGGTTAAAGGTCACAAATGTGAGAAAAATATAAATATTGTTGAAAATCAACGTGAATCTGAAACTGAAACTGAAAAAAGTAAAGAATCAAGTGATTATGACAGCAATATCTCATATAGTGATGAAAATTAAGTCTGTATGTTGGAAGATGATTTGTCCATCTTTGAAAATCCAATATTAAATATGGACTCAAATGAATCTTTAATGAATTTTGAGGATGCTGAAATCATTAAAGATATACAAGCTGATAGCTTTAGAATGACACCTATCACGATTCCAGCTATCATTTCTGGTGAAAATGTTAATATAGTATTGGACACAGGAGCTGCTGGTTCAGTTGTTTCTACTAATACATTACAGAAAATTGATAGTGAATATAAGTCTAAGCTTGAAACACTTCAGAGTAAAAATTGGAGAGGTTTTGGATCAGTACTACATCCCATTGGTAGATATAAATCTGCTGTTTTCTTTAAACACCAACATGGTTATGTAAGAATAACTTGTGACTTTGTAGTAATGGATAATACTAACTGTAGTAACTGTTTTATCATTGGGAATGATATTCTGACTAAGTTTGGTGTGAAATTAGACCCTGCTTATAAAAATTTTACAATTGGCATGAATGGTAAAAGGAAATTTAAAATAAATTCTTTTAACACAGTCTTACACATTGAGTCAGTAACAAATATTCTGTGCAAAGGAAGAGAATCCAATGAGATGGAACTTCTGGAAACAGAAATTTCAAAAGCATCATTTGGCGCTCAGATAAGTAAAGCTGAGAAAAATAATATTTTGGACTTAATTAAAGCATTTCCAATGGCTTTTTCACATGGTACAAATGAACTTGCCCTTGTAAAAGATCATGAAATGAAGATTAGTTTAACCTGTGATATGGATAATATTGCTGCTAGTCTTAAAAAGAAACAATACCCTGCTTCACCAATGAAGAGGAAAGACATAGAGGATAATATTAAAATATTATTAAAAATGAACATTATTGAGAAGGTTGAAACTACACCAAAATATTGTGTAATATCACCAGTGCTAATTTCTTATGAACAAGATAAAGCAAGACTGTGCAGTGTTTATAGAGCTTTAAATACATTTACAGTAGATGATATTTATCCCTTTCCAAGGATTGCCTCTATACATGCTACCCTCAAAGGTGCTAAGTATATAAGTTGCCTAGATGGAAATAAAGGGTACCATCAAATTCCTGTTGAAAAGAATTCACAGAACTTTTTGTTGATAACAACACATACGGGAATTTATAAATATGTTAGGATGCCATTTGGACCAAAAAATGCTCCATCAGTATTTCAGAAGTTAATGGATATAACATTCCATAATGAAATGATTGAGGGATGGTTAATGGTATACATTGATGACATCATAGTGTTCTCTAAAGCTTATGATGAACACTTAATCCATTTAAAGAAGGTATTTCAAAAAATGGATGAAATAAAAATGACCCTTGCATTGAAAAAATGTAAATTTGGGTTTGAATCTTTAAAAGTGCTTGGTCACATTGTATCTGGCTTACAAATATGTGTAGACCAAAATAAGGTGGCTGCAATAAAGAATATTGGAATTCCTCAAAATGTAAAGGATGTACAATCTTTTCTTGGTATGTGTGGTTATTATAGACAATATATAAAAAACTACCAATTAATTGCTGCACCATTGACCACACTGATAAAGAAATCAGATGCTTTCATTTGGAATAATTAAAGACAACAGGCTTTTGATAAGTTGAAAGAATGTTTAATGACAGCTCCTATCTTGGGATTACCAGATTTCCAATTGCCTTTTGTATTATATACAGATGCAAGTTTTATTGGTCTGGGTGCTGCTTTGCATCAAAAACAACTTATTGAAGGAAAAATGTCAGAAGTAGTAATTTGCTATATTTCACGTACTCTAAGAAGTAGTGAATTGAAATATGGTGCTACTCAACTTGAATGTTTGGAAGTAGTATGGGCTCTTGAGAAGCTACATTATTGCCTTGAAGACCAAAAATTTGAGTTAATAACTGACTGTAGTGCAGTTAAGTCACTCTTAAACAAGAAAACTCCTAATAGACACATGTTTAGATGGCAATTAGCTGTACAAGAATACAGAGGACAGATGACTATTACACATAGAGCAGGAACCTTACACTCTAATGTAGATCTGGTATCTAGAGTACCTCTGCCTAATAATGATGATAATCCTGCTTATGTTCCTGAGTCAGAGATTATTAACATTTATGGCATTTATATTGTAGATCTTGAGGATAAATTTATGCAATCAATTCTCGATATGTATGCTTCAGATCCTGACTTGAGTAAACTCACTACAATATTAAATGATCCATCTAATGCTTCAATGAATGTTTTAATAAAAATAATACAAAATAAGTATAAAGAGGCATTAGAAAAAGGAAAATTTTCCATTGAGGATGGTTTTACATATTACAGGAAAAAATTAAGTAATGTAATTGTAATTCCCCCTTAAATGAAGGAGTTAATGTTAAATATATGTCATGATGATATATTGGCAGGTCATTTTGACTACCATAAAGCATTAACCAGAGTAAAAAACACAGCTTGGTGGATTAACATGTCTGAGGATGTTCAGAAATATGTTGAGACATGTGATTCTTGTCAAAAATCTAAAAGATTAACAGGCAAAAGAGCTGGTTTATTACAACAAATTGAGCAACCAAAAGCTCCATGGGAAATAATTAACATGGAATTTGTAACAGGTTTTCCAATAGCAGGGCATAAGAGTTATAACTCCTGCTCGGTAATTGTAGATAGATTTACAAAGATGTGTAAATTTATTCCTACCCACAAAGAGGTTTCTGCAAAGGACTTAGATTTTTTATGGTGGACACAAATGTTAAATATAGCAGGTTTCCCAAAAGCAATAGTTTCTGACAGAGATCCTAAATTTACTTCTGAGTTCTGGACGTCACTTATGGATGTTTCAGGGTGTCAATTAAAACTTTCTACAGAACACCATCCACAAACTGATGGGCTAGCAGAAAGAATGATACAAACTTTAGAAGATATGATAAGAAGATATTGTGCTTTTGGTCTTAATTTTAAAGGCAATGACAAATTCACGCATGATTGGGTAACCCTTATCCCAGGTTTAGAATTTGCATACAATAGTACAGTACATTCTGTCAATGGCAAAAAGCCATTTGAGTTATGGTTGGGTTATGTACCTAATACCCCTGCTAAAACTCTTAATAAATTACCTATATTGGATATCCATCCAGGTACTAAGTCTTGTCTTCAAATGCAAGAATTATGCAGAAAACATGCTCAAGAATGTATAAAAAAGGCGTTTGAGTACGAAAAGAAAAGATGGGATAAAGCCCATAAAGAACAAATGTTCAAAGAGGGTGATGAAGTCCTTATTTCAACACTACATTTCAATATAAATAGTAATGTTAAATTGAAGGATCCATTCGTTGGACCATTTGTAGTTAAAAAGATGGTTGGTAATAATGCTGTTGAGGTAATTCTATATGCACCTTATGATAGAAAACATCCAGTATTTCCTGTTTCTCTTATAAAACCATACCATTCTAATGATACTGCTCTACTTCCAAGAAGATCAGGAAGGCATAAACAGCAACCTGAAGAAATAGTTTAAAAGGCAGAAATTGAAAAGATACTTAAAAAGAGACACCTTACAAAAGAAAAGGGAGTTGAGTATCTATAAAGATTTAAAAATAAATAAAGTGAATATGACCAGTGGATTGCAGAAAATGAAATCTCTGATCTTAAAAATCTCTTGAGAAAATTTAAATCAAAATAATACTGTTTATTCAGTATATGTATTATAGAAATAAAAAAAATTTTCTATTCACTCCTTACTTTTAATTAAAATGTCTTAACATTGTTTTTATTGTTTTTTTTTGGGTGAGGGAGTGTCAGCCTAGATATCCCTAGGACTGAGTATTTCTTATACTTAAAATAAGATAACCTTAAGTAAATTAAGCTTATATATTAAAAATAAGGTTAAAATAATAATATATATGATTATATTACATATATATAAAATTATTACTCTATTATATAAATTATTGTAGTTTAAATAGCTTATCCATAGCCTAATATTACTTATTAAGGTGTTAATGGAGTCATAATGTACTTATCTTAAGTGATATGAAGTAATTATTGACATACATAAGCTTAAATGTATACATAAATCTCATATTCAGTGAAATATGCAGTATATTATGTATATTTAGGTATTTAAGTGGGTTTTAGACCCTTAATAGCCTATAACCTTTATTTTTCTGCTTATTTTAGGTCATATGGACATATCCAGTGGACTCAAAATTCCTACAGAAGCATAAACATCTATTTCAGGCACATACACTCAGTTTGGACAACTTAATCTGCTTCCTTGGATGGATATTCACGGATTTATGGGTTGGGAGGTCATCGCTGGGTTAATATGGATGCTTGGGGATGTTATTGGGGGCTTTTACATTTAAATTGTTTCCTTTATATGCTTTGGGTTTCATTAAATCTCTTTTTAATTGCTTATTTTATCTGTTTTTTATGGTATCCGCTTTTATCTGGATTTTTTATTTGTGGTATAGATCTGTGTTATCATTAATTGTGATGGAGGGTCCTTACTGGAGGTCTGGGTGTTGAATCTGCTTAATGTGGACGCCATGGGGAGGTGATGGGCCCTCACAGTGCTTTAATTTCCGGGGATAGCAGTTACATCATCTGGATTGAAGGTCTGTGCACTCCAGGGGATTTTGGTATAAGTAAGGAGGGACTTTGACGGTTATTTATCATCAATTACTTACTACATTTAAATCAAATGCTTCAATACAATTATTAAAATTTAGAAATACATTATAAAACCTTTTATAAGCTGATATTATCATTATATAAGCTATAACTATATTCTATTTATCTATTTTACACCACTAGCACACATTTAAATCCAAGTATTGGGAGTTTAATTTGAGTATAACTATTTTATTAGTCTTCCCCTGAGGTTTAATCACTAAATCATTTATCAATAAGTAGTAGGACCATAAATAAATACTATTATATCATACTTATATACTACACTATACTGACAGCATCAAAGACTTTTTGTATTGTGAACATCAAGTTTTGAAAAATAAAGCTCATAAAAATGGTGGTGGACTTGGTAATATGTTTGTTGGTGGTTGGTGTTTAGATAGGATAAAGTCTCTATTTTTTTGTAAGTATTATATTGTTTTATTTATGAAAAGTTTTAATCTTCTATTATTTTAATTAATTTTTTAGGTCAATATGCTTTTAAGCCCTTAGGTTTGTCAGAGTATGATTGTTGCATGAAGAAAATAGAGTTATTCTTTAAATTTATTTATCAAAATATATCTAATGTTAAGTATCAAGAAGCATTAAAACTTTGTCAAAAGCTTGGGATTCCTGGGTTTGGAGAAAATTTTAATGATCAAGAAATGGAACCATTTTACGGTAATGTTACTTGGACAACAGGCTCAGATGGAAACAGGTCTTCAAATAGTACTCACGGTGACTCAGACTGTAGCAAGTATACATTTGGACTTTTCATGCCTAAAGACACTGAGAAAAATTCTCTCAATCAATCTTATGACTCAAATAAATGATTTCAAAAAGGTGGAGAGCTTCAATATCTTGAAATAGCTTGCAAAGTAGACATGGAGGCCACTAATGGCATCACAGAAATTCTATTGCCAGCAAACCTTCTTAATCATTTCACTTCACAATGCTATGAAATAAGTGGATTCACTTGCCTTGGCTCTTCTATTCAAATTAGTACAAGACTTTTCAATACATTTAAACAACTCCAAGAGTTTGAAATAGATCTTTCTGAGTATTTAGATATAAATTAAGAGTTAGAAAAATGTAAATTTCTTATCATGAAACTTTCTAAATACAATGAAAATACTGATTTAACAAAAAAAAGTTAGTGAATTACTATATATTTAATGTTACTAAAGACATTGAGATTTTAAATACAGAAAAAGATTCTGATATACATGTTAATAAAATACTTAAAAGACCATTAAGTATTGATAGGTAAAAATGTCATTGTATTGTACAGGTAAAGTTTTAGTTTAGTGGTAGAATGCTATATTTACACACTTCCATAAAAAAGTTTTAAGAAGCTGATGGTTATGTATAATCTAGTGAAAAACCTAAAACAATAAAAGTATCAAGAAAAATGGATGTAAAAATTGAAAAATCATAATACAATAAAAATTTATCATTGCTATAGTAAAATAAAATATAGTATAATAAAATATAAGAAACAAAATATAGCTTTTTAACTTGCTTAATTATTGCAAATGGAAACTAAGAATATACAATATCTTACAAATCCTTCCTAAAAGATTATATGCATCAACATAAATAGATCTGTACTATTCATATTATTTTTACAAATATTAAAAATTTGCTAATTTTTGCAATTAGTCTTTTCTTATTAATAAGTAAAGTAAAACAATGTATAATTCTATTTTTATTTAAGTAAAAATAAAAATAAAAAAAATTAATGGAAAATTAAATATTAGTCTTTTTCTTTGAATCATTCATTATTTACTTTCATATCTAACTTGAATTAATTTAGTGGCATTTTTCAATCTTAAATTTACTGAAATTTTTACACTAGTGTGACTTGTGATTTTTTTTTGATAAATTTAATATTTTTTGTCATATAATTATATTTTAGTGAAGCATATAATTGAAAAAGTAGAAGTGAAAAAATCAATAAAAGGAAATGAGATATATTGAGAATAATGAATCTATCAATCAATTTAGATCTCCAATAAAAATTAATTCTAGTTTTAAAATTTGCCTTGTAGAAGAGGAATATTTAATTAATATGAATTTAAATTTCCTTTTAGATCTTGACTTAGCCTTCATCATCTATCTTTAATTCAGGTGCAGAATTTCAAAAGCTAAATTATATGATGATATTTCTATGTATATAATTTAATTTTTTTTTAAATTTATAAAACAAAGTATGTAAAATAGAAACTAGTACATCATTTTTAAGTAAATTTTATTATTTTATAATAATATATTAATAATTATTAAAGGGCTTTTAATTTTGTGAGAGAGTGGACCTCAATATATTTAAAAATAAATTTAACACAATCAAATTGAATTCTATTTTAAAGTGTTTGAATATTTATCCATTTAATTAATTTTAAGAGTTGTGGATGGATATTTCTTTTTTCTTGGAGTTGAATGAATCTTAAAAACCTAGAAAAAGATTGTAGATACATTTTTATTGAACTTGACCTATTCAGGCAGATGTAAGTAAAATTTGATTCATTTTAAGTTTTAGAAGAAAAAATAACATTTCAATAACTTATTATTGACATTTAAGGATGAAAAAGAAGGATGGAAATCTAAAAAGGGTTTGTTTTAAGATTTATAGAAATAATATTTATAAGTTCTTAATATGGAGTACCCTAGTTGCTTTCTTTTATTTTTTTGCTTTATTAGAAAGAATTAAATATTTTTTTTTCCAAATTATTGAATGAAATTTGATATCTATACATGAATCTATAAGTGTAAAAAATAACCAAGATAAAATATGAATCAAAATACAGAAAGCTAAATTATAGATCATCAAAATGTAGAGTAAATTTTCTTTTTCAAAATAATTGACACCGATAAAAATATTTTTTTTTAAATTAAACTAGTTTTTCAAAGGCACTTTAATAAAATTTCATACCAATATGATGGCTTCTCATTATTTAAATGTCTAGATATTATTTTATCATGCCACATATATAAGTTATTATTATTAAATTAATTGAAAATTATTTCAAGGAGTTTTTCATTGAGAATTCTTAGTATAATTGAAAAAATTATGCACCTAGAAATTATAGAAATTAGATTAAGAAAAGTCTACTTAAGAAAAAGCTTTGATGAATTGTAAGCAAAAATTTATTACACTTAAGATTTTTTAATTTTGAGCATGCTGAAAAGCAATGATAGAAAACTGTTTCAATTTTTTGCAATAATTATTATAAAATTTGAGACAAATTCTAAGATGTATTTCCATTTTAAATAAATATTCAGTGTTATGAGAAAAATGACATATAATTTATTCTTCATTTTTTTCAAATTTTTGATTCATCATAATTTTGAGTTATTATTATTGCAATAATATTTACTGAATAGAAAAAATATGTAAGAAATTTATACAATAATATTTTTTGATAGTTTGAGCATCTTTATTCAGATTTGGTAATAAATCTCACATAAAAAAATCATTTGAGTTACACCAAAAAATGTAGCAATAGGATACAGGATATATTTGCATGAAATAGGATTATGTATTAATTACATCAACAATAGAGAAAAATGAAGAATTTGGCTTAATAAGATTACAATAGTCAAGAAAAGCAGCTGCCATTTCTTTAAAAATATGTCTAAGGGTGGGAGTATTAAAATTAAGTGGCATTGGCCCAGAATTATCTATTAAGGGTTTAAAAATATTAAAGATATAAAAATTAAGGTTTTTCCAGATTTTATCACCACCTGGATTATTATTATAGCTGTATTTTCTAAGGAGGCCAATTTGTGTTATGAATTCTAAACAGTCTGAAGCTGACACAAACCAGTGGTCCTGTGAGGAAAGAAATAAACCACAAAAACCATCAACCAAGTAAAAATTACGTGATTGATATTTATGGTGTGCATATTCTTGATTCATCTTTTGAATAGAATTATTATGAGACTCATAAAATTGCTGCATATCTGTCGATTCATTTTTATTCCTTGAAGATCATTGTTTTTGCTTTGAGCTTGAGATATATTTTCAGCAGCCTCTCTAGATTTGAAAATAATTATTTAAATCATGAAGTCGATTATTATGTTTCTAAATTGGAAAAGAGGAGTCATTAAAAAAATTTGCAGAAATTAAATGTGATTTTGAGCTGTCAAACATATTGAGAACCTTTCTCTTCAGATGTGTAAGGCGGGCTAGAATATGTATGGCCCAATCAATAGGACAATCTGGATTGAAGTTGGATTCTTCAGCAGGAAGGATAAACTCTTGAGAAGAGAGATAAAGAGATTATGTGACAAGGGATTCCCATAAAGAATGCTGGTGAGCACTTGGGCTAACTAGTCTTGATAGCATGCATATCATCAATAATTCAGGGTGATCAGTCTTCTTAAATGGTGAAAGATTATTTGAGTTTGGTTCTTCAGTGTTACAAATTTTTTCCAAATTTTCAAAGTTCAAATTATTGACCACCCAGATCTGCAAAGTGTCAACATTGAGTGAATCCAAAGCTAAAAAAATAACAAAACAATTACTTATCATAAAATAAATAAACAAACTTCAAGTAAGTGAGACATACAGAGTTTAATAACTTGTGTAAGCATTTTGTCATGTTAAGATTTCTTCCATAGAAAATTGAATTTGTGCAAAATTCCTTGTGGCTTTTTGAGAGAAATAGACAAACAAAATTCAAATAAATTATTAAATTCTGGCCATGCCCTAAGTACCTCTTGACCACTGATTCTACCTTCAAAAAATTGATGAATTTCAGCTATTTGCTTCTGTAATTTTGAGTCACCAATCATTGTCATAGTATAAGGAAGGAAATGATTAACAGTTTTTATTGATGATGATAGAGACTGTAGGATTTTTGGAATTTCAATTTTAGATTTTAAAGATACGGCAACTAGAAGCTGTTTCTTTGAACTTGAAGTATTTTTGTGTGTCTGGCTAGGTGTATCAGCTTCTTCATTTGGTGTTTTCTCAAACTCATAAGCAGAAATAGCTTCATCATCTTTTTGAGTTAAAGAAGCTTCATATTTTAAATTTTTATAATCATCATCATCTTTCTCTACTTCTTCTTCATTAGAGAAAGATTTGCTATTATTTGAAGCTTTGGATTGATTGTGGTTTTTAGAGCAGGATAAAAAGATAAGAAAAAGATAAGAAATAATAAATAAAAAAGTAAAAAAATTTGAGACAGCTTTAAAGACTGACATAAAATGGTTTGCTATATTACTCATGAAAGAAATGACATACCTTTTGGACACATTTTGGCTAGTTTGTTTAGATTTTTGAGTTGTTGCATAAGAGTAATCCTTGGCAGGAGGAGTTTTAGTATCAATGACAAAACTAGAGCCCCTATATAGTCTCGTTCTTTTTGAACATCAACGAATAGTCTTATATCCCTTTTGAGATGTTGATGCATGGCCTTTGCGGTCAGCTCTATTATTATAATCATAGTCTTTGATTATAATGACATCATCAGGAGGAATGATACCTTTTTCATAAGCTGAATTTGAATAAGTTTTAAAGAAAAAGGGTCAATAATCTATCCTACTGAGTTTAAAGAAGTTAATATAAAATAATTGCTTACATTTTTCTAGGTCATCAATGTATTCAAGAACATTGCTATATTAATTTGAAATATAAGATGGCAAAGGCTTCTAGCTAAGAGTTGACAGTAGTTATTCAGTATTGCCTTTAGCCGATTCAAGTATCTTTCCATATTGAGATCCAGTAATTTTGGTCCTTTTTTTGGCAAGAGAAGGAGGGTTTGGAGACATGCCTAGAGGTGGTTGTTTCTTGAGTTTGAAGGATTCAAATTGAGAATGCTGATGAGATTTTGTCAAATAACTACTTAGTGCTAATATATCAAATATATTAATGGAAAAGAAAATTTAGTGTAAGAAGATACAAGAGATAAAGTAATGGATCTTATGTAAAGGAGGTATCTGTTTATCATAAGGCATTTTAATGACTTATTACTTGAATAAAATAAAAAATTCTTATATCAAGGTAATAAAGATATAAAATATATATACTACAATTGGGATTTCCTAGCTGTAATAAAAAAGATAAATGTGATAATCAAAAGATTATAGTAGTGAAATTTAGAGAAATAAACAAATTCAGAAATGTGGTACAAATCAAGAGGGTTTATATATTACCAGAAGCAGGTTTTTGATAGGGGTTCTTTTACAATGGGATCAAGCTAGTGAGCATATTGGAAAATAGTCTGATGATAATAATGGGGTTAATAGTGAAAGAGAAGTAACTAGACATAAACATTGGGGGCTTTAAAGTATGACAAACTAAGAAAATGTACAATTTGCAATTTGAAAATGGCAAAGGGTAAATTGTTGAGAATGTAAATTTAACTAATTTAACAATTTAAATTAATTTTTAAATATAGACCTCATGCAATATGACAAAGGGATCTATTATTGGAAATTTTGACGTATTTTTGTGTTATAAAAAAAGGGGGACAAAAACAAAGGAAAAAGATAATTTAGAAAAACGAAATAAAAAAACTTAACACTAAATAATATTATATAAAATTATAAAAAAAATTAATTTATTCTATGATTGGAGCTTGTTTGGGCTGCACAAAACTAGTCTAAACTTAGTTAAAGCTAAATTGATATAATAAATCAGAAATAGAAACACTTAAGAATCTTAACATATGGATAAAGTATATAAGTAATTAAAATTATTGCCTTATAAACTTCAATAACCAAGTACAAAAGTCACAATTATTTCAAAGTATTTTACAGATTTTTACAAGGTTCTGTACTGTAAAAATCATTCAAAAGTAATTGATGAACTTGTTTCACTGAGATAAATAAGTTGAAAAAGAAAATAGATAATGGATATATGTTTCTAACTTGAGCTATTTTTGAATAGGAACAGTAAAAAATTATAGCAGGATTAATTAGGGTATTTTTTAAATTGATGTAAAACTTGGTTGATAAAATAGTAAAAACCTTTAAATCAGAACTAAAAAAATAATCAAATCAAATAGTAATATTAGGAATTGGTATTATACAAATTATAAGTAATATCTTATAAATATTGAAGGAAATAACTTACTAGTAATTACAAAAAATATTGTACTCTTTTACATTAAAATGGAAGTATCAACTACTCATATTATACTCAAAAATAACAAAAAATAGCAAAAGGTTTCCTCTTTACCAAAAGAAAATGGTAAGGAATATGTAGAAAATTGATTCCATCAAACTGTTATGAGAAAAAGTGTCCAGAACAAGTTTGGCTGAACTTGTGCTTGACACATTTCCAATATGAAGTTGGTAAGGTGCTTGTTTATTTAAGAGAAGTGAGGTGTTCCTCATAAAAGTGTCCAGCACAAGTACAGCCAAACTTTTGTTGGACACTTTTACCTAAAAACAATTTGATGCTATCAATTATCTTCATTATATGGGCTATTTTTTGATTTTCCTTGAAATTTTTAGTCACTGGTCTGGGTCAAAGTGTCCAGCACAAGTTTGGAAAACTAGTGCTGGACACTTTTATGATGAACACCTCACTTCTCTTAAATAAACATGCAGCTTACCAACTTCAAATTGGAAATGTGTCCAGCACAAGTTTAGCTTAACTTGTGCTGGAAACTTTGACCAAGACCAGTGACTAAAAATTGCAAGGAAAACCAAAAAAATAGCCCATATAATGAAGATAATTGATGGCATCAAATTGTTTTTAGGTAAAAGTGTCCAGAACAAGCTCCTCTGTACTTGTGTTGGACACTTTTATGAGGAACACCTCACTTCTCTTAAATAGACATGCACCTTACAAACTTCATATTGGAAATGTGTCCAGAACAAGTTCAGCCAAACTTGTGCTGGACACTTTGACCAAGACCAGTGACTAAAAATTGCAAGGAAAACCAAAAAAAATAGCCCATATAATGAATATATTTGATTCCATCAAATTGTTTTTAGGTAAAAGTGTCCAGCACAAGTTTGGCCATACTTGTGCTGGACACTTTTATGAGGAGCATCTCACTTCTCTTAAATAAACATGCACCTTACCAACTTCATATTGGAAATGTGTCCAGAACAAGTTTGGAAGAACTTGTGCTGGACTCTTTGGTCATGATCAGTAACTTATTAATTCAAGGAAATTAAATAAAAATAGGCTATAACATGAAGATATTTGATGCCATCAAAATTTTTTTTGGGTAAAAGTGTCCATCACAATTTTAACTGTACTTGTGCTGGACACTTTTATGAGGAACACCTCACTTCTCTTAAATAAACATGCACCTTACCAACTACATATTAGAAAAGTGTCCAGCACAAGTATGACTGAACTTATGCTGGACAATTTTACCCAAAAATTTAGATAGCATCAATTATCTTCAGTATGTGGGATTTTTTTTGGCTTTCCTTGAAATAATAAGAGAATGTCCATGGCCAGAGTCTCCAGCACAATACTTAAAATCTACTGAAGTATGTTTATCAATTACATGTTATTAAAGCCTCTTTTATTTTATTATGGCATGAAAAACAAATATAAACTGATGATTGTTTTATTTTTAATGATTAATAATTTTCAATTATTATTAAGATAAGTGAAATTTAAAAAAATTATTTTTTCTTAAGATCCTTGTGAACTTGAATTTCCATGGGTTGAATGTTTTAATTTTTTGTATATATTTTGTTTATTAACTATGGTAATGGATTATTGAGTGCCTTTAATGATGTTTCTTTTTTTTTTAGGGATGGTGTTCACTTTCATAAATTTTTTCACATGTGCACTTTTATATTAATCATTCCTGACGTTTAGCTAATAAAAAAGTCATCATAATTATTGAAAAACAGGTATGTTAAAATGAAAATCAGAGTCTAATTATATTCTTGTTTTAGGTTTTAATTTCATCTTGTTGTAAGTATCTGAGAAGAGAGAGTTTCAATTTAATTTGTTTCAAATTCATATATTGTGCATAAAAAAATTTCACATTTATTTAATCAAAACATTTATCATGTCTTAAAGTTCTACAAAAATATATATCTATTTTTCTATCCTTAATATTTTCATAATTGTAAATTCTTTTGCTCTCTCTTATCTTATACATCGATTGGCATTATTTTTAAAAAAGAATAATAATGTTTTTTAACAAAAAGATTACTATCACTCTATTTACATGGTTACCAGTGGGGTAAAATATTTAAGGTGCTGATGCTTTATCTAGTGCTTTATTAACTTTGTCAAAATCTATATCTTCTTGAACCTCAATTAACTCCCTCTCATTAAGCAAAAAATTTGCTAAATCTCCAGGTGAATAGGAGTTTTTTGGAAGAAATTTGGGCACATTCAAGATACCATCTGTTGAAGCTGTCTTTTTAGTTGAGTGATCATAAAGTTCTTTCATTGAAGCCTTTTCAACATTTGAATCGGCCGTCCTTTTAGTCAAGTTGTCCATTTTATCTAAACTTTCATCAAGTTTTGGATTTATCCATCCAGGAACTACTTGTATAGGACATTTCTCTTCTGGATGGGGTGGGGCTTTTTCTAAATCAGACATGAGACTCATATCATGAAAAAGTGCTACAAAGCCTGGCTGATCAATTCACTTTTTCTTGCCATGTTGTAGCGGTTTTTTGAAATATAAAATAAAATCAAATTAGTAAAAGACTTTCTTCAGTTATTATGATTTGAATAAATACCTTTATTTGATAAAACTTTATCTGTGCTCTTGATCTCTTTTCCTTTCTATTTGCCTCAATCACCTCACTGTTTTGACTGGCCAAATTTCAATCTCCTGTCCCTTTTTGACCACCCATTACTTGACAATGATTGGTGTAAACCTGAGTTTTGATGAATCAATATTTTTCAATGTTGAGAGCCACTTAGTACAATGGTCTGATACTACACTCCTTATTACTTGATTCCATTGTGACTTGGAGAAAATTTGACAGTTCCAATCAAAAGCAAGTCAACAAAATCCTTTCTCTTGAGGCTCTCATTCCAAATTTTGTTTTACAGAGATTGGTACAGCAGCTCCTCCCTTTAGTCCTTGGGGCTCAGGTGCTGAAATAAAAGTTGGTAGATGAATTTTGGAACATAAGAAGATGGCAGTATTTGTTAAAATTAATTGACAATCAGCAGCTGAAGTTTCCTGCAGTGCGTTTTGAACCTGTTTTAATGCTGTTAAAATCATTCCAACTCTTCCAGTCTGTAACTTCTTTGTTTGTTGGGCCAATAGGAAACTCAGATACATTAATGGGTCCACCAAGACAGAACTTCAAAAATTGATAGATATTTTGGTTAATAGAATCTGAGCTCCTTGGTGCATCAGACCTCATAACTATGCTTCTAACCATTTGCAAGTTTTAGTCATTTTGAAGTGACTCAGCATCAAGTATTCTGCCCTGATCAGTAGCTTGAATTATAAGATAGGGATTAACTGCAAATTTCTGAAAATACAAATTGGTAAGCCTATTTTAAAACATAAAAGCATGTTGGAAAATTTTACTCACCATGTCCACTGGTACTGGCTGCTGGGTTAGTAGAAGTGGGTTCCACACCATTGTGGACTTCCAAAATTTGCAGAGGCCTTTGTTGGTCTGTTTGGAACTGTTTTGGCATGTCTTAATTGACATTGGTAGAGTAAATGGGTGTTTTTCTGGTTTTATTCAGTGAATATTGGGACTATGAGTATGTGGGTACTTCCATTGGATAGCCTTGGTCTTTCTCTATATCTTATGTCTAGATGACATTTTTCATATTCTAAGATTTAAGGGGTCATTTACTCATTTTTTATTTCTAAAAGATAGCTGTTTAATTTTGTTTTTCATGTTTTACGGGCTAACCTTAATTCTTAAAGTTAAGTGCTTAGTACCATTAAGTTGAGCTAATTTGGCTCTATATTTTATGTCTCAATGTTGTCATAGCTTAATTTTGTGTTTTAAGGGTTTTAGTAGTTGTGGTGGATTTTTCTAAGTATTTTGGGCTTTATTGGAGGTTTTTTGTGGTTTTCTGGCTTCAGGGAGGTCTGGCCACTTCTAGGCGGGCCCCCCACCTCAGTTATAGAAGGCTGGGGAGCGCTTCTAGAGGGCTTTTATTCAATTTGGCTTCCAAAAGCGCCAAATTTGTTGCTGTGCATGGATTTTTTAGAGGGGGGCCTGTGTGTACATACTGAATAAGACAGTTTGGGGAAACTTTAATTATCATACAACCATCCGGAGGTGATATCATTGTTTCTCACTCAGTTTTTACCGTTTTTTGGCCACAATTGGCTGTGTTTGTTGCAAGGTTAGTTCTTCATTTAACTCAACTTTGTCAACTGGTTTCTCTGGTGTAGCTTTGCAACCTGCGTCAAGTATTATTGCTGTTTTCTGTGCAACAAGTGCACAGTGTTTTTGTTTTTCAGGTGTGGATCTTTCTGCATTTCTGGTTTCTGGTTCTTTGGTTCTCAGTGGTCTGCTATTGGCTACTGTCTTGACTTGTTAAGCAGTCAAGAAGTGTGTTGGAAGGGCTATAGTAACAGTCTCTAATTTGCTGTAGCAAATAAATCTCACCTGGTATTTCTCAAAGGGACAGGGGTATTTCTCTCCTGTTTTACTCCAACTCCCTTGTTCAAGGCCTATAGCTAGTACTATAGGATTGTCTACATTTCTGGTGCCCAATGTGGGGATGAGGATTTTTTATAATTTCTCTTACTTTTGGACTGTATTATGTGGTTGGAAATTGGTTTTCTGGAATCTATTGGATCATGGCTTCTGGACCCCCTTTCTCTAGTGGTGGTAGTGGCACTGTTGGTGCTGCTGAGGATGGTAATCCTCCTGTTTCTGTTAGGCCTTCTGTTAGGATAAAGTCCTGGAAGGTGCCTATGTTTATGGGGAAGGATGTGAAGTTGTTTCTGGAGATTTTTGAGGTTTCTGGGAATGTGGATGGGGCTTCTCACTTGGACATGGTGAAGCAAGTCATCTTCTACATTGGTGAAAGGGCTCTGGTGAAGGAGGTTGCTGCTATGGAGGGTTATAGGAGGAAAGATTGGAAAAATTTGTGACTGCAGGTGAAATACAGGTGGGGATCCAGGTACTCTAGGGTAGATCCCAATATGATTGCAAGTGAATAACAATCTTATGGAGGTGTGGACAACCTCCATACTTATAGGACTTTTCTTGATCAGTTGGAGCCAGTGGTGGAATGTTTGATGGATATGCAAGAGCTGGAGATTAATAAATCTGCAAGGGATGCTTTCTGGTCTGCTCTGACCAGGAATGTCAGGATTGATGTGCTGAAGGAGTTGGCAAGGAAGTATAAAACAAAGATTCTCCCAAATGGGAATTATAAATTGACTGCTCTTTCTGTGGTGAAGAAGTTTGTGGAGGGACATCTGAAGCTGTTGGAAGTGGATTCTTTCCAGGAATCTAGCACCAAATATGTTAGAAAGGTCAGTGAAGCATTTTCTGAAGATGTGGAGGAATATAGGAAGAAGAAAAGTGTGAATAAAGGGGAAGGCTCCTGAGAAGCCTAAAGAGGTTGACCCTGTGGTGGAGCAGTTGGCTGATCTGACAAAACAGCTACATATTTTTGTTTAGGAGGCTCAGAAGGCCAATAAGGCTCCTTCTCAGCCTAGAGATTTTGTTAGGAGGGTTTTTAAGAGTGATTCTTGGGTCTGCTCTTATTACAGCAGGAAGGGCCACAAGTCCAATGAGTGATGGGCATAGAATAGGGATGTGTCTGAAGGGAAGGTGGAATTTGATGTGAAAGTGTTCAAGTTTGCAGATGGTTCTTTTGTGAAGCCTAATGATGGTCAGGCTCCAGTGGACTTGGTGAGGAGGAGACATAATTTCAACTCAAGGAGGCCAAGATTTGAAGAGTTGTCTAATGAGGCTTCTTCTGGTAAAGGTGGAGATGATGGCAAGGTTAAGGGAAAGAAGGCTAATAGAGTCTCATTTAAATCTTCCTTTGGTGGTTTGGAGTTTTATTCTTGTGGTGGAAAGTCAAATGGTGGATACTTGGCTGGTGTGTATGATGTGGAAGCAGGAAAGGTGGGAAGGCCTATGAGCAGTTCCCAGGCCCAACCAAAGCCTAAGGCTTCAAAGGTGAATCCTAAGCTGAGTTCAGCTAGGAAGAAGTACAGCAAAGAGGAGCTGTATAAAATACAGAAGGGTATGGCAGATATGGGCCCCCCTATTTTTGGAGCATTGGAAATGAATGGTGAGCCAATGCCTATGGATGTTGATTCTGACTCTGAGGAGGATGTCTGTTTTGCTTCATAGCAAAAGCCTGCTGGAGTTAGAGGTTCTGGTGAGGGATCTGGTTTAATTCAAGTTGATGGTAAATCTGTTGGTGGTTCTGGCACTCAAGAATCTTCTAGGACCAAGGTAGTGAGGCAAAGAGCTCACTTTGAGAGGCACATGGTGTCTGGCCAAGTTAATTTTATGGAATCTGTCCTGGAAAGGATGAATAAGGGTCAGTCTTCCCTTAATTATGGGGAGTTTTATGTTATCAGTCCTGGGTTGGCTGCTAGGCAGAAAAAGTTGTTGACCAGGATAAGGGTTTCTTCTGAGGAGGTAGAATACATTTGTGATTCTGCTGAAAAATTTTGAGAGGGGTTGGAAACTCATTTTTCTGCACCTCTGGGTTATTTCAATGTCACTCTGAATGGCAGGGAGGCTAGGGAATTGGTGGATTCAGGTTCTCAGATTAACCTGATTTCTTTGTTTGAGGCTACTCATCTGGGCCTCCCCATCAAAACAGGTATTGGTAGAAATTTTAGAGGGATTGGTGTCTATGTCACTGAATTGGTTGGAAAGTCTGAGTATGTGAAGTTAGATGTTGGTGGAGCCTCAGGGAAAGCTCATTTTTACATTTCCAAAGGCACTGTAAAAGCTGTTTTAGGTGGGCCATTCTTGATGGATTATCAAGAAAGGATTGGTTATTAGTTTGGAGTTGACTGTTGAAGATGAAAGGAGAATTCATATGAGGTTATCATCTCCTGCAGAGGATGGTTGGGAGACCAGGCCTGGTTTGTCTTCAATGTGCCAGTGCATGGATTGTTGTAGGAGAAGAAGAAAAGTAGGTGCTGCTACTGGTTTTTTGGAGTGTGGCTCAGGCTCTAGAGGGAGTCTATCTTCTTTAGAGTGAAGAGGGCTGATAAACCAAGTGCTACAACCTCTCCCCAAGATGAGGTATTCCCAGGTTGTGGTAGGTCAGCTCCCTTGGTGATATATCAAGTGGACTTTCAACTTTCTCTTTTTAATGTTTCTCTTCTCTGCAAGTATTCTTCATATTTTTTATCAAGTATCTGTTCTCTCTCAAGATTATCAAGTATTTTTAATTCAAGTTCAAAAAAGAAGATTGGTTATATATCTTTATTGAAAGATATGCGGAAAAGCTGTGGAGTGGTGAGATTGGGGTCTAAAAGTAAGTCCTCCCAATCGTGCACCGCTAGGGTTTCTTCTACACCTTTCAAAAAATTTACCTTAGCCATGTCTGTAAGCATTGGGGAAACTGCTGGTTATTATTGTAGGATAGAAGAAAACTCAAGAAAATAAAATAAAAATTTCAAGATAACTGAAGAAAATCAAGAAAAAAATCTGAAGATAATCAAGAAAGAAGAAAAGATTTTTTTTTGTGAAGATCATCAAGATCAATTTTTGGGCCTCCAACATGAGGTTAAAATGCAAAAAATTTTGAAGAAAGAAGATCAGAAAGATCAATTTTCGGGCCTCCAGAATTAGGATAAACTGCACAATTTTAGAAGATGTGATTAAGAAGTTGAATCAAGATTTGAAGATTTAGAAGACGGAGGTGAGGATGAAGATGTGGAATTGTTGAAAAGTTTTGGAGTGATGAGATTGGGGAATAAAAGTAAGTCCTCCCAATTTTGCACCGCTAGGGTTTTTTCTACACCTTTTAAAAAATTACCTTGGCCACACATGTGAGCAATGGGGAAACCCATGGTTTTTGCTCCAGGTATGGTGGTGAAGACGACCTGAAGATCCCTCAGATTGAAGGTGGAGATGCAAAGTATATGAAGGTAGAAGAGAAGATTAGGCCTTTCAATGAACCTATGATTGTAGGTTTGAGTCCTCCTTTGTCAAGAGATCCATACTGTACTGCTCTGGTGAAGAATCTTCCTGATTTTGTGGAAACTGCTAGGGTGACTGTGGAAAGGTTGAAAGTTGTTAATTTTGGTCCTGATGAGTGGTTTTCTGATGAGTAAAAGAGGTTGTTGTTGCAAATTATTGTGCTGAGGGAGAAAGAAGTGGCATTTATTGAGGAGGAAAGGGGTGTGTTGAAACACTCTTATGGGGAACCTTACTTTATTCCTGTGGTTTGTCACAAACCTTGGCAAATCAAACCTATTCCAATTCCAGCTATTATTAGGGATGATTTTGTAGAGATTGTTAGGGAAATAGTCAGGACTGGTTTATAAAAACAATAAACATCTAGTTACTAAAGTCTGGTTTTCTGTGTAAAAAAGCAGAATGGGAAGCTGAGGGTGGTGCATGATCTTAGGGCCCTGAATAGACTCACTATCAAGGATGCGGAGATTCTTCCAAGTGCGGAAGAATTTGTGGAAGCCTTTTCTGGAAGGGTGTGTTATGTTTTGGGAGATATTATGGGTGGTTATGATGAAACGGAACTTCACATGGATTCATGGCCACTTACAACGTTTTAGACTCCTCTGGGAAGATTTCAGCTCACTAGGTTGCCTCAAGGAGCAACTAACTCAGTAGCAGTATATCAAGCACAAATGGGTTGAATTTTACAGGATGAGGTTCCTACTCATGCTGGTATTTTTTTGATGATGATGTAATAAAAGGAGCCTCCACTTATTATGGAAATTCAATGCTGAAGGAGAACCCAGGTATAAGGAGATTTTTTTGGGAATATGCAATTACTCTAGAGAGAGTATTGTTTAGGATTGAATAGGCTGGTTTGACCATTTCTGGGTCAAAGCTTTTCTGTTGTGTTCCTGCTCTAGAAATTCTGGGTCATGTATTATGTAAGGAGGGAAGGATTATGGTGAAGAAAAAATTTAATAAAATTCAGTCATGGCCAAGGCCTAAAAATACTACTGAATTAGGGGATTTTTGAGGGTTTGTGTGTATGTAAGAATTTATATTAAAGAATTTTTCTTTGTTGGATTCACCTTTGAGGAAGTTGATCAGGATAGATGAAGAGTGGGTATGGACTGAAGAGCGTGAAGAGGCTTTTCAGAAGTTGAAAAAGGTGGTAGGTGAAGATATTATTCTTCAAAAGTTGGATTGTGGTGTTAGTTCTGGAAAAATTTATTTTGAAGTGGACTCAAGTTATATTGCTACTGGTACTATTTTGTCTCAGGAAGATAAAACTTGGGGGGTCAGGTTAGTAAGGTATGAGTCCATGGTATTTAAAGAGGTTGAATCTAGATATTCTCAACCTAAGTTGGAATTGTGTGTGGTAGCAAAAATTTTGAAGAAGCTGCAAAATGTGTTGTGGGGGCGGCATTTTGAGCTGCAGGTGGATGCAAAATCTCTGGTTAAAATGATCAATACACCTAGTCTTCCAAACGCTCCAATGACTAGTTGGGTGGCATTTATTCAGCATTTTACTTTTGACCTGTTACACAAACCTTGAAAACCTTTTACAATGACACATGGATTATCAAGGAGACAACCCATGGATGAAGATTCAGATTCTGAAGAATTTGATGAATATATCTCAGTGGATAGGGCCAGCACAAAGGGTGCTGAAGATTTTTATCTCCTCCACCATGAGGCTAAACTGGATGATTGTTCTCTCCTCCACCAAGAGGTTAAACTGGCTGGATCTGATCTTGATTCTGATGATCAGGATGTTTATTTTGATGAAGATGGGGCTGTTGTTTGGGATGGCTCAAAATTGGAAAATGGCATTTTTTTCGGTGAACTGGATTATCTTAAGATTCAGTGGAAGGAAAAGGATGTACCTAAATTTAGGGATTGGTGTCCTGATTGGGCTGGTAAAGTGGCTCATGTGTAGACTGGTTATTTTGATGACAGGGTTTTATCCTTGGATGTTCTTTTGTTGGATTTTGAACATGAGACCTGGGTTCAGACTGGGATTTATTCTATTATTATTTAATATCTGTTAATCATGGAGGGACAGATAGTTAAGATGATGATACTTGGGTGGAAACCAAGAAAAAAGAGTCCTGGCTTCTACGTGTAAGGAAGGAGGTTGATGAGGAGGATAAATTCAAATACTCAAGTAGTGGTGACTCAGAAGAAGTCTAAAGAGTTGGTGTTGAAGTCTTTGCATGAAGACCTTGGTCATAGAGGCTTTGGGGAGACTTATATGAGAGTAGCTGATAGATTTTGATGGCCAGGTATGAAGTTGGCTGTAAACGTTTGGGTTCAATCTTGTGAAGAATTTCAAAGAATAAGTCACTTGAAACCTAAAGAGGTTGGCTGTGCTACTGGTGAATAAACTGTGTTTGGAAGAGTAAGTTTGGATGCTGTCCATATTAAAGAGGGCAGGTATAAATACTTGATTGTTTCCAGGGATGATTTGTCTGGTTGGGTTGAGGCAGTGACTCTGGTTGATTTGACTGCCAAAAAGGTGGCAGAATTTTTGAAGAAGGATTTGGTGTTTAGGTATGGTTTGATGAAGTTGGTGACTGTTGATGGTGGGCCAGAGTTTAGATCTGAATTCAAAGAAGCTGTTGAAAATATTGGCTCTAAAGTAAGAGTGGCTACACCTTATTATCCTGAAACTGAAGGCATGGTTGAAAGAGGCCATCAAGTTATCAAGAATGCTTTGGTGAAGATGTGTGGAGATAGTGCTGAAACGTGGAGGGCATTATTTACCCTTGGTGTTATTTGCTGATAGGGTTGCTGTGAAAAGGACAACTGGCTATTCCCCTTATGAATTAATGTTTGGGAAGAAAGCTGTTCTAACAGTGGATTTGGAAGCTGTTCCTTATCTTGGAATTGATTGGGTTGATGTATGCTCAACAGAAGATTTGCTCTGTGCCAGGATGCAACAGTTGGAATATAGAAGAAAATTTCAAGAGAGGGCATACTCTAGAATGATGAAGATAAGAAATCAACCAGTCAGATACTGGGAAAACAAGTTGGCTCATAGACTCAGAAATCCCTTCAAACCTGGTTGTTTGGTTTTGGTGTATAATAGAAGTTTGGAGAGTCAGTGGGGAAAAATGTTTTCTGAAAGATGGAATGGGCCTTACAGAGTCAAATCTCAAGTGTCTGGAGGCTCTTATGTTTTGGAGGAGTTAGATGGCGCAGTCTTAAGGAAGAGAGTGGCTGCTAATCAGGTGAAGAGATTTTACCCAAGAGGCACTAGAAGTGAAAAGGATTTACTCCTCAATGAGGATAAACTATGGACTATTCTTTTAATTTTGGATTTTGGTGATGCTGTGAATCTGTTTTTTTGGAAACTTTTTTTTGTTAGAAGTTACCCATGGGTGGGGCTTCTAGATTTGATCTTGGAAAGTGTAGGGGTAACTGATGAGCTGGCTGCTCTGTAGAACAGTTACCCCAAATTGTCTGTTTCCAAAACCTTCTCTTAATTTGGTTGAACCCTAGTATTTGTTTCTCTTCACAGGTTTTAGTCCTCTATGACTTTGAAATTAAAATGCTTTTGGTCTTCAAGTGCTGGAATCTTCATGTTTATTGGTTTTGGTTCATTGTGTGGGATGTTGTGTTTTTTTAGAAGGTACCCAGGGGGGGCTTCTAGATTTTAATTTGGCAAGTGTGGGGGTAACTGATGAGCTGGCTGCTCTTTAGAACAGTTACCCCAAAATGTCTGTTTCAAGTATTTTTTTTCCTAGTTGAATCCTAGTTCTGGTTTTTATTATTCAGGTTTCAAGTCTACTATGACTTTAAAATGGCTTCTTTGGTCTATTTGGATTGGTGGTGGATCACTGGAGGTCTCCCACCATTTTTACTTATTGGAGGGAGCTTACCCAGTGATCATTTCCTTGGACTGGAATTTCTATGGAGCTGGAATTTTTCTTTTTCTTTCTTTGACTTTTGTGTTTATGTTTGTGTTAGATAGTAGTTTTAAATTATTATTTTTTCACTTTTTTTCTTTTAATTTTTTATGGGGGTTATTAGGATATAAAAGTGGAAAAATCAAAAATTATATTATATGGTGTCACCACATCAGAGTCACCTGGATGTGGGTAAGCATTGGTGGGGAAAGGCTCATAAATTGAACAGGCAATGCTATTTTCTTTTTTTATCTCTATCTCATTTTTTATTATTTTCTTTGATTTCTCTTTATTTCATATTTTCTTTATTTATATTATTTTTCTTAATTTATTTTCTATATCAATTCATTTAAAAATATTTAAAGGTATATCCACATCAAGGTGCACTTGGATGTGGGTAAGGTATCAGGGGATCTGCTCATCAATTGGCTGGGGGATACCATTTGTAATTATTAATTATCTCATCTTATTTGTATTATTCATTTCATTTTAACTTCTCAGCTCTCATATTTTTTTTGGGTAATTTTGTTTAATTATTTTCAAGTTCTTGTTAATATGTTATTAGTTTAAATAAAAATAAAAATAAAAATAAAATAAAAATAAAAATAAAACAAATTATATATATATATCTGCTAATTATTATTGTTCTCTCTATTTTTTGAACTATTAATTTCTTTTTTTTTATTTAATGTCTGGAAGAAGAAGCCTCTGGCAGTTGTTCCCGATTATGGTGGCGTTTTTGCTTTTTGTTAGTATTGGAGGAAGAACTATGTTATTTGTGGTTTAGGTGGCTGGAAAGAGTATATGGGTTGTAATGGTCAGGAAACAGATTAGAAGGTAATTTTGGGAAGAAGTGGAAGAGGTGGGGATAGAATGTTGGAAGGTGTGCTTGATTATTCTAGACATCTTCCAGTGGTCATCAAGGAGCTGTTTCCTCAGATTGTTTTCAAAATCAATCAATGGACCATGAAGAGCAAAGGCCTTAAGCATGTTAGAGCACATCATGCTTAGGTGTTGTTTCATGTTGGCATAATCCAGTGTTAAGGTAGTTTCTAGAGGCTGACCAATCCCAATTGAAGTTTCAGGAGGTGGGGTTCTAGCTTAACAGAAGAATTGGATCAGTAATTGTTATCTGTAAAAGAAATTGGATTTATTAATTTGGTACTTACAGATTGGGAGCTCATCAAAATTGTAAGCGGCTGGGATTTGGGCTTTTGAAAAATTCTGAATGCATGTTGTAATAGGATCAACCAGATAGAGGTATGGATTCTCATGATCATTCTCTAAATGGTGTTGATATGATGGACTAGAAGAAGGATGTTCCTGTGGCCTGGTTGGAGCAGCAGGGCTCTGGTTGTTATTTTTGATATTGTTGCTTGACCTAGTTTGGTTGGATACTGGTGGAGGAGTACCAGGTTGGTTGTAGGATGCACCAGGAGAAAGTGACCTGGAAGCTGATTGGGATCTTCTGGATGAAGATCTGGAAGAAATGGAACTTTCAGAGGAATAATTGACTGGTAGAGGAGAGGTGTAGTTAACTCTTCTTGATTGAGAGGGAGATTTTTGTTTTGGAGCAGTGTTGGGTGCTCTGGTGCCTTCTTGAGGACCTTTTTCAGGTCTTCTAGAAGTTTTAGAGTTGGTAATTTTTGATTAAGAAATTTTTGTGTGCATTGCTCTGGGAGCACTAGGAGGTTGTTGCGTGGAGTTTTTGTTGTTTACTGGTGGATTTTGGCTGTTTTCTAGTTAAATTTGGCGGCTTTAGCCTGATTTCCACTTCCTAGAAAGGCAGGCGGGCCGCCTGGAAGCAGTCTAGCAGCCTGGGAGCTGATTTTGAAGCTGTTTTAGCTGGATTTCCTGAGATAAAGGCTGTTTCTTGGGATGATAAAGCAGGTATTTTGGAGAGAGTTCTGGGGACAGAGTGGCGTGATCTTCTGGATGGAGCTGAAGATAGAGAAGAAGAAGCAGGACCTAGTTCTGTGGATCTGGTAGAAGATCTAGAGGTGTATTTGTATGAAGGTGAAGGTGGTGGTATAGGATAATTTGGGTCTCTGTCACATTTTTTCTTTTTGGAGTTGCAAGAATCACAGGCCCTGTTTTAGAGTTTGCCTTCAGGAGTTGGAAGAGTGAAGGTGAAAGGTCTGCACATGTGGATACACTGTTTGCAAGAATAGTCCTTGGGAGCAGTGAAACAAGGGAGATCTGATGGGTCAAAATCTGGGGATCTGGCCATTATCTGTGATGAGACAACAATGAAGAGAAAAGAGATAAAAGAAAATTTTTTATCAGTGATGTGTAGATGATGAAGAGAAAGTGGAAGTTCAGTAGGGTGGTTGCTGAGTATTGTGCATGGAATTGGCTCTGTCTTATTTATGCAAAGTGTGGGAAGTCCATCAAGACTTTAAAATGAACACTGTGGGAAGTCCATTAAGACTTTAAACTGAAAAATGGTATAGTCCTCCAAGACTATAAACTGATGATGGTTTGATGTTTAAGTCCTTCAGGACTATAAACTGATAATGAGATGTTGGTGTAATTCTGGAAGAGGGAATCCAAAGGGGGAGTCTCTGAATTTAGTTAATGCAAGTGTGGGAGTAACTGATGAGCTAGATGCTCTGTAGACCAGTTACCCCAGAATGTTAGTTTATTTCTTTAGTCTTTAATGGTTTGATCTCTGGCTCTGTCTTTATGATTTAGTCTTTGAGTACCCCAAGACTATAAACTGAGGGTTTTTGAGTCCCACAAGACTATAAAATGAGGGCTGTTAGTCCCCCAAGACTTAAAACTGAGGATGAGTCCCCCAAGACTTTAAATGAGGAATTTTTTTAATGGTTGGAAATGTTCAGAAATTCTGGAAAGTGGTTAATTTTTTTATTTCTAAGTCAAGAATTTCAGGCAAGAATCAATTACAAAAGAGAATCAAGAGATGAAACAAAGCATTCAGCATTAGTCTTGAACTGGTGGATGAGGTGTCTTCTTTTCTCAATTTCCTGTGGATCTTTGGCAGGAGTGGATTGGAAGTAGTTTAGAATGAGTTGTTTTTGTTGAGAAGAGTGTTGTTGTAATTTGTCCTTGATGGTAGACAATTGATTGGGTGGTGGTGTTTCAATGGTTCCCACATTTTCATCATCACTGTCTGGATGGGAATGAACTGGAAATTCATCAGCTTAAATTTCAGTATGCAGAAGCATTGGTTTTACCATCAGAAGGACCAGGTATTGTAGAGCTAGTGGTTGTGGTGGTGTTGACACTCTTTTTGGAAGGGTTTAACTTGTTGATTAATCTTGGTATCAAGATGGAAGGACTAGATCTTTTGGTTTTGCTGGAAGATGGACCAGGTTGAGGGGAAGGTGAATCTGTTGCAGATGATAATGGACCAGGTCTGGAGCAAGATTTTTTTCTGGAATAGCAGGAATCACAAGCAGTTCTGTATGGATGGATTTGTGGTGTTATGTTACAGATGAGGTTATGGTCAATACAATATTGACAGGGACCCATTTCAGAGATGGATTTTGAAAAATGTGTGACCATGGTGGTTTTGGTGAAGGAGGATGCAAACATTCTCAATTGGAGGGAGGATGTGGTCTTCCAATATTGGCAGAGGCCTATTTTGGTCTTTTTGGCGCTGTTTTGGTATATCTTAATTGACATTGGTTAAATTATTGGGTGTCTTTCTAGTTTTATTCAGTGAATATTGGGACTATGGTTATGTGGGTACTACTATTAGATAGCCCCGGTATTTCTCCATTTTATATCTTGATGACATTTTTCATATTCTAAGCTTTAAAGGGTCATTTGCTCATTTTTCATTTCTAAAAGATAGCTGTTTAATTTTGTTTTTCCTGTTTTACGGGCTAACCTTAAGTATTAAGGTTAAGTGCTTAGTACCATTAAGTAGAGCTAATTTGGCTCTATATTTTATGTCTCAATGTTGTCATAGCTTAATTTTGTGTTTTAAGGGTTTTAGTAGTTGTGATGGATTTTTCTAAGTATTTTGGGCTTTATTGGAGGTTTTTGGCGGTTTTCTGGCTTCAGGGAGGTCTGGCCACTTCTAGGCGGGCCCCCCACCTCAGTTATAGAAGGCTGGGGAGCGCTTATAGAGGGTTTTTATTCAATTTGGCTGCCAAAAGGGCCAAATTTGTTGCTGCACATAGATTTTTTAGGGGGGGCATGTGTGTACATACTGAATAAGACAGTTTGGGGCAACTTTAATTATCATACAACCATCCGGAGTTAATATCATTGTTTCTCACTCAGTTTTTACCGTTTTTTGGCCACAATTGGCTGTGTTTATTTCAAGGTTAGTTCTTCATTTAACTCAACTTTGTCAACTGGCTTCTCTGGTATAGCTTTGCAACCTGCATCAAGTATTATTGCTGTTTTCTGTGCAACAAGTGCACAGTGTTTTGTTTTTCTGGTGTGGATCTTTCTGCATTTCTGGTTTCTGGTTCTTTGATTCTCAGTGGTCTGCTATTGGCTACTTAATGACTTGTTAAGCAATCAAGTGGTATGCTGGAAGGGGTATAGTAACAGTCTCTAATTTGCTGTAGCAAATAAATCTCACCTGGTATTTCTCAAAGAGACAGGGGTTTTTTCTCCAGTTTTACTCTAGCTCATTTGGTCAAGGCTTATAGCTAGTACTATAGGATTGTCTACACCGTTTCCAAGAAACTGATTCAACAACATACTAGCCCAATCATTCCCTAAACTTTCTGCTTGCCGCTTAAAATTATGAGGTGAGGATTGAACATCTGTATTTGTGATATTAGAAGAGCAATCAGTTGATCAAATTTGGGGATCTGATGAAGACTGAGGAGGAGGTTAGGGTTTACCTGGATTTTGTCAAGGATTTTCAGGGGGAACAGGACCCAAATCACCCGTTCTATGATTTTGAGGAGGAGGATTATTTTTCCCTTTAAAGTTATTGCTAATGGAGTATCAACCTGCATGGCATCACCAGTATCAGCCATTCTGTGCTTTATAAAAAATAAAACAAAAATTATTAACTTCCAGAATATAGACAAGATAATGTTAAAAAAAATTACCTATACATTCTAATTGTGAGTTTAATGAATAAAATATTCAAGCAAGAACATTAGTGGTAAAGTTGGTTTTATTGGCTTGTAAAACATGGTCCTTAGATTTTTGAAACCTGGTTCTGAACTATTTATAATATTTTTCAAATATAGGTAGACTTTATATAGTACATTGAATTCCTCTTAGTTGAAATTAAATTTACAAGAAAATGTCACCCATTACTAGCATGGTTTCTAAACTTTAACAAATGCCCTTGTTATTTTTTGCTTAAAAATTTAGGCAAAATCTCAAAAAGTTTTATTTATTAATCATGCATCTATCTGTTCCAAAAATCTATTACAAACATTCCAAATTCTCTGAATTCTTACCAATCCTAAATAATTTCAAATATATTAACAAAAATAAAACTTCCATGTTGTTTAATTCTTTTAGTTACTAGTGTCTGAAGTCCAACAGCAGTGATAACGTTGTACTTTATTTCAATTATTCCCCTTTGGTGCTGTAAAGTAGCTGCATGTCCAATAATTGAATCTTGATTTATCACAATTTGTGTTGCTTTTTCTACTCTTACTAAATGGAAATGCACTTGTGAAAACCCCTCATAGGGATCCTTTTTTGTATCTTCTGTTATAAGCTCTTTAAATGGACTTACAATTAGATAGAATTTTTCATTTTTTTCCTTTGAGCTAAAAAGCTGATCAATATGCCCAAACTTACTATCTTTCCCAAAGTAGAATTTAATGTTATAGTTCCCAGGATTCTGGTCATGAGTTGTATAATGCTTTCCATGGACCAATATACTTGCTACATTTTCAACTACCTGGTTTCCTACCTTCTCTGATGGTAAAAAAGCCCATTTAGATGTCTCTTTTCACAAGCATGCCCTTTCCCATTTTGAAAATAATGCCTCAGTTAAATGTTTATGTCTTTTTTTTGTATTATGCTCAATTTTTTTAATATTAGATCCATACTTAGCATCATCTTCAGCTTAACCTAGATCCAATACCCTAGACTTTCAATGCCAGTGCTTGAGCATGGTCTGTAGTATTTCTTCTATTTTCAATAAAAATAAATTAGCTCATTTGAAGTTTTAAGCACCAAATTACCAAACTAAATACCTGGATGATGATTGTTTGGAATTTCCAATAATATACCATTAACTTTTTCAGCAGCCCAAGTAGTCATACCTACAGGTGGACCAAAACGTTTAATAATTTCTGAAAAATGTTGAGTGAAATGCAGGTTCAGCTTAAAGCTGATATTTTTCCAACCTTCTTCCAAGAAGTTACAATACTCCAATAGCAGTTGTTTTAATCCATCAACTTCATTGGTGGATACATTTTTTAAAGTCAAAAAGTTGATAATTGAACTTAAAGTGGTGAATGATTTGAGAAGATAATATTCTCTAGGTTTGTGCTCTGATGCCACTGATGTCTCAGCTTAATTTAATTTTTCTACCCAAAGGGGGATAAGTGATAAAGGAAAGTAAACAGTATAAAGTACATGCCACTCCGCAGATTTGAGGGAACCTGACGTTTTAGATCCTACTTGTTTCGGCACTCATGAAATCCAGGAGGGGTTTTTTGTTTGCTCAATAACATTCCACATTGCATCTAGCTCTGTGGCTGAAAATCATGGATTTCTACTTCTTTTGCTTTCTTTATCTTTGCCCTTATTTTTATCTTCCTTACTGCTAAAAGTCTCAAGGGATGAATTAGATCTTTCACTTTCAGATATGCTAATACTCGTTTGCCTTAAGTTATAGGTTGAATTTTTACTTCCACTTCTAGAAGCATGTTATGAGCCAACATCTAAGGCTCAAAAGTGATTTATGATTTTGTCCTGCTGTTTCATCCTTCTGATTCAGCTCCTCTACTATCCATTCTAAGATATGTTTGTGACAGTCTTGTTGTAATTTTATATTGTAGTCTTTTATGCCATCCCTCTGGTTCAATAATATCAGCATCACTGCTTATTAAGCTGCTTCTACATTTTTTATATTGCTTATTTAGAAATATATCAGAACGTGAATCATCATCATCTCTCTTACATGCCAATTTTTTCCTTTGTCGGCTTTTTTTCTAGGTTTATTGCAGCATTTTGTATTAGATAAAAATTTAGACTGTGATCTTTAAGATTTCCAAGCATGTGTGAATGCATCAATTCAATTGAGAATATTCTGTAGCATGCCAATATACAAGGCTATTCATCTTTCTCCATTAAACCCCATGACTCCTAAAAATAGATACCCTCTCCCAATGTGACCAGCACTTTTTCCACTTCTCTGCCCAGTGCATATGATCCACATGAGTACGTAAAGAAAATTTTTCAACTTGATGCTCACCAATTTTGTATTTTTAAATATGAAAGACAGAGAAGAGCTTAGTGGCTGAGTGACTTGCAAAACCAGAAATATTTCATATTTCAGGAATATCTCCTATTAAAGAGAATAATGAAGCCCTTTTTTTTGGCCTCGTGGATAGGGAGGTGTTTTTTCAAAAAATATGCTATCCAATAGAGTCTTTAGTTCATTGACAAGAGGCTTCAAAAGATGATTTATTTCTTCACTAGTTGGCTCAGTTGGACCAGGAATAATAGCATACAAAAAAGATTTTTGGTTTTGTATTGATCTTCTGGAAGTAAGCTCATACACACCAACAAGATATTACCCACAGATTTCTGGAGACCTCCAATATGATTGCCACCCAGCTTAAACTAGTCAACATATAAACTAAAAATTAAATTACCTTGTGTTTTTGTATATCCATCATTACTTCTATTTTGAGTTATAGAAATATCTGGAAAAATTTTCCATACAAAACCATCATATACATATTTCATCACATCCCTTTCCATGTTTTCTGAAAATAATTTTTTTTCTCAATAAGCATCTCAGATTTGATTAGTTAAAGCCTTCATGAAAGCCAGTCAACCAAACTGTTGTGATGAAACGTTTTACAAGGATGGTAGATTGCTTCTTGTTTGTACTTAGCCAAAAAAAAACTTTCATCACAATTGAAAGTTTCTTCTCTCCATTCTAAATCTTTCAAATAGCACTTTGAGGATGAATAAAAAGGTCGAGTATACAATAAGATTTATGGCTGATGTTTTGGGTTATACTCATTTAGAGAAAAGCACTTAGCACAGCATGTCTTGGTGACAAATAATAGATTCAGTTTCAATTGATTAAAAACTGTCTCTGTAGAAAGGGTAATCAGGCTGATGATTCAACTAGTATCTAGTTTACCTACGTCACTAAGAAGTTTGAGTTTGTTAATTTTTTCACACAAGAATTAAGCACAACCTTCTTTGCTTAAAGGATGGATAAGAGAGAGTTATGCTTCTTGGGGCCCATATCAACAATCCCCTTCTGCATCCTGTACAGCTCCTCTTTGCTGTACTTCCTCCTAGCTGCACTCAGCTTAGGATCCACCTTTGAAGCCTTAGGCTTTGGTTGGGTCTGAGAACTGCTCTTAGGACTTTCCATATTTCCAGCTTCTACATCATAGACCCCAGCCAAGCATTCACCACTTGACTTTCCACCACAAGAATACTACTCCAAGCCACCAAAGGAAGTAGAAAAACAGACCTTATTAACCTCCTTCCCTTTTACCTTGACATCATAATCTTCCTTAGAAGAAGACTTACCCCAATCAGGAATCTCCTCAAACCTTGGCCTCCTCTGATTGAGACCACTCCTTCTCCTGACAACATTAAAAGGCACCCACCACCCACTGGGCTTCACAAATGAGCCATAAGGGAACTTGAACACCCTGCCATCAAACTATACCTTTCCCTCTGACACATCTCTTTTCAGAGCCCAAAAATTATTGTACTTGTGCCCCCTCCTGCTGCGATAAGAGCAGACCCAAGGATCACTCCTACCAGCCCTCCAATCAAAATCTCTAGGCTGAGAAGGAGCCTTATTGGCCTTCTTAGCCTCTTGAACAAAAATATGTAGTTGTTTTGTCAGATCAGCCAACTGCTCCACCACTGGGTCCCTCTCCTGTTTGGTAACCTTCACCAAATTCCTCTCTTTCCTATTCACTCTATTCTCCTCTTCAGCTAAAGCTTCACTAACTTTTCTGACATATTTAGCACACCCCTCCTGATAGGTGCTCACATCCAATAACTTCAAATGGGACTCAATAGCCTCCTTTACCTTACCCAAGGCAGGAAACTTCTGATCCCTATTGGAAATAGTCTTCATCAAGTCCTTCCTTGACAGCTCCTTCAACACATCCATCCTGACATCTCTAGCCAAGGCAGACCAAAAAACATCCTTGGCAGAATTTTCATGTGCCAGCTCCACCACTTCCACCAAATATTTCACCATAGGATCAAACTGTAGCAGAAACTTCCTGTAACTGTGAAAGTTACCAACACAATAATAAGACTTCCATTCACTGACAACCTTGTTCAGATCCACCATAGTGAACCTGAAACCCCATATATCCACCATCTCCCTACACAATAACTTCCAGTCCCTCTTCTTGTAGCCAGACATGGCCACAACCTCCATCTCCACTGCCCTATCACCAATGAAGAAAATAATCTGCTTCACCATGTACAGGTAAGAAGCACCATCCACACCAGCAGCAGTTTCATAGTTCTCCAGTAACCACTTCACATCTTCACCATTAAACTTGGTACAATCCCAAGTTTTAATCCTAACACACTCCCTAACCATCACAGCAGGAGGACCTTCCCCCCCACTGACAGTCACCACAGGAATAGAAGACCCAGAAGCCATTCAAAGACAACCAAGATTCCAAAAAAGTAGAAGGTTCCTCCCCATGTTGGGCGCCAGAAATTTAGACAATCCTATAGTACTAGCTATAGGCCTTGACCAAGGGAGTTGGAGAAACTCAGAGAGAAAATCCCCTGTCCCTTTAGAAAAATCAAGTGAGATTTACATGCTACAGTAAATTGGTTCCTGTTTCTAAAGCCCCTTTTCAAACACACTTGACTTCTTGATCAGCCAAGAAAGTAGTCTCCAGACAGACTACCAAACCAAAAAACTGAAATGTAGACCAATTTTCACACCAGAGAAAGCAATGATACTTGATGTAGGTTTCAAATCCACACCAGAGACAGTAATAGTACTTGATATAGCTTGTAAGACTATACCAGAGAAACCAGTTGCCAAGTTAAGTTAAATGAAGAACTCACCTTGCAAGAAACACAGCCAATTGTGGCCAAAAAACAGAGAAAACTGAGTAAGGAAAAAGGATATCAACTCTGTATTTTTTGTATGATAATTAAAGCTGCCCAAAATGTCTTATTCACTATGTACACACAGACCACTATCTAAAAGCCCATGCACACCAACAAATTTGGCGTTCTTGAGTGCCAAATTGCATAAAACCTCTCTAGAAACGCTTCCCAGCGTTCTAGCAACAAGGCCGGATGTCTTCCCAATGTTGGTAGGCCTGCATGAGGCGGCCAGACCACCCTGAAGCCAGAAAACCACCAAAAACCACCAAAAATACCCAAAATACTTAGAAAAATCTACTATGACTACTAAAACCTTTAAAACATATAATTAGGCTATAACAACATTACAACATAAAATGTAGAGAAAAATTAGCTCATTCTAATGGTCTTAAGCACGTAACCCTAAGACTTAAGGTTAGCCGGTAAACACAAAAAAAAAAATTAAACAGCTATCTTTTTAAATAAAAAATGAGAAATTATCCCCTTAATACTTAAAATCTGAATAATGACATCAAGACATAATATATAGAGAAAACTCAGGGCTATCCAATGTTAGAACTCACATCCCCGCAGTCCCACTATTTTCTGAATAATTCTAGAGAAACACCCAATTATTAAATAATGCCATTTAAGACATATCAAAACAACACCAAATAGACCAAAAAACTGCTCCACCAATGTTGGAGGACCACAACGTCTCACTAGATGTTTAAAAATTCCAAAGATCAGTCACAACTTGATTTCCCTGGCTCCTTTCATCAAAGGAGGATTCAGAATGAATGCAGAAAATTATGGATAAATCCTTATTGAAAATGACAGAAAGAAAGTGCTTTCTGGAACATTGTTCCCTGGCTCAAATTAATATTAAATCCATGCCAAAAACTGTAAGCCACCGGATTCCAATCTCTCTTTTATTTCATCAGTCAAGAAATCGGACTTAATGTGTTTGAATGAATGGCTTGGACATGTAAACTTGGATTACCTTAAAAAGCTCCTCAGAGGTTTGAATATCCATTTCAACAACGCAAGTGATTATTTCTTTTGTGAAAATTTTGTTAATGCTAATTTACACAGGCTACCATTTACTGGGCATTTTCCTACAGATGTTAGACCCCTGCAATATATACATTGTGATTTGAGTGGTAGACTTATTGCCACTGATTCTGGAAATGAATATTATTTCAGATTTACTGATGCCTTCTCATCATAAAGAATTGTATACCTGATTAAACATAAATCAGATGCATTTGATTATTTTGTGCAGTTTAAGAGATTCTCATAAAAACTCACTAACAATAAGATCCTTAACCATGTGTGCAGTTGTGGGGGGGAATTTATCAACAGAATAATTTATGAATTTTCAGCCAGTGAAGGATTAAAAATAATTGTTACCTCTCCACATACCCCCCAAAAAAACCCGATTTCTAAAAGAGGCAATTAAACTGCCATTAAGATGGTAAAGTCCATGCTATTCAAAGCCAATATGCTAAGACACATGTGGGGTGAAGCAATCAAAACATCAATATTTATTGAAAATCAAATTCCAACTAAATCTAACCCAAAAATGATGTCTTGTTATGAAAGATTGTTTAGCCTCAAACCAAAAGTCCGCAACATTAAGACTTTTGGTTGCCTTGCATTTGTGTTAATTGACAAGAGGGTATGCTCTTGGAAACTTAGTAAAAATTCTTTCAAAGAATGTTTACTAGGTTTTCACAAGGAGAATAACTCTTATCAATTACTAAATCTCAAGACTAACAGGCCTTTCTAGTCACGTAACTTTGTCTTCAATGAGGATTTGCTCGCATTTTCACTACCTCCAAAACCAAATATTTCTTGGCCCAATATGTTTGTTTACAGGGAACCTGCAAGTTTATAAGTTCCATTTCATAGGGACCATGATAAAATCCCAGAAAGTGTTGAAAGAAACCATGATTAATAAAGACCAGAGAACATTGAAATTCCAGAAGATGAAACCTTGAGGCGTACCAACAGGTTTTGAGACTATTGCCTTACTAGAAATACTGCACTGTAAAATATATTATCTCAAATTGACTCATCAAACATAATTACTGGTGGATGCACTATATCCAGCAGACTGAATGTCCCAAATGAGGCAGAAACCATGCACAAAAATGTGCTCAATGCAATGATTCAGATCTCAGAAACTTTTCTCACACCATCTAGCTACAAGCAGGCCCTGCGTGATGAAAACAACAATTTCTGGAAGTTGGAAATTGAAAATGATCTTCAATCCCTAAAATACAAGGAAGTTTGGGATGTAATTGAAAGCTTGGCAGACTCCAGACCTATAGGAAGTACTTGTGTTTTTAGAATCAAACTCAACCACAACAACAAGATCAGTAAGTTCAAAGCTAGACTCTGCACACAAGGATTCTCACAAATGTATGGGATTGATTACACAGAAACATTTTCTCCCACTGGAAGCTTTTAAATGCTGTGGTTGCTACTTTCAATCTCTGTGGCTGAAAGGTTGGATTTTGTCAGCCTAAGTATCCCCAGTACTGAGTAATTCTTATGTTTAAAATAAGTTAACCTTAATTACATTAAGATTATAACTTAAAAATAAGGTTAAAATACTTATATATATGGTTATAATACATATATATAATTATTACACTATTATATGACATATAGTAGCTTAAATAGCTTATCCATAGCCTAATAATACTTAGTAAGGTGTTAATAGAACCATAATATACTTATCTTAAGTGATATTAAGTAATTATAGACATAAATAAGCTTATATGTATACATAAACCTCATATTCAGTGAAATATGTAGTTATATTACGTATATTTAGGTCTATAAGTGGGGTTTAACCTATAAATAGCCTATAAGCTTTATTTTTCTGCTTATTTTAGGTCACATGGATGTATTTAGTGGACTAAAAATGCCTAAACAAGCATATACACCTTTTTCAGGCGCATTTATCCAGTTTGGACAACTTAATCTGCTTCCTTTGATAGATTTTCACAGATTTATGGGTTGGGATATCATTACTGGGCTAATATGGATTATTGGGGATGTTATTGGGAGCTTTGATATTTAATCTGGCTCCTTTATATGCTCTTTGGATGAGTGATTTTACCTGTCTCTCTATGGTATCCGCTTTTATCTGTTTATTCTATTTATGGTATGAGTCTGTGGTATCATTAATTGTGATGGATGGTCCTTACTGGAGGTCTGGGTTTTGAAACTGCTTGAAGTAGACTCCATGGGGAGGTAATGGGCTCTCACAGTGCTGTAATTTTCAGGGATAGAAGTGACACATCTGGATTGAAGGTCTGTGCACTCCAGTGGATTTTGGTATAAGTAAGGGAGGATTTTGACAGGTTATTAGACATAACTTACTTTCTAAACTTCAATTAAACATTATAAAACAATTTTTATCATATATAAATATACTATAAAGCATTTATAAATTGATATTATCTTTATATAAAGATATAACTATATTTTATTATTCTCTTTTCCACCACTAGCACACATAAAAATCCAAGTATTGTGAGTTTATATTGAAAATAACTATTTTATTAGTCTTCCCCTGAGGTTTAATCACTAAATCACTTATCAATAAATATTAGGACCATTAATATTTACTATTAAATCATACTTAGATACTAGCACACACTGACAGATTTCCACCAGATGGATGCTGTAGAAAGACTCTTACAGTTGCCTTGCCGTAAGCAGAATCCAAAGGAGTTGGATAATCCCAAGAAAACCCTGTCCCTCTAAGTAAACATTAGATTCAATTAACTAAGCTTGAAGATCAACTTGAAGAGTGGAAAAGACGAAATCCTGATTTAAAAAACTTTGAAAGCAATGAAAACCTATATTTAATAAAAATCTAAGTGCAATCAATGATTACACCCACAAAACAAATACCTAATACCAGATTACACTGATACTAGTCACAGAAAATACTTAGAGCAAGCCGCAACACTTTCCCCAGAGACTGAAAAGTACAGTAAATTACTCCAGAAACTACCCTTGGAATGACCTGTTCAAAGGTGCTTTATTAAAGGACTGCCCCAGAATCATCTAGTTTTCCACCAAAATTAAAGAGTGTACTTTATTATATTTTTATTTTATGAATTTTATAAGAAAAGAAATAAATTTGAGTCACCCAGGTTGAGAGCTATCCAATGGAACCCAATATGTTGATATTTTTTATTATAATTGTTGTTATATGTTAAAATATAGTTAATTATAAAAAAAGACCCTTATTATCAAAACTAAAGAGAAAAAAAATTTAGAAGACTAAGATTCTCTTCCTTACTATCCAATTCTCCTACTCCAGACCTTTCCAAAAATACCCTACATGCATAGGATCTACATTAAACTATTGATCTAATAAGCATAATAAATTCTAAACAAATTTTTCCACAGTCACCAAACTTTGGTACAGTGTCCAAACTTTGGCACAGTGACCAAACTTTAACCCAGTGACCAGACTTTCCCATTGTGAGCAAATTTTTCCACAATGAGCTCTTTTTGCCATAATGAGCTAATTTTGCCACCATGACAGAATTTTTCCAGTACACTTTGCTTTTGCACCGGTATGGTAAGGTAAACTCTTACAGTCGCCTTGCTGTAAGCAGAATCCGGAGGAGATATGTGGATTTAGCTGAAAACCCCGTCCTTCCAATAAAAATAACAAAATGGGAATTCTAAATCACTAAGCTAACCAATCTACTTGAATCTGTTTGATAAAAAAATAATGAAACTCTAAAATATTTAACGCTTATTGAGATTTAAAGAAAGTGGCTGTTGATAAAGAAATACTGATAACAACAATTAAGGTGTACCAGTGAAAGATCTGAAAAGATTGACTTTTATGTTTTTATAATAATTTAAATTTTTATGAGACAGCAATAATCAAGTCCCAGCAATGAAGACCTTTCTAAAGATACCCTGTATGAAGTGTTATTTAAACTGTTGAATTGTATTTCTAAGATGTTATGTAAAAAATAATAATGTTATAAGGGTATTACAAGTTATTTTAATTTGTTGAGTAATAAAAAATGAGACCATGGTGGTTAATGATTAAGCTGTATGATGTGTCCCCCCCTCAATTTCGAGTTTGAGAAGCGCTTAAATATTCCTAGTCACGTGCCTAAGTTTTCCCCTCCAGAGCTCTTCCAGAGTCAATCCGGAGCCCGTACGGAGTCCGTACGGAGTCAAAGCGGAGTCCGTACGGAGTCCGTCCGGACTTCCGGACTCAATTTAGAACCTTAAAACCATAATAAAAAATCTAGAAAAATTACACATAATAGAGCTACTTCCCCTTTACATACCAAACTAATTTTCGTAGTCTGCGCAGCTCTAATTACCCCGTGAAAATTCATCAAAGTTAAGTAATTTTTGAAAACGTAAATATTTCTATAAAACTTTAAAATTCATTTAAAAATATAAGAAAAATAGTAAAAATTCTGGGAAAATTTCCCAAGGTTCTTGAGTAACTCGACTTGATACTTATAAATTTTTAGACCGTAAAAATAAGTTTTCTCCGTAAAATAAATTGTATTTGTGTAGGCATTTGCTCGTGACCAATTTCTTCATATTTTAAACTCCAATAAATTAAATAAAACCCTTTTATATATAAAAAATAAAAATAATAACGCCAATCTTGCATGCCGTGATAACTCCATTTACATACTTGGGTGCCGTACTAAACTTTAGGCTACCACATCCTCCCTCCAATCGAGAATGTCCCCATTCTTATAACTTTGAATAAGTGGTTGAGCAATTCCAAAAGAATTATCTTTTCTAATAAAATAATTTGATAAATTTGTTTTAGCTTGGTCTTCTTAAACTTTCAACATAAATGATGTTTTCTTTCTTCTCTGGCCTGATATAACATAAAATAAAATAATATAAATCTTGTGATGATTCCACTACTGAGAGCAAGGTTTGAATCCCTTCAGACTCCCATATACCAGTCTTCCTTCTTGTCACAGCATTGAGAGAGTGGATCTTCCTATGAGCCGAATACTCCTGATTCCAACCTCATAGGGCCCCCCACTGAGCCGAATTCTATGATTCCAATCTCGCCATAAGGTCCTCCAAGCTTCACACCAAAAAAAATGGCCTAACTATGAGGCACTAAAAAAAATCATTCCCTAAAATCCAACTACCATCCTAACTTCTGATTCCTTCATCACAGTTTTCAAACTTTGCTATACAGCAAACCCATAAAATACTTTTGCCAGGCTTCCAATAATAATATTAACTTTAGACCATGTTAAAGCGCCACAAATTTCACCTAATTAACCATTATGCTTCCCATAGCATCATCACCACCTAAAATTTTAACCTCCTAAAGCTTATCAGCACCCAAATCCAGAAATAATTGAATAACCAGTTTAGAGTCTTAGTGGACAGTGATAAATTAAAAGATTGAATTGAGTTATCCAAACAAGATTGACATTCCAATTTAAAGTCTTGGTAGACCAAACATATAATCGATTGCCAGTTTATGGTCTTGGTGGACCAAAGATCGTTTAAGTGCATAAATATCTTGATAAATTCCTAAGTAAGGCCTAGGATTGACCAAAGATTGAATAAATTTGATAATCCAGTTTAATGTCATAGTGGACCAAACATTTGATCGACAAGTAATCCAGTATAAGGCCATAGTGGTCCAATGAATGTTGAATTATCCTGCAGATATTAATTTTCCAGTTTAAAGTCATAGTGGACTAAACAATGAATGAACTACCAGTTTAAAGTCATGGTGGACCAAACATTTAATCGATAAGAAATCCAGTTTAAGGTCATGGTGGACCCAACACTTGATAATAGTCCAGTTTAAGGTCTTGGTGGACCTATCATTTGATTGATAAAAAATAAAAATAAAAAATCTGTCTCCAAAAATATCCATAAAATCTTGAACATCCTTGAAATTCAGTTTAAAGTCTTGAAGGACTAACAGCTCCAATATAAAATTTTTAATGACAGTCTTGAAAATTAGCCAGTTTAAAGTCTTGGAGGACTAAAAGATCCAAAATACGTATAAAAAACCTTAAAGAACGTCTTGAACGGTAGCCAGTTTAAAGTCTTGGAGGACTAACAGCTCCAATATAAAATCTTTAATGATAGTCTTGAAAATTAGCCAGTTTAAAGTCTTGGAGGACTAACAGCTCCAATATAAAATTTGTATAAAACCTTAAGGAAAGTCTTGAACAGAAGCCAGTTTAAAGTCTTGGAGGACTATCAGATGTCAAGATACGTATAAAAAAACCTTAAAGAACGTCTTGAAAAGTAACCAGTTTAAAGTCTTGGAGGACTAACAGATGTCTTGAAGTAAAATCCCATAGGTATTGAGTTCTCCTAGCCCCTGTTTCCTGTCTAAACTATATGAATAAACTAAAAGAATGATGACTGAAAAATAAAACTAAGAAATATAATAATAATTTTGATTTAATTAATTAATTTTTTTTTTTTTTTTTTTTTTTTTATTATTTTATTTTATTTTTTTATTTTATTTTTATTTTATTTTATTTATTTTTTAATTTAATTTTTTTTTTTTTTTTTTTTTTTTTTTTTTTTTGATTTTTTTTTTTTTTTTTTTTTTTTTTTTTTTTTTTTTTTTTTTTTTTTTTTTTTTTTTTTTTTTTTTTTTTGTGATTTAAAATAAAAGATTTTAGAAAAGATAGTTTTGAAATAAAAGTTAAAATTTAATTTTTAAAGAAAGATAAACGAGTGTGAAAAGAAAGATAAAAAAGGTAAAAAGAATTATCAAAATTAAAATTTTAAAAGATGCCCCCCGGCCATTTGATGAGCCGTACCCTCGACATCATACCCACATCCAAGTGCAACTTGATGTGGTTACACAATTTTGAGAAATTGAAAAGAAAGAAAATAAATGAAAGTTTTTAGAAGATAATTTTTATAATGATGATCACTGGGTGGGCTCCCTCCAATTTATAAAAATGATTAGAGACCACCAGTGAGCATCACCTTTACAATAATTCATAATATATATTAAAGAAAAGAAATCACAATCTAACATAAAAAATCAAAAAAAACAAAATAAAAAAAAATCTTGAATCCGGCGTTGAGAGCGGTGTCTCTTGATTCGTTCCAGTTTATAGTCTTAGTGGACTTCCTAAAATTAAAAGACAAAGCCAGGATTCAACTAGAAACAGGGAAAATTTTGGAAACGAACATTATGGGGTAATTGTGTATAGAGCAGCCAGCCCATCAATTACCCCCACACTTGCCAATATTTAATTAAGAAGGTTCCCCTGTGAACACTCCTTCCAATAAATTTTAAAATTTTCCAACACTATCTTCACCCATATTTTAAGTATTTTAAGTTTTTGAAAATTTCAAAGAAGGTCTTCTTGAATTTCGTTAAGTTTCATCATAGTTTCATCGCCCATATGCAGTGTAATGATAGTAAAGTATTTTTGATAAAAAAAGAAGATAGTTTATCCTCGTTGCGGAGGTATCCATAAAATTTCGTAGATATCATAGTTTATCCTTGTTGCGGAGGAATCCATAAAATTTGATAAATGTCATTAAAATTGTAGTTTATCCTCATTTCGGAGTTGATAAAATTTAAGAAATTTCATAGTTTATCCTCATTGCGGAGGAATAAATTTAAGAAGTTTCATTGATATCATAGTTTATCCTCATTGCGGAGGAAGACTTCGGCACTCCTGGTGCCTCTAGGATAGAACCGTTTCACTTGATCGGCCGCTACCCTCTTCTTCAATACTACTCCATCCAACTCTTCTAGCACATATGAACCGCCGGAAACTTGCTCCTTGATTTTATACGGTCCATTCCACCTATCTGCAAACATCTTTCCCCACTGGCTTTCCAAACTCCTATTATACACCAGGACCATATCTCCTGGGTTCAAAGGTTTCCTTAATCGATGTGCCAACCGCTCATCCCAATATCTGACTGATTGATTTCGGATCTTCATCATCCGTGAATATGCCTTTTCTAAATATTCTTCTTTCTTTTCTAGCTGCATCATTCTTGCACACAATAATTCTTCAGTAGTTTTGACTGTGTCCCAGTCAACTCCAAGATATGATTCAGCTTCTAAATCAACCGGTAAAACTGCTTTCTGTCCAAAAACAAGTTCATAAGGTGAAAATCCGGTCGTCCTTTTGGCAGTGATTCGATCAGCAAATAAAACTAAAGGTAAATAGTGCCTCCACTTTTCGGCACTTGTCCCACACATTTTAACTAAAGCATCCTTAATAACTTGATGCCCTCTTTCCACCATGCCTTCAGCTTCAGGATAATATGGGGTTGCTACCCTAACCTTTGATCCAACTTTCAATACGGCCTCTTTAAACTCTGTCACAAATTCAGGACCTCCATCTACCGTTACCAACTTCATCACCCCATACCTATATACCCAATTATTCAAAAAAAATTCTGCCACATTTTTGGCAGTTAAATTAATAAGAGGCGCTGCCTCTACCCAACCAGATAAATCATCTCTGGCCACAATTAAATATTTATACCGTCCCTCTTTTATATGAAGGGCATCTAAACTAACTCTCCCAAAGAGCGTATATTCACCGGTCGCGCGTCCAGGTTCTTTTGGCCTTAAATAACTTCGTCTTTGACATTCTTCGCATGCCTGAACCCACTGTTTAACAGCCATCTTCATGCCAGGCCACCAAAATCGATCAGAAATTCTTCTAAACGTTTCTCCAATGCCTCTATGCCCGAGATCTTCATGCAGTGATTTCAAAACTAATTCTTGCCCCTTCTGTTGAGTTATAACTACTTGAGGATTTGGATACTTTCTCCTCATTAAACGTCGACCAGATAGGTAAAATGTAGATGACTTCCTCTTGATAGCCACCCATTCATCGTCTTCACAATCTTCTGGCCTCTCTAAAGTCAACAAATATTTGACTAACAAAAAATAAAAACCAGTCTGACCCCAGACTTCATCTTGAAAATCGATTAATATAACATCAATAGGGACTTCTATATCACCAATATCACCTGCACATGAATGAGCCAATAATCGTTGACCCCTAAATAAATCTTTAATCGAGCTATGTCGACGTTTTTCTTCTGAACCTTTGGATCCTTCGAAAACCGTATTTGAAAATACCTCTTTCTCTTTATCCACCCTTTTATTTAAATTCTCTAATTCTCCAACATATACACCATTCCTTAATTTACTACTATCCCACACTACCAATCCATCTTCCTCTACATACACCACATCTTCTTCTACCTCCTCTCTGCCGAATTTATCTACACCTTTTCCAACACCTTTATTAACATAAAAACTATTTTCCAGTTTATCCTCTTGGTGGAGGTCATCATCATCATAATCTAAACACAATAGTCCTGCCAGTTTAACCTCATGGGGGAGGTATGGAAAGTCTTCAGCTCCTTTAGTGCTGGCTTTGATAATAGGTATATCTTCATCGAACTCTTCTGAGTCTGAATCTTCTTCAGTGGGTGGTCTCCTTGATAAACCATCTGGCATAGTAAAAGTTTTGCCAGGCTTATGAACTAAATCAAACGAAAAATGTTGAATAAAAGCTACCCATCTCGTCATGGGTGCGTTCGGTAAACTTGGGGAATTAATCATCTGGATTAATGATTTTGCATCCACTTGCAACTCAAAATGTTGCCCCCACAAAATATGCTGAAGTTTCTTCAGTATTTTTGCCACACCACATAATTCCAATTTTGGTTGAGAATATCTTGATTCGACCTCAGTAAATACTACAGATTCATACCTAACTGGCCTGATGTAACCAGCTTTATCCATCTGAGACAAAACCGCCCCAGCTGCAACCTGACTTGAATCAACTGCTAAATAAATTCTGCCAGCATCTTTTCCATAATCCAACTTGTGCAGGACTAAATCCTTCCCCACAACCTCCTTCAACTTCACAAACGCCTTCTCACACTCTTCATCCCACTCCCAGTCTGCATCCTTTCTTGTTAACCGTCTCAATGGAGCTGCCAATGAAGAAAAGTCCTTAATAAACATTCTAACATATACGCAAACGCCTAAAAACCCTCTAACTTCGGTCGTATTCTTGGGCCTTGGCCAGGACTGAATTTTGTTAACTTTCTTCTTGGACATAATCCTACCCTCTCTACATACCACATGGCCTAATATTTCTAAGGCTGGCACACAACATGAAAATTTTGAACCTGAAATAGCTAAACCAGCCTCTTCAATTCGAAACAAGATTCTTTCTAAAGTAATTGCAAACTCCCAAATGAATTTGCGTATCCCGGGATTCTCTTCCAACACCTGGTTATCATAGTCGGTTGTTGGTCCCTTAATTCCTCCATCATCTATAAAGATTCCAGCATATTGTGGAATTTCATCTTGAAGGATCCAAGCCATCTGAGCTTGATAAACTGCAACCGAATTTGTTGCTCCTTGAGGTAATCTTGTTAACTGTAAACGTCCAAGTGGCGTATCGAATGTAGTGAGAGGCCTTGAGTCCGGATGTAACTCTCTCTCATCATATCCACCCATAATATCTCCCAAACCATAGCACACTCTCCCTGCAAACGCTTCAACAAACTCCTCAGCACTAGGTGGTATCCCAGCATCCTTTATTGTAACCCTATTTAATTCCCTAAGATCATGAACAACTCTAAGCTTGCCATTCGGTTTCTTGATACAAAATACAGGACTAGAATAACTTGACGTTGATTGCTCATACAGTCCAGTGCGTATCCGTTCTCTGACAACTTCAATATAGGCTTCTTTTAATGCAGCCGGAATAGGAATCGGTTTCTGCTGCCACGGTTCATGACATACCACAGGAATCTTGTAAGGCTCCCCATAGGAATGCTTCAACACACCCCTCTCCTCTTCTACAAAAGCAATGGCCTTCTCTCGCTTGACCATCACATCCAACAACAACTTCTTCTCTTCTCCAGACAACCAACCATCAGGTCCAAAATTAACAACACCCAGTCTCTCAAAAGTGATTCTTGACGTCTCAGAAAATTCAGGCGGATTCTTTACCAAGGGACTTTCATAAGGATCTCTTGATAACCTTGGTCTTCTCAAAGGTGGATTTAATTCAGCAGGTAGCGGTTCATTAATAGGTCGAACTTTATTTGCTACCTTCTTATATTTGGCTGCATCCACATCTAAATAAACTTGAGGTAAAACATCGCCATTAAAATTTTCATCAAATGAATCTTCTTCATCGTCAGAATCGGAATAAGAAAAATTAGAAAAATATTTTATTTCATTTTTAAATTTTACCCTTTTCTCCTTTCCCTCGTCTAATTTATAAACAGATTTTCCAACACCTTTGCTTCCCTTATCCAACAGTAAATCACCCGTAAAGAAAGTTGGCAGTTTAACCTCTTGCTGGAGAACCGGAATTGAATTTTCACAAAAATTATTTTGTTGTGTTTTAATTATACTGAGATTTTTTATCGGATTTTGAAAAGATTTTCGCAGTTTACCCTCTTGCTGGAGGTCCAAAATAGAAGGAGATAATTGCAGTTTAACCTCTTGCTGGAGGTCCCGAATAACATTTTCACATAAATTATTTTTTTGTGTTTTAATTATACCAAGATTTTTAATCGGATTTTGATGTGATATTTGCAGTTTACCCTCTTGCTGGAGGTCCGTAATAGAAGGAGATAATTGCAGTTTAACCTCTTGCTGGAGGTCCTTAATAGAAGGAGATATTTGCAGTTTAACCTCTTGCTGGAGGTCCGTAATAGAAGGAGATATTTGCAGTTTAACCTCTTGCTGGAGGTCCGGAATAACATTTTCACATAAATTATTTTTTTGTGTTTTAATTATACCAAGATTTTTAATTGGATTTTGATGTGATATTTGCAGTTTACCCTCTTGCTGGAGGTCCATAAATATACCCTTCCAATTTTTATCCAACCTAATTTGGCCCATTTTGCCTTTTTCACCGTTTTTAAATTTAATAGAAAAACCGGGTAAATCCAATAAACATATAGAAAAGTCCAAAACATATTTGCACTCCAAGGTAATATTAACAGAAAATAATTGAGAATCCACTTGAATTATCTCCAAGTGAGCTGACCTATTGCAATCCGGGATCTCATCCTGAGGAGAGATTACAACATTAGAGCGATCAGCCCCTGCTACCCCAAAAAATGAGGGCATCCATCCTTTTCCAACAAACATAATTCACCAGAAGCCGTCCGTTTTATATGCCGCTTCTTGGTGCAAACACAACACTGGCACAGAGTAGTAATCCCTGGCCGTGTTTCCCAACCTTCATCTCCAGGAGGTGCTAACCGCATATGTAACCTCCGCATATCTTCACCAGTGATCTCCAAACTGATCCCCATGCCAGCTTGATACCCTATCCTGGCCTCAAAATCCATCAAAAAAGGACCACCAAGAACAGTTTTGACTGCTCCTCTGGCCACATAAAAGTGAACCTTACCAACAGATCCACCAATGCCTAACCTGACATGCTCAGCAGTACCCATCAGCTCTGTTGCATGCCCTCCAATACCTCTGAGGTTTCCCCCAGTTCCACTTTTAATTGGCAAGCCTATACTCGTCGCTTGCTCCAATGAAATTAAATTAATTTGAGACCCTGAATCGACCAAGGCCTTTACTTCTTTACCATTAAGAGTTACCACCAGGTAACCCAGGGGAGTGGAAAAATGTGTATCTACATCTTCCCCAAACTTTTCAGCATTTTCACAAATATATTCCACCTCTCCAGTGGAAACCCGACGCCTCGTCAAATGCTTCTTTTGCTTTTCAGCAAGCGCCGGACTAATCGTAAATAACTCCCCCAAAGATAAGGGAATCTGCAATTGATTCACCCTATTCAAAACTGCGTCCATCGCATTAGCTTGACCAGAAACTACTGGCCGCTCATACTGGACCTTTGATTTAACAACCTTGGCCCTGGGTACCTCTTGAGGTCCAACCGAGCCATCTTCACCCCCCATTATAACATCTTCACTTTCTATAACCCTAACTCCGTCACCAGCTTCTTGCACTAATCCTGATCCATCGCTAGTCCTTCTTACTCCCTCCATTGGGATGGGACCGCTAAAACTTGGTCTGGGTAGAGACGCCAACGGTACGTCCTCCTCAGAATCCGAATCGTCCTCTGTCATAGGCTCACCATTTAAATCAAACTTGCCATAACTAGGGGGCCCCATATCAGCAATCCCCTTCTGCATTTTATATAATTCGTCCTTAGAGTAAGGGTTCAATTTGTTGGCGGCAGTTTGAGCACTAGAATTCTTGTCCTTAGAGTAAGGGTTCACTTTGTTATTGGCCTTGCCAGGATTAGCCCTCAATTGGCTCTGAATGCTACTTTTCGCCTTAGTAGCAGCTGCTCTTCTAGCAGCATTAACATCGTATTCGCCAGCCATACAGCTACCCTCCACCTGGGCAACCGTCGCCAGCTCTAAACCACCAAAAGAAGTAGAAAATGTGGCTTTACTGACCTCTTTCTCCTTGCCCTTGTCAGCTTTACCACCATTACCATTACCATTTTTGCCACTCTTGGCATTAACATCTTCATCCGTCACCTCTTCAAATCTGGCTCTCCTTTCAGCCGTTAAACTTCTTCTGACCAAATCAGAAGGAGACTGTCCATCACTGGGCTTGATGAACGAACCATCAGGAAATTTATAAACTTTACCATCAAAAAGAACTCGCCCAGCATCCATATCCTTATCAAGAGCAAAACAAACTGTTGCTCTATGACCCCTCCTATTACAATAGGAGCACACCTTTGGCTCATCGTAGCCACCTCTATAACCATTACCACCATTCCCACCATTTCTCCCATTGCCTGGGAAGCGGTTACCGTTGTTATTGCCATTATAATTTCGACGTTCATACCCTCTGGACTGATAAGAAGTCGACGTCGACGAAGAAGCGATTGGGGCCTTGTTGGCCTTCTGAGTCTCTTGAACAAATATTTTTAATTGTTTTGTTAAATCGGCCAAGTGATCGACCATCTTATTATCTACATTACCCTCAACTTTAGCAGCAGGTAATCCCATTTGAGCCTTCTTGGCCTCCTGGGCTTTGACCATAATATCATTGTTTTCGGCCAAAACTTCGCTAACCTTGCTAACATATTGAGTGCAAGACTCTTGATATTTGTCCAACGCCAATAACTTGAGATGGGCCTGAATGTTCTCTTTGATAACCTCCAGAGCCGGCAGTTTCTGCTCACCATTAGGCAGTTCCTTCATCAAATCTTTTCTTGAAAGATCCTTCAAGACGTCCATACGAATATCCCTGCTGCATGCTGACCAAAACAAATCTTTTGCTTGGTTCTCATGCACTAACTCGTCCACCAGTATGAGATATTCCACCACTTCATCAAACTGAACACAGAGCTTTTTGAAGTCAGCCATAGAAGAAACTCCACCTTTTGCTTGCCAGTCTCCAACAATTTTATTGAGGTCCATCATAGTAAACCTAACACCCCATCTATCAATCATAGCTTTAGAAAGCTTAACCCAATCCTTGTCCTTGAATGCCTGCATAGCAATAACCTCTTTTTCCACCTCCCTATCGGCAATAAAAAATCTAACTTGCTTCACCATATCCACATGGGAAGCACCATCAACAGCAGCAGCAGCTTCATACCTGCTAATGAACCATTTAACCTCCTCCCCATCAAACTTTGGGCCATCCCAAGAAACAATTCTAACTGAGGGAGTAAGAGGGTTAGAAGATCCAGAAGCAACAGCAGAAGAAGACATCCCAATAAGTAATGAAAAGCGTTAACAATCGATAAAAGAACAAGCCTCTTGCAGGCCAATAACAAAAATCCAATTAGAGTTCCAGAAAATAAGCCTCTTGCAGGCTAATAACGTTCTTGATCCAAGTAAGTCTTTTAAAGAAAGCTAGAGAAATCAAACCCCACGTTGGGCGCCAACTATGGTAAGGTAAACTCTTACAGTCGCCTTGCTGTAAGCAGAATCCGGAGGAGATATGTGGATTTAGCTGAAAACCCCGTCCTTCCAATAAAAATAACAAAATGGGAATTCTAAATCACTAAGCTAACCAATCTACTTGAATCTGTTTGATAAAAAAATAATGAAACTCTAAAATATTTAACGCTTATTGAGATTTAAAGAAAGTGGCTGTTGATAAAGAAATACTGATAACAACAATTAAGGTTTACCAGTGAAAGATCTGAAAAGATTGACTTTTATGTTTTTATAATAATTTAAATTTTTATGAGACAGCAATAATCAAGTCCCAGCGATGAAGACCTTTCTAAAGATACCCTGTATGAAGTGTTATTTAAACTGTTGAATTGTATTTCTAAGATGTTATGTAAAAAATAATAATGTTATAAGGGTATTACAAGTTATTTTAATTTGTTGAGTAATAAAAAATGAGACCGTGGTGGTTAATGATTAAGCTGTATGATGTGTCCCCCCCTCAATTTCGAGTTTGAGAAGCGCTTAAGTATTCCTAGTCACGTGCCTAAGTTTTCCCCTCCAGAGCTCTTCCAGAGTCAATCCGGAGCCCGTACGGAGTCCGTACGGAGTCAAAGCGGAGTCCGTACGGAGTCCGTCCGGACTTCCGGACTCAATTTAGAACCTTAAAACCATAATAAAAAATCTAGAAAAATTACACATAATAGAGCTACTTCCCCTTTACATACCAAACTAATTTTCGTAGTCTGCGCAGCTCTAATTACCCCGTGAAAATTCATCAAAGTTAAGTAATTTTTGAAAACGTAAATATTTCTATAAAACTTTAAAATTCATTTAAAAATATAAGAAAAATAGTAAAAATTCTGGGAAAATTTCCCAAGGTTCTTGAGTAACTCGACTTGATACTTATAAATTTTCAGACCGTAAAAATAAGTTTTCTCCGTAAAATAAATTGTATTTGTGTAGGCATTTGCTCGTGACCAATTTCTTCATATTTTAAACTCCAATAAATTAAATAAAACCCTTTTATATATAAAAAATAAAAATAATAACGCCAATCTTGCATGCCGTGATAACTCCATTTACATACTTGGGTGCCGTACTAAACTTTAGGCTACCACACCGGAAAATCACCAGATCAAACCAGAGCGCACCGGAGCACATTGGAACACTGGAGCTCAGTGGCTATTACATCAGCTCACCATATCCACCAATAATACTATAAGTCACTAAATCAAGTAAAACACTAAGAAAACAGTAAAATATGATAAAAAACCATCAAGACATAAAAGATAGAGAAAAATCTGGGCTATCCAATGATAATAATCACCTTCAAAAATTCCAAATATCCAGCCTTATAATCCAGAAAATTGCTACTAATCTTCAAAAATAAACCTAGAAGAGCCCCAGAAAATACCCAAAGTTGGAGAATCCTCCCCAAAATCCAGTGAAACCATTACCAAATCCATAAAACCATCAAATCAAAATAAAAATATCATATAACCATTCCAAAATGCCACAAATCAATCCAAAAATATCCATAATGACCAAATTAACACCTGGTAACGCCATAATTTCCTTTCAACCAATATTAAATCAAATTTTCACCTAATTGGCCTACCCAGATGTGGAATGCCACAACGCAAAATCTGCATTTTGCAATGGAGTGCCAGAAGAGACCATCTACATGTGCCTTTCAAATGAATAACTTCACCACCCAACCTTAAAAATCCAGTCCTAGGACTAAAAAAGTCCCTTTATGGACTTAAAAAAGCATCTTGTTGTTGGTATTGATTGATTAATAAATTCTTTATCAAAAACAATTTTATCTGTAGTACTGTGGACCCAGAATTGTTCATTCACAAATAAAACACCAAACCTTACTTTGTGCAAATACACATTGACAATTTATTGATATTTTGAAAAGACATCAAATGTTTTAAAAGCCTAATATACCAAAATTTTGAAATGAAAGACCTGGATGATTCAAAAATGATCCTGGGAATCAAAATAATACAAGATCACAATCACAATGCAATAACTCTCTCACAATCCAATGAGATTGAAGCTATCTTGAATCTCTACAAAATGAACTATTGCAAAGCCATATCGACCCCTATGGAACCCAATTCACAGCTTGATCCAGCTGTTGATGATTACCATAAGAAGCTCCTGAAATCAAATAACCTCTATAGATCTTCTGTTGGACACTTAAACTACCTGGTACAATGCACTGGGCCTGACTTGGCCTTTTCTTGTAGCCAACTATTGTGTTTCTTGAAAAAACCCATAATGACTCATTGGAGCACCTTTGTCCATGTACTTAGATATTTGAAGGGAACTAAAAATTTTTACATCTTTTTTAGCCCACTGAATTGAACTCAGAACCACTGATAGGATATTGTGACTCCAATCACGGATCTTGAACTGAGACTCAAAGATCAACTACTGGCTATGTCTTTACCTTCAAAAACTGCACTGTCAGCTGGAGGACTAAGAAGAAAACAACTGTGTCAATCAGGAACTCTGAATCAGAAGCCAAAGCAGTGGTGGAAGCTGGACAAGAAGAAATATGGCTTACACATCTCTTAAATGACCTCAATATTTGGAAGTACTTGAACAAAAATCCTGTTAAACTATATACCAACAACTTTCAGCCAGACTACAAGAGCTACCCAGTAAATAGTTATAAATATTTACTTGAGCAGAACTATGCCTTTACCTCTCACTTTATTAATTATATTTACTTTATAAATTACTTATAATGTTTTAACTAGTTAATAAGTAAAATAAAATTAATTATATAATTATAAAAGCTCCCTCATTCTCTTAGTACTTGAAGGCATCCTCATGACAGTTGAAAAGTAGACTAGAATATAATAATACTTTATATTAAAATCAAATATTTCTATTTACATTGACATATACAGAAAATACTAAGTAAATCAAATAAATTTAATTAAACTGATATATACAGATAAATAATGTATATGAGAAAATTTTTTCTAGAACATATTTTAAATTAGAAATTTCTATTGTGGGATTTTTCTCTTGTGATACTCTTGAAGTTAGACCTGTGGTTCCATATTTTCTCTCTCTTTTGCCTATAAAAGGCCCCTCAATCTTTCTGCTTTATTTCATTCCATACTTACTTTACATCAATTACTATATACAAATTAAATCCATCACTACTATTACAATTCTTAGTATTTACAAATAAGGATTCTAGGATTACAACTTAATAATAATAATGAAATTTTTTCCTTTTTAATTGAGTAATAAATTATAAGATAAAAAAATATGTACAATATTCTGGAATTCTTGAGTTGCCTTATCCTTCATTGCCATTAGACTGCTAAAATACCTTCTAGACCAAGAGACCACTCTGAAAACTGAGGGCATTTCCGAATTTTTTTCAACCCATAGATATCTTGAGGCTGACAACTGTAGGACCATAAACTCCAGCACCTATAGCAATTTTTGGAAAAACAACAAACATATAAAGCACGTGACTATATTTTATTGCTGCGACCAGGATTCAAAACTTGCTCCAAATCTAAGTTTTATATAGACGTAATTTTCCTATACTTTTGTAGTGACTATAGCAGATAATATCTGTAGGTCTCACTCTGCATATTTCATATTATACAAATTTATATCTTTACTCTACACTCTGTAGTTGAAATTTAATTGCTCAAATTATGGAAGGGAGGTGTCATGTCAGCCAGGCTACTAGACTTACCCAGTCAAATAATTCATTATTTACTGGGATGAAGCCACACCATTAACTCTTATTTTATTAATTTTATATATCTACTTTATAATATACTTGTAATAAATTAACTAATTAAAATAAGTAAATTAAGTAAATATTTAAAATTAATGTCCCTCATATTTTTACTCCCTAAAACTGTCCTCATGACAGGTTAGAAGTAGAATAAAAAGTATATTAACACTAAACTATAAATTTAAATGACTCTATTTAAAAGGTTAAAATTATATTAATACTAAAAATTAAATTCAAATTATTTTATTTTAAGAGTGACATTTATAGAGAGCTTTAAAATAAATCAAATAATTTGATATATAAATTAAATACATTTTATTTACACATTCTTTATAGAACACTCTTATTATTTGCAATATCTTATTTTGAAATTTTCTTCCTCTTACACTCCTGTATGTAGATTTCTTAACCCCGTTTTTTCTCTCCTTTCTGCCTATATAAGGCCTTCCATTTTTGCTGTTTTTCCTCATTCATTACTCACTTCAATTAATTATATAAAATCAAAACCAACTCTATTACTACTATCACTGATTTAACTAGTTACATTTGCATAATTTAAATCCTTATAAGTAATAATAATGAAATGATCTTACCTTTATCTTGAGTAATAAAATAAAGATAAAAGTTATGTACTTGCTTTTTTTGGAATTTTTTGAGTTCTCCACCTTTCACCACTGTTGGACTGCCTTTAAAATCTTCTAAATCATAAAGACTCCTTTACAATTGTGAGATTTTCAAATTGTAGTCAATGCACTGTTATCTAGGTTCTGACAACTGAGGGACCTCTGACTACAAGGACCAATAAGGACTTGTGGACAACTGAAAACAACAAACGTCATCAGGCACGTTGTGGTCTTCCAACATTGGAGGAGCCCATTTTTGGTCTACTTGGTGTTGTTTTGATATGTCTTGTATGGCATTATTTAATAATTAGATGTTTCTTTGAATTATTCAGTGAATATTGGGACTGTGGAGATGTGGATACTACCATTGGATAGCCCCCGGTTTACTCTATACTTTATGCCTTGTTGACATTTTTCAGATTTTAAGTATTAAAGGGATTATTTTTCATTTTTCATTTAAAAAGATAGCTGTTTAATTTTGTTTTTTATGATTTATAGGCTAACATTAAGTCTTAGGGTTAAGTGCTTAGTATCATTAGAATGAGCTAATTTTTCTCTACATTTTATGTCTCAATGTTGTTATAGCCTAATTATGTGTTTTAAAGGTTTTAGTAGTTGTAGTATATTTTTCTAGATACTTTTGGTATTTTTGGGGGTTTTTGGTGGTTGGGCCGCCTCAGCCGGGCCTCCCAACGTTGTGAGGACTGCCTGCCTTGGTGCTAGAAGGATGGGAAGTATTTCTAGAGGGGTTTTATGCAATTTGGCACTCAAGAACGCCAAATTCGTTGGTGTTAATGGGCTTTTAGATAGTGGTATGTGTGTACATAGTGAATAAGACATTTTGGGGCAGTTTTAATTATCATACAACCATCCAGAGGTGATATCCATGTTCCTCACTCAGTTTTCACTGTTTTTTGGCCACAATTGGCTGTGTTTGTTGCAAGGTGAGTTCTTCATTTAACTTAACTTGGCAACTGGTTTCTCTGGTATAGTCTTACAAGCTATATCAAGTATTATTGCTGTCTCTGGTGTGGATTTACAACCTACATCAAGTATCATTGCTTTCTCTGGTGTGGAAATTGGTCTACATTTCAGTTCTTTTGTTTGGTAGTCTGTCTGGAGACTAATTTCTTGGCTGATCAGGAAGTCAAGTGTGTTTGAAAAGGGTCTTTAGAAACAGGAACCAATTTACTGTAGCAGGTAGATCTCACTTTTTTTTTCTAAAGGGACAGGGGATTTTCTCTCTGGGTTTTCTCCAACTCCCTTGGTCAAGGCCTATAGCTAGTACTATAGGGTTGTCTACATTTCTGGCGCCCAATGTGGGGTCAAACCTGCTAGTTCTTTGAAATCTCTGTTGTCTTTGTTTGTTCTTTTTTTGGTGATTTTTGTCTAGAGGAATGGATTCTGGTTCCTCTATTCCTTTAGTAACTGTCAGTGGGGGGGAAGGTCCTCCTGCTGTGATGGTTAGGGAGTGTGTTAGGATTAAAACTTGGGATCGTACCAAGTTTAATGGTGAAGATGTGAAGTGGTTACTGGAGAAGTATGAAACTGCTGCTGGTGTGGATGGTGCTTCTTGCCTGGACATGGTGAAGCAGATTATTTTCTTCATTGGTGATAGGGCAGTAGAAATGGAGGTTGTGGCCATGTCAGGCTACAAGAAGAGGGACTGGAAGTTATTGTGTAGGGAGATGGTGGATATATGGGGTGTCAGGTTCACTATGGTGGATCTAAACAAGGTTGTCATTAAATGAAAGTCTTATGGTGGTGTTGGTAACTTTCACAGTTACAGGAAGTTTCTGCTACAGTTTGATCCTGTGGTGTAATATTTGGTGGAAGTGGAGGAGCTGGAACATGAAAATACTGCCAAGGATTTATTTTGGTCTACCTTGGCTAGAGATGTCAGGATGGATGTGTTGAAGGAGTTTTCAAGGAAGGACTTGATGAAGACTCTTTCCAATGGGGATCAGAAGTTGCCTACCTTGGACCAGGTGAAGGGGGCTGTGGGAGGCCCGTTTGAAGTTATTGGCTGTGGACACCTATCAGGAGGGGTGTGCCAAATTATTCAGTAAAGTCAGTGAGGCTTTGGCTGAAGAGGAGAATAGAGTGAAGAAGGAAGAGAAGAATATGGTGAAGGTTTCCAAACAGGAGAGGGACCCAGTGGTGGAGCAGTTGGCTGATCTAACAAAACAGCTACATATTTTTTTTCAGGAGGCTAAGAAGGCCAATAAGGCTCCTTCATAGCCTAGAGATTTTGATAAAAGGGCTGGTAGGAGTGATACTTGGGTCTTCTCTTATTGCAGCAGCAGGGGGAAAATGTCCAATGATTTTTGGGCTCTGAACAGAGATGTGTCAGAAGGAAAGGTGGAGTTTGATGGCAGGGTTTTTAAGTTCCCTGATTGTTCATTTGTGAAGCCCAGTGAGAGGCAGGCACCTGTTGATTTGGTCAGGAGAAGGAGTAGTCTCAATCAAAGGAGGCAAAGTTTTAATCAGATTCCTGATCAGGGGAAGTCTTCTAGTAAGGAAGATGATGATTTCAATGGAAAAGGGAAGGAGGTTAATAAGGTCTCTTTTCCAACTTCCTTGGTGGATTGGAGTTGTACTCCTGTGGTGGACATTCAAGTGGTGAATGCTCAGCTGGTGTTAATGATGTAGAAGCTGGAAAGGTGGGAAGGTCTAAGAGCAGTTCTCAGGCCCAACCAAATCCTAAGGCTTCAAAGGTGGAACTTAAGCTGAGTGCAGCTAGGAGGAAGTAGAGCAAAGAGGAGCTGTACAAGATTCAAAAGGGGATTGCTGATATGGGCCCCCATAGTTTTGGTCCATTAGACATGGATTGTGAGCCAATTCCTATTGATGTTGATTCTGACTCTGAGGAGGATGTCTCTTTGGCTTCATTGCCAAAGCCTGATGGAGTTGGAGGTTCTAGTAAGGGATCTGGTTTGATTCCTGTTTATGGTAAATCTGTTGGTGGTTCTGGTCCTCAGGAGATTTCTAGGACCAAGGTAGTGAAGCCAAGGGCTCACTTTGTGAGTCCAGTAGTTTCTGGCCAATCTAATGTTATGGACTCAGTTCTGGAAAGGATAAATCAGGGTCAGGTTTCTCTTTCTTATGGGGAATTTCATGCTATCAGTCCTGGGTCTTCTGATAGACCAAAAAATTTGTTGACCAGGAGAAGGGTTTCTTCTGGGGAGGTGGAATACATTTGTGATTCTGCTGAGAAGTTTGGTGAGGGGTTGGAGACTCATTTTTCTGTACCTCTGGGTAATTTCAATGTCACTCTGAATGGCAGGGAGGCTAGGGCATTGGTTGATTCAGGTTCTCAGATTAATCTGATTTCTTTGTTTGAGGCCACTCATCTGGGCCTCCCCATTAAGACAGAAATTGGTAGAAATTTAAGAGTGATTGGTGGCCATGTCACCAAGTTGATTTGAACAGCTGAATTTGTGAAGCTGGATGTTGGTGGAGCCTCAGTGAAGGTTCATTTTTACATTACCAAAGGTAATGTAAAAGCTGTTTTGGGTGGACCATTCTTGATGGATTTCCAGGAAAGAATTGGTTATCAGTTTGATATAGGAATAAGTTTGAAGTTGACTGGTGAAGACAAAAGAAGACTTCACATGAGGCTGTCATCCCCGGAGATGATGGTTGGAAGACCAGGCCTGGCTTGTCTTCAATGTGCCAGTGAATAGACTGTTGTAGGATAAGAAAGGAAGTGGGTGCCGCCTCTGGTTTTTTGGAGTGTGTCTCAGGCTCTAGTGAGAGTATGTCTTTTTAGAGTGATGAAGGCTGATAGCCCTAGTTCTACAACCTCTCCATAAGATGAGGAAATCCCAGGTTGTAGTAGGTCAGCTCCCTTGGAGATATACCAGGAAGATTTTCAACTTTCTATATTTAATGTTTCTCTTCTCTGAAAGTATTCTTCATGTTTTTTGTCAAGTATCTGTTCTCTCTCAAGAGTTTCAATTATTTTAATTTCAAGTTCAAAAAAGAAGATTAGCTACATATCTTTATTGAAAGATATGCGGAAATGCTGTAGAGTGGTGAGATTGGGGTCTAAAAGTAAGTCCTCCCAGTTTTGCACTGCTAGGGTTTCTTCTATGCCTTTCAAAAACATTACCTTGGCCAATTCTGTGAGCATTGGGGAAACTTCTGGTTATTTTTAGAGGATGGAAAAAAACTCAAGAAAAGGAGATAAAAATTTCAAGATAACTGAAGGAAAGCAAGAAAAAAATCTGAAGATAATCAAAAAAGAAGAAAATAATTGTTTTTGTGAAGATCAGCAAGACAAATCTCTGTGCCCCCAGCAGGAGTTTAAACTTCTCAAATTTTTGAAGAAAGAAGATCGTCAAGATCAATTTTTTGGCCTCCAGAATGAGGTTAAACTGCATAAGCTTTTAAGAAAGAAGACCATTAAGATCATTTTTTGAGCCTCCAACATGGTGATAAACTGCACAATTTTAGAAGATGTGATTCAGAAGATGAATCATGATTTGAAGAATTAGAAGATGGAAGTAAGGATGAAGATGTGGAATTGCGGAATAGTTGTGGAGTGGTGAGAGTGGGGTTTAAAAGTAATTCCTCCCAATTGTGCACCACCAGGGTGTCTTCTACACCTTTCAAAAACATTACCTTGGCCACACATGTGAGCAATGGGGAAACCCTTGGTTTTTGTTCCAGGTCTGGTGTTGAAGAGGTCCTGAAGATACCTCAAGTTGAAGGCGGAGCTGCAAAGTATAAGAAGGTAGCGCAGAAGATTAGGCCTTTCAATGAGTGTATGCCTGTAGGTTTTAATCCTCCTTTGTCAAGAGTTCTGTACTGTACCACTCTGGAGAAGAATCCTCCTAATTTTGTGGAAACTTCTAGGGTGACTATGGAAAGGTTGAAAGTTGTTAATTTTGGTCCTGATGGTTGATTTTCTGATGAGGAAAAGAAGTTGTTGTTGCACATTATTGTGATGAGGGAGAAGGCTGTGGCATTTGTTGAGGAGGAAAAGGGTGTGTTGAAACACTCTTATGGGGAATCTTACTTGATTCCTATGGTTTGTCATGAAGCTTGGCAAATCAAACCTATTCCGATTCCAGCTGCTATCAGGGATTATTTTGTGGAGATATTTAGGGAAAGAGTCAGGACTGGTTTATACAAACAATTGACATCTAGTTACTCAAGTCCAGTGTTCTGTGTAAAGAAGCAGAATGGGAAGTTGAGGGTAGTGCATAATCTTAGGGCCTTGAATACAGTCACTATCAAGGATGCGGTAATGCCGCCATGTGCGGAAAACTTTGTGGAAGCTTTTGCTTGAAGGGTGTGTTATGGTTTGGGTGATATTATGAGTGGTTATGATGAAAGGAAACTTCACTTGGATTCAAGGCCACTAATAATGTTTGAGACTCCTCTGGGAAGATTTAAGTTTACTAGATGGCCTCAAGGAGCAACTAATTCAGTAGCAGTATATCAAGCACAAATGGCTTGGATTTTACAGGATGAGGTTCCTACTCATGCTGGTATTTTTATTGATGATGTTGGAATCAAAGGACCCTCAACTGATGATGAAAAGATGGTGCTGAAGGAGAACCCTGGTATAAGGAGATTTGTCTGGGAATATGCAATTTCTCTAGAGAGAGTATTGTATAGGATTTAAGAGGCTGGTTTGACCATTTCTGGTTCAAAGATTTGTTGTTGTTTTCCTGCTCTGGAAATTCTGGGTCATTTTGTACTCAAGGAGGGAAGGATTATGGAAAAGAAGAAATTTAATAAAATTCAGTCATGGCCAAGGCCTAAAAATACTACTGAAGTCAGGGGATTTTTGGGGGCTTGTGTGTACGTCAGAAACTTTATTAAAGATTTTTCTTTGTTGGCTTCACCTTTAAGGAAGCTGACCAGGAAATATGCAGAGTGGGAATGGTCATAAGAATGTGAAGGGGCTTTTCAGAATTTGAAGAAGGTGGTGGGTGAAGATATTATTCTTCACAAGTTGGATTATGTAAGGGAAGCTTGAAAAATTTATCTGTTGGTGGACTCAAGTTATATTTCTGCTGGTGCTGTTTTGTCTCAGGAAGATAAAGCTGGGAAGGTAAGGCCAGTAAGGTATGAGTATGTGGTTTTTAATGAGGTAGAATATAGGTATTCTCAGCCAAAGTTGGAATGGTGTGGTGTAGCAAAAATTTTGAAGAAGCTACAAACCGTTTTTTGGGGGCAGAATTTTGAGCTTCAGGTGGATGCTAAATCTCTGGTTCAAATGATCAACACACCTACTTATCCAAATGCTCCAACAACTAGGTGGGTGGCATTTATTAAACATTTTTCTTTTGACCTGGTGCACAAGCCAGGTAAAACTTTTACGATTCCAGATGGATTATCAAGGAGACCTCCCACAGATGAAGATTCAGACTCTGAAGAATTTGATGAGGATGTTCCAGTGGTTAGGGCCAGCCCAAAGGGTGCTGAAGATTTTTCTTTCCTCCCCCATGAGGCTAAACTGGATGATTGTTCTCTCCTCCCCCATGAGGCTAGACTGGATGATTGTTCTTTCCTCCGCCATGAGGATAAACTGGATGATTTTTCTCTCCTCCACCAAGAGGTTAAACTGGCTGGTTCTGATCTTGATTCTGGTAATCAGGATGTTTTTGTTGATGAAGATGGGGCCGTTGTTTGGAATGGCTCAAAATTGGAGAATGGTGTTTTTGTTGGTGAACTGGATTCTCTAAGGATTAAGTGGAAGGAAAAGAATGTACCAAAATTTAGGGATTGGTGTCCTGGATGGGATGGTCGTGTTGCTCATGTGTACACTGGAGATTTTGATGATAGGGGTGTAACCTTGGATGTTGTTTTGTTGGATTTTTAAGATGAGACCTGGGGTCAGACTGGGTTTTATTTTATTATGGTTAAATATCTGTTAACCTTGGAGAGGCCAGATATTTGTGATGATGATACTTGGGTGGAAATCAAGAAGAAGAGTCCTGGCTTCTATGTGTCAGAAAGGAGGTTGATGAGGAGGAGGCATCCATATCCTAAAGTAGTGGTGACTCAGAAGAAGGGTCAGGAGTTGGTGTTGAAGTCTTTGCATGAAGACCTTGGTCATAGAGGCTTTGGAGAGACTTTTGGAGAGTAGCAGATAGCTTTTTGTGGCCAGGTATGAAGTTAGCTGTGCAGGGTTGGGTTCAATCTTATGAAGAATGTCAAAGAAGAAGTCACTTGAAACCTAAAGAGGTTGGCCATGCTACTGGAGAAATAACTGTGTTTGGAAGAGTCAGTCTGGATGCTGTCCATATGAAAGAGGGCAGGTATAAATACTTGATTGTTTCCAGGGATGATTTGTTTAGTTGGGTTGAGGCAGTGCCTCTAGTTAATTTGACTGACAGAAACATGGCAGAATGTTTGAAGAATGAATGGGTGTTTAGGTATGGGTTGATGAAGTTGGTGACTGCTGATGGTGGGCCAGAGTTTGGAGCTGAATTTAAAGAAGCTGTGGCAAATATTGTCTCTTAAGTAAGAGTGGCTACACCTTTTTATCCTAAAGCTAAAGGCATGGTTGAAAGAGGCCATCAAGTTATCAAGAATGCTTTGGTGAAGATGTGTGGGGATAGTTCTGAAAAATGGAGGCATTGTTAACCCTTGGTTTTATTTGCTGATAGGGTCACTGTCAAAAGGACAACTGGCTATTCCCCTTATGAATTAATGTTTTGGAAGAAAGCTGTTCTACAAGTGGATTTGGTGGCAGTCTCTTATCTTGGAATTGATTGGGATGATGTGTGCTCAACTGAAGATTTGCTCTGTGCCAGGATGCAGCAGTTGGAATGTAGATAGGAATGTCAAGAGAAGGCATACACAAGAATGATGAAGATAAGAAATCAATCAGTCAGATACTAGGACAAGAAGTTGGCTTATAGACTCAGGAATCCCTTGAAACCTGGTTGTTTGGTTTTGGTGTATAATAGAAGTTTGGAGAGTCAGTGGGGATAGATGTTTGCTGACAGATGGAATATGCCTTACAGAGTCAGATCTCAGGTGTCTGGAGGTTCTTATATTTTGGAAGAGCTGGATGGTGCAGTCTTAAAGAAAAGAGTGGCTGCCAATCAGGTGAAGAGATATTATCCTAGAGGCACTAGAAGTGAAGAAGATTGACTCCGCAATGAGGATAAACTATGGACCATTCTTTAATTTTGTATTTTGGTGATGCTGTGCATCTGTTTTGTCGGAAGGTACCCACGGGTGGGGCTTCTAGATTTTATTTTGGCAAGTGTGGGGTAAACTGATGGACTGGCTGCTCTATCAACAGTTACCTCAGACTGTCTGTTTCCAACTGCTTCTCTTTATTTGGATGAACCCTAGTATTGGTTTCTCTTCACAGGTTTTAGTTCTCTATGACTTTAAACTGGAAATTCTTATGTTCTTCAAGTGCTGGACTCTTCACTCTTATTTGTTATGGTTTAATGTGCTGGATTTGGTGTTTTTGTTAGAAGGTACCCAGGGAGGGCTTCTAGATTTTATTTTGGCAAGTGTGGTGGTAACTGATGATCTGGAGGCTCTGTAGAACAGTTACCCCATAATGTCTGTTTCAGTTATTTTTTATCCTAGTTGAATTCTAGTTCTGGGTTTAGTTATTTAGGTTTCAATTCCAGTATGACTTTCAACTGGCTTACTGGTTTAAAACTAGCTTCTTTGGTGTGGTGGTTAATCACTGGTGGTCTCTCATCATTTTTACTTATTGGAGGGATCCCACCCAGTGATCATTTCCTTGGACTGGACTTTCTATGGAGCTGGACTTTTTCTTTTTCTTTTCATTAATTTTTGTGTCTATGGTTGTGTTAGATAGTAGTTTTAGATTATTTATTTTTATCTTTTTTTCTTTTAATTTTTTATGGGGGTTATCAGGATATAAAGAGGAAAAATCACAAAACTATATTATATGGTGTCACTACATCAGGGTCACCTGGATGTGGGCAAGCATTGGTTGGGAAAGGCTCATCAATTGGTCAGTAAATGCTATTTTCTTTTTTATCTACAACTAATTTTTATAATTATTTTCTTTGATTTCTATTTATTTCATATTTTCTTTATTTATATTATTTTTCTTAATTTATTTTATCACAATTCATTTAAAAATTATTTAAAGTTCTATCCACATCAAGTTGCACTTGGATGTAGGTAAGGTATCAGGGGATCTGCTCATCAATTGGCTGGGGGATACCATTTGTAATTATTATTTATCTTATTTAATTATTATTATTCATTTCATTTTAATTTCTCAGCTCTCATATTTTTTGAGTAATTTTGTTTAATCATTTTCAAGTTTTTTATGGTATGTTAGTAGTTT